>JARHVA010002031.1:2410000-2867881 GCA_037957365.1 Torreya grandis
GTCTATGGAGTCATGTCTTATATGACATGTATCCATTGATATTACCTACCTTTTGAGATGAGGGGATTAAAAAGTGATAAACACCTTATCTCAAAAGGATAAAACCACTATGATGTATTTGTATGAATCATGTAGTAAAGAAGAATATAGTAGTGTCATGTCAAAGTAGATATATCGATGAAGCTCATAGTATGAAAACCTATCAATACATAAGATACATGATATGAATCATGGAAACATATATAAGATAACAAGATAAGAAAATAAAGCACACACGCAATAGTACTAAAATTTTACATAAAAAGGGGTCAAAAGAGACTAAAAATAAGGGGCATGTTCAAATGTAACACACTCTAGTGGAATAAATGTGCACATGTCCACACACGAAATAAACAAGTTAGAGAAATATGGATAATAAGCAAAGGAACATGTTCAAATTTTCCACAAGTAAGATAAATAATTAAATAATATGTACACTCAATTAATCTAATGTAAATAGATGAAGTAATGAGACACAAATAACTAGCATAAGTATGTCAATCTAGTCCATGCATACATGTGTTAGCAAAATTTCATGTATAATAGCATATCAAATACGATGTGTAAGATAGAGACATGAGTATGGGCATGTGTAACATATATAAGCTTAATAATATAATGGATAATGATCATAAAATAATAAAACCTATGTCAATCATGATCATATAGAAGCAATATGCCCCCAACGTAGTGTATCATGTTGGAAGAGGAAAGGTCCAACATCTGCAAGCTTGAGTATCATGTGTCTAATGCATGCCTATATCACACTTGATTACCCATGCAACATATGTGTGTATAGAAATGATATGTTATCTACTAACATAAAGTAAACAAAATATGAAAAATCTAAAAAACATGTGAAATGATAAATATTTTTGATATTTTTAATTATTTGAATGTTTTTGTATTTTCTTGAATATTTGATTTTTTTGGAATTTTGGAAAATTTTGAAAGGTTTGGAAAGAGAGTGATAGTAAATGATCCCATATAAGGGATGATCATATACTGATCTATACTATGAATGTGGTATAATAAATTAGTGATGCAGGAGCATCCCAAGGTTTGTGCAACCTTGCATCAACCAAAAATAGAGTGCAATGTGTTTTCTTTGATTTTTGGGTTGTGTCCTTGTTTGTGTGATATTGTCTACCTATTATAATAATGTTTTAAAAAAATTACTTTGCCATAAAAATCACATAGACCTTTTGATTGTTTCCATCAGTTTGCATGGATTGTGTAGACACATAAAATTAACATTTAAGCTAAAACTATGCACTTGTGATCATTTTTTACACACTTAGATCTAGACGTATCTTAGGGCCCCTTTTGATCACTTTCGACCATCTCACACACTCTTTTAAGATGATATATGGACCTTGAATGAACTTAGTTCTATCCTAGTCAAATTTAGACATCTATTAGGCCCTATCTAACACTCAACATGATAAAATAACCCATTGGACAAGAATGCCCTAGGGGATAAGAGTGTACCACTCTAGTGTTATTCATTACTATCATGTCTTCCCACCAAATAATGGCTAATTTACCAAATTCAAAACCATAAGAAGGTCAGACCATGTCCTTACAAAGCCCTATTTGAAGGATTTTAAATGATATGACTATATAAGCACTTTCAAAACCATTTAGAACACACGAGGCTTTTGCATCAAAAAGTACCAAAATTACACTTGCACATTGAGATTAAAATACCCATTCTTCCCAATTTTGATTGAATACAAACCTATTCACCTAGAGCTCAAGTTTGAGTACATGTCACAGGTCAAAATTCATAGTTAAAGAATCAAATCACATCAATATTTCACCAATCATTCACACACCATCGTAGCATGGGAGAACTACATGGATTTTTATCCCTCTTCAGAGTATTGGTATGCAGATAATGATCAACACATGGGGCATTTAGGTCTCACCTAAATTTGGATGCTAACCCCTTTTTCCCATTAATTTGCATTGGTATTCATATGTCAAATAACTAGGGTTTTCAAAGGAAAATTAGTCACACAATGGTCTCTACAAGTGATCACAATCTACTACACTAGATAAAGGCTCTATAGATGAAGGCACAAAAAACCTAAAAACCATAATTTTCTCATTGCAAGTATATATGAGCACCCTAGGTTGGACATGAGCACTACCCCTGTAGTGTCCTCTTCCAAATGCTATTTTCTTGGCCCAAATCAAATTTCAAGATCCTGATTCTAGTCACCAGACCTCTTTGTATAACAAGTTTTAGATCTAAATTCCTCTCAAAGGCATAATTTCTAGCTAAATATTTAATTTCAGCTAATGTTTTGATATTTTTAGTAAGTTTTCATAATACAATAGTTCCAAATTAGTGAATGTTATATGTGTTATATTATTCTCCTAATTTTACACAATAGTGTTTTCAACTAGGATTTTCACATAAATCCCAAATTTGATAAAACATATTGGTGAATCTCATATCTTATTTGAATTTTGTCAAACCCTAACTAAAAAGATTTATAAGATTTGTATCCTTATTTTTAATATTTTTAGTTGTTGTATTAGGATTTTTTAGATTTGAAATATTCTATTATAAGAACAATCTTCCAAGTCTTAGTATCATATTTTATGGATAAGAAATAATCTCGTCCTCTTCCTCCTACATCCAAGAGGGTGATAACTAATTTCCTTCTAACTAGGTCCATGTTTTCACTATCAAAAAGGTAAGGTATCCCATCCTATAGTTCTAAATGAACATAACACCATACCCTTCTTCAAATCCCTCCACCTCCCATATCTCCTCTTCAAGGTGTATGTATGCATGTTCAATCTACAACACCTAGGGTTTATGTCTATGAGGTTATAAACGATCAAATAATCACTATTGTCAATTTAATATCAAAGCTAAAAAATCAAAGTCAAAATTTTAGTGCAAATATCACATTATTGGAAAATAAAATCATATGGAAACAACTCAAAATATTTTTGTGTTAATCATGTATGTGCATCTTCATTTAGCAAAGTTGTGCCTAACAAATTTTCACATCAAAATGAGAAATTACAATAGAACACATATATAATAAGTTATTCAAAAAGTATACAAAGGTATAATAAGAGTTCAAGTGAGATTATAATGGTAATGATTTATAATATATTGATCAAACTACCACCCTTATATCCTCTGAGGAGATCAAAATACTATTGTGTATATCATAGAATGCATGGACATCACATAGACCATTGTTTGGCATTGAAAAATATAATATAAATAATAATTGATAATGGTGATCCTATAATTGATACATCATTTAAACAAACCATAATGGAATAATACAAAATAAAAAAAGCGACAAAATTAGAATTATTATAAAATTGGTTGTCAAAGGACAAATCAAAGCAAGATAAGATTCAACAAGAACAATTAGAATAAGAAAAGACACAAAAAGCTAAATTAGAGAAAAAAAATAGCACAAAAGTAACAAGATCAAAAAGAGAAATTACAAAGGGAATAATTTGAAAATTGAAGGTTACAAAAGCTACAACAAGCAAAAGTGAAGTTACTACAAGAGAAGTTATAAAATCAAAGTCAAGACAAGCAAAAAATTATTCTTAAAAGAGGCTTTCTAACGAAAGAATATATAAAACATGAAATACCTACAAAATATATAGTTTAAAATTTGGTCACAAAAGGGCAATTCCAAGACTTTCTTCATAACAATACCCTTTCACTACAGCTACTCACGTAGATGTAAACAATTTATTGATGTTAAGGTTAAGGAATATCAAGAAATCATTTTTTATTCAATGTCATTTCTTACATCTCTAGGAAATAAGCATCAACACTTGGATCAAACTAATGCATCTACAATATGTATGAGATAAATTAAGTTAAAAGTTTATTTTTCTTCAAAAGAATGCTATCCTAATTTTCATGTTATTTAAAATTCAAGTGCCTATAATATTATTCTTGGAGGTTCATGATTAAAATAAATAAGAGAAATGATTGATAAAAATAAAGGTTACATATCATTTTATCATGAAGGAAAAGTCGCATCCTTTTCCAAATAAGGAACATATTTAGAGCAAGAGCAGAAAAAATTAAAAAATTATTCAACTAGTATACAAATAGATATAAGTAGTGGCATATTAGTTGAGGCACATGACACAATACACATTGCAAAGGATAAATCAGACCTACATAGCTGCATGATACTATTAATTTTAAGGAGACCACCATTCCTTTATTCAATACAATATATATTAATGGTAAGATTCTTAAGGAAGTCATCGATTAGTAGCTTTGATTCTATTTCTCAATTCATATGCATTCAAAAAAAAAAACAAAAGTAGTAAAATATTGTAGAAAATAACAAAATTAGGACCTATACATGATTATATGTACTTTGTCATATATCAGTTTAGTTGTGCATGATATTATATATATGTTTTAGTCAATTTTATATCACACATGTTAGAATCTAACAGAGTAATTGATTACTTTTTTGTGTAAGCAACTAAACACAGAATTAAACCAAAATTAATAAGTAACTAGAAATCAGAAACAACAAAGAATATGAGATACAAGAAACAACGAAAACTTGTATTAAACTCTTCTAGAAGGAAATACAATTGAAGAAATCTCTCTTTCTTCCACACCTCTTAGATGTATAGATCTCTTTCCCTCAAGAGTTCTCTCTCTCAATTACAACCAATTCAATCCTTGAATTGTCTACACTTTTACCCATACAAGCTATGAAGATCTAACCCTATTATATAATTCTAGGATTCATGAGCTATGCATTCTCCACTGTTAGATGCACCTCTTAATCAAAGGTTCAAATCTGTCCTACCAAAAATAGAAACGCGAAATCAATACCAACAATTACTCTTTTCATGCAAACAATCTGTTCTTCCTCGAAAATAGAATTCTAGAATGCACAGGTGACCGACGTCGGTCCTTGTCTATCTATATATGACCGATGTTGGCTGATCCATAACTGACGTCAGCAGCTTCTGGTCCACCCTTGACTGACGTCGATCGATCTTGACTGATGTCGGTGACTGTGTAACTCCAACAACCTCTGCATTTGCTCATATGGTGAAGCTTTTAGCTCCACAACCTAACAACACATGCTTCAACAGTGCATATGAGTGACTTTAGATTACATAGGACATCATTTCTAGAACCAATTACAATGCTTTTAATGTTACACACATAGAAATTATAACTAGACATGAGAACTATGGAGGATAAGAGCGCAATGATCTATTGTTCCTCACCTTGATCTTGTCATATTGAGCTCAAAATTTCACTAATCAGTTATATACTTCATACAGGTTTCCTATAACATGTACATTCTTTAGCTAACTCACTGAGGGCATGGTAAACACATGTTTTATCCTTCTTCGCCCACATTATCTTATTCACATGATTAGTAATTTACAATATATTACATCTTACAATATTGATCCTCGCTAACATTATTAAATATTATTTACTATCTCAATTATTAAATATTACTCAGATTACAATTTATCTCTTATTGATCAAAATACATAATAATGCATGCTTCTTATATTGATTTTCCTAGCTTCATATATTGTATGCACTTCTTTGTTTACTTTGAGGTACTTTGAGGAAATTTGAATATGTCATTACCAAGTGTATCTAAGCCTTTATATCTTTGATTATATGCATGTGAGGACATTTGAATATGTCCTTGTGTGTATTTCTTATTCATGAATGTGGACATTTGAACATGTCTTTCTATGTGGCTCTAAGCCTCCATTGCTTCCTTATATATGCATGAGGATTTTTTAACATGCCTTTGTATGTGTCTCCTATTCAAGTGAGTGACATTTGAAAATGTCCCTTGTCTGTGGCCCATTTACCTTCCATCATGTGTTTTCCATGTTGTGTGTGTAATCTTTTATTGTGTGTGTTATGGCCATGTCATTTTACTTACCTCTTTGCTTTGATTTAAATTCCATGATGGACATCATGCACCTAACCACTTCCAATGCCATGATGGAAATAATGAATTGATCCCTAAGTAGTTCTATTAAGAATTATATACTTAGTTGCTAAACTATCTACATGATTCATAACCATGGTTATCTAAACACACTTCTTATGAATGATTATTTTCACATGCATCTTACATTGTCACCATGCTCAGGTTACATACACAATGATGCCACATTTTTCCATGATGTCATTTTTATTTAGATTTATAATTTTACATCACAACAACCTACTACATAACCTTTTATTTTGAGTTGATTTCTTATGTAGGATCAACAAATCACCTAAAATATGGGGCATTCATAGAGGCTTGTCTTAAAGACTATGCTTCCTAGATTAGTACATAGACACAATCTAAAATGATTACATAGTTAATAAAATTGTAGGCTCATAAAACACACAAATAGTCATTTTAGATAAGAGTGCCACATTAGACAGGAGAGCACCACTCTAGTGTCCTTCCCAATGCTATTATCTAAATGCTAAAAAAATAGACATTTCTAGAATTTATCAGAACCTTAGTTTACTTAGATCAATATTTAGTACTTTCACAGTCTTAATTTATAGAATTACTTAGAATTAAAAATCTTGTCTCAGATTTGCTTAGTTTAGGGGAAATCATGTGTAGAATGTTATTTCAGGCTAGTAATCAAGTTCTACTCAAAATCACAGTTATTTTTCTCAATCTCAAAATCTATATACACCAAATATTAGTTGGGGAATATGTGCAACACATTGTTTCCTCATTATACCATTTTTTACACTAATTTCATACATAGAATGACAATTAATGTCATTCTCCATATTGTATACACTAGACCTAGATTATACTTGGTATTTTCAATAGTTTTGCTCTAAAATTGAACATCATTCCATTTCTAGTGGATGGTTTGTTATTTACACTAGTATCTACACCAAATTTTGCACCAAATATATATATCAAGATTCATATAGGGATTCTAAGCTACTCCACTAGTATTGGATGACGATGATGGATTCAAAGACACTTGAGTTCTTGAGAACCCCCACTTATAGATGAGGATTGGGGCATTCACAGTCCAATCCAAGTTATTCAATTCTAATAAAAACACACAACATGCCATGACCACCATTGTTTATACCAAGAAAGATATAATGGTTTGTATACTCGATCAAGTGTATTCATTCCTTATCACTCTCTAACTTTTATCTTTTACTTCTTCATATTCATCTTAAGTAAAGATTGATATTATATATGTTTCAATGTAGGTTTTTAGGTGGAGCACAGTTCAATATTATGGCATGTATCCAGGACTTCTTCTCATAGGTAACTTCAGGTATGCACTATTTTTTCTTTTACTCTAGTACTTTCATTTTATTGCATCGCTATAATAAAAGGGGGGAAAATGTAGAAAATTAAAGTTAACATTTAAGATAAAACCATGCTCTTGTGATATTTTTTTATACACTTAGCTATAGATATATCTTAGGGCTCCTTTTGATCACTTTTGACCATCTTGCACACTTTTCTAAGCTAATATATGACCTCTGAATAAATTTAGCCATATACTAGTCAACTTTAAACATGTTTTACGCCTTGCCTAACACTCAACATGATAAAATATAGTGTGTAATATAACAAAATGAGTATAAGAATGTGTAAGATATATAATTTTAGTAATATAATGGAAAATGATCATAAAATAATATAAACCATGTCAATCATGATCATATAGAAGCAAGATGTCCCCAATGTAATATATCAAATTGGAAGAAGAAAGGTCCAACCTCTGCATGCTTGAGTATCATGGGTCTAATGTTTGCTAATATCACACTTGAGTACCCATGAAACATATATGTGTATAGAAATGATATATTATATACTAAAATAAAGTAAACAACATATGCAAAACTAGAAAACTTGTGAAATGCTAAATATTTTTGGTATTTTTTAATTATTTGAATGCTTTTATATTTTCTTAAATATTTGATTTTTTTGGAATTTTGGAATTTTTTGAAAGGTTTAGAAAGAGAGTGCTAGTAGATGATCCCATATAAGGGATACTCATAGGGTGCTCTATACTCTAAATGTGGTATAATGAAATGATGATGCAGGAGCATCCCAAAGTTTGTGCAATCTTGCATGAACCAAATTAGAGTGCAATGTGTTTTCTTTGATTTTTGGGTTGTGGCCTTATTTATGTGAGATTATTTACCTCTTAGATTTATGTTTCAAAACTATTCCTTTACCACAGAAAGCACATAGACATTTTAGTTATTTATATTAGTATACATGGATTTATAGACACGTAAAATTAACATTTAAGATAAAACTGTGCATTTATGACCATTTTTTTACACACTTATCTCTAGACCTATTTTAGGGCCCCTTTTGATCACTTTAGACCATCTCACACACTCTTATAAGATGATATATATCTCCTAAATGAACTTAAACCTATCTTGGTCAACTTTGGACATCTTTTAGGCCTTGCCTAACACTCAACATGATAAAATTAACCATTAGACAAGAATGCCCAAGGGGACAAGAGTGCACCACTCTAGTGTCCTTCTCCCATCTCCTATCTTCCCACCAAATAATGACTAACTTATTAAATTCAAATCCTTAAGAAGGTCATGCCATGTCCCTAAGAAGCCCCATTTGAAGGATTTTCAATGATATGACTATATAATAACTTTTCAAACCATTTAGCACACAAGAGGCTTCCACATCAAAAAACACTAGAATTACACTTTCACATTGAGAGTGTGGGAAATATCTATGAATTATATAGCACCTCAGTCTTGTACAATTAAAAAACTTAGACCTTGGATGTTACTCTTAGTTCTAGACCTTTCTCACTTTTAGAAATCTTGTATTTACTTTATCTTGTGCCCCTTAGCTTATTTCTTGGTTTGACTAGTCTTATGTTGATATCTTATACCTTATATATTGACCAAAATGCTTAAAATATGCTTATCTTGTCCCCCTAAATTTTTTGAGAATGTCCCCATTTTATAACTACCAAGACACAATCATCAATCCTAGACCCCTGCATCGATGCTAGTGTCCTACCCTGATGCAAATGTCCAAAGCCCTAAAGTCATATAATTTGAAAATGAAACATATCCTAATGGTCATCCTAAGTTTTTTAATGTGGGATACTTCCTAATAAGAGTGGTATATATTCATAATCACTCCTCATTCATTCCTCACCTAACATTCATACCAAAGAGCATTTAATTGAGCAAAGCTTCCCTATTTATTCCTATTTACATATTAGTCATATGGATTACACATCTATAGGTATGGAGTACTGAAGGAACAGCCCAAGAGCCTAATTTTCCAAGTTAAAATATAGGTCACTGATATACTTATTTTCTATATATTATACCCTTATACACATACAAGCCAATACATTAAGGGATAACTACATCATTATGAGGCTCTCTTCAAAGGAGTGATATGTAGTCAACAACTATTGACTGAGGCGTCTTTGGGGTTAGTTCGACACTCTAAGCCCACTAAACCATTTACACAAGGTTACTATGAATAGGAAGAACTAGGGTTTTATAATTTCATAAGGAGTGATAGTTTATGACCCAAATTTGAATGCACTAGAGCAAAGGTGAAGACAAACCCATAAGTACCCAGGTGGTCGCATCCTTTTCCAGCATGTATTATAAACAAGACACTTATGTCTAGTTCAAATAATAAAATTGATGCTAATGTCTAAGGCTGATGCTAGTCTCTTTAGCTCTAGAGGCACTCAATTCAAAATTTGGTGACTGCTTTAGAATCTTCTTCTAGTTTGCTTTCTTCCCTTTTTAGATCTAGAATTGGTTTAGCATTAGAACCAACTAAGTACATTGTTTCTTTGTCATTTCCATATCTACCATAGTTGTACTTTATATTTTTATCCTATCTCAATTTAATAAATTTAGTTTATGTTGTATCTAAGTTTATCATTTAATTAGCCAATTGTAGATCTGATTATCACCCTTATACATTGTCATTTATATATTCTTAACCCTATCTAGCCAAGTAGGATCCACATCCAAAATTTAGGGTTAAACATTTAATGAACCTGATATTTGAGCATATTTATTGCATAAATATTATCTCTTGATATTTATCTCCTACCTTGTCTTATTTTTTGTGTTGTTTATCTCTCTCATCATGGATGATATCGATTGGTTTGATGACTATGATTATGAAATTCTCTAACTCTTCCTTAAGGAAGGAATCAAAATTGATTACTTTTACATTATTCTAAGTGCTAAATCATATAATATCAAAGATTTAAATGGTGGTAGTTAATTTCCCTTTAATCAAGTCCATGCTTTCACCATCTCATAAATTAAGTTGATCAATCTTAAGAAAGATCAAAATCCTTTTCCTTTACCTTCTACACAAAAAAAAGGTTTCACATGGAAAATTTTTATCCTTCATTTAATTGTGATAGTTTTCACCAAATCCATAAGGATATCATGGAAGATTTCAAACTAATTATAAATGGAATGTTCCATTAAGTTAATTGATCAAAATCCCTCATATTCCAGCATTTCCAAACAATATCGCCTTGGTCAAAGGTGATGACTTTATCCTACCTTCATTTAATATTGATTTTTTTTGAAAGCTTAAAAAAGAGGTCATGAACTCTTTACCAAGTAACATTAAGCCATCAAGAATAATAAATCATTACAAACCTAAAGGGAAAAGGGATCCTAATGTTCCAAATATGGCACTATTACCAATATCAACCAAGGCATATAAATTAAAGGATCTTTATCTTCCAAAGAATGAATTTACACTAAAAGTTACTATTATACCAAAAAAGGTGCCTTTACCAAAGATTCCTTAAGATCCAATTGTTATATCCTTACCAATAGTGAATGAACCAAATTATTCTAATCGTCAAAGCTATTTAAATGATATACTTGTAGACTATATTTAAGGATTATATATCACCTGAGTCTTGTACACTTGGCAAACTTAGACATTAGCTGTTCATCTCAGTTTTGAACCTTTCCTACTTATAAAAGTTTCACATATGTTCTATCTTGTGCCCCTTGACCTATTTATTGGTTTGAATATTCTTATGTTGATGACCTAGACCTATTATCTTACCTAGAATGATTAAAACTTGCTTATCTTCTACTTATGTAAGTTATGAGTCTGTACCTATTTTTGTGCTCTTTGAAAACTAGTGTCCTAGATAGACACCTACATTGATGCAAGTGTTTGTCTTTGATGAAAGTGTCCAGTGACCTAAAATAATCTATTTTATAAATGAAATGTATCCTAATGGTCATCCTAAGTGTTTTAATGCAAGTTAATTTTCCAAAAGGATTGATATAAATATAATATCAACCCTCATTCATTACTCACTTGGGAAAACATGGAAAAGACTTAAGGCAACTTATAAAAGCATTCAATCAAACACTCAATAAAGAAAAGTTTCCCTATTTTATCATATTTTCATATCACTCATAGGGATAACACATACAAAGGTTTGAAGTATCGAAAGAGTATCTCAAGAGCTATATTTTCAAAGTTACAAGCTAGGTCACTATGTACTTTATTTTTACATATTTCATGATTCACACATAAGACAACACATAGGGGAGAAATAAATTAGTCTAAGGCCCTATTTAGAGTATTGGCTATGTAGGCAGTGTTCATTAACAGAGGGGTCTTTGATTTCAACTTGAAATCATGTGCCCAATAACCCATTTTCCCAAGATCACTATGAAGATGAAGAACTAGGGTTTTATAATTTCACAAGGAGTGACAATCTATGACCCATATCTAAATGCACCATAATGAAGAAGACAAACCTAAAAACATCTAGGTGGTCACATACTTTTCTAGTAGGTATTATGTATAGGACACTTATGTCTGATTCAGATAGTAGCATCGATGCAACTATCTAAGGCTAATGCTAGTACCCATGAATCTAAAGGCATTTAATCCAAAATTTGGAAACTATTCTAGAACCTTCTTCTAGTCTACGTCATAGGTTATTTTAGATCCAGAATTATGTCAGCATCAAAACTAGCTAAGTACATTATTTCTTTGTCATTTCCATATCTAGTATAATTATACTTACATTTTTTAGCCTATCTAAATTTAATGAATTTAATATATGTTATATTTAAGTTTAATATATAATTAATCTACTATAGATATAGTTAATCATCCTTGTAACCTAGGTTATCTCTATCCCCTTTAACCCTAGATTCCTTAATCTAAATATTTAGGTTTAAACATTTGGTGAACCCAATATTTTTTGAACTCTAAACCCTAGGTCAAACAGGGATTTTATAACTTTTTTATTTCTGATCTTGGATTACTATAAAATATGTGCAACATGGATGCATCTATCACCCATTTTAGGTTCCAATTTGTGATAGTTGCTATGGTTTGCTATATCACTTCCATTATTAAAACTTTTAATCAAATTTTTACACATCATGAGAGGGTTTTAAAGTGGAAACAACACCTGATCTATTTTAATTTTTTTTTTTGAAATGTTATAAAGCCAATATCTAGATGCCAATGTGCATGCTCTTAACCATTTGTTATACCTAAATATTATTTGAATGAAAAATACCATCCCACACTAATTATTCACCCATAGCTTATATTATATTCTTTAGTCAATTTTTTTACTACTCAAAGAGGTAAGGTTGTTCAACCCATTCCACCATCTATTAATATATAATAGGGGCCTCCTAAACCTAAGCTCATAATAAAATATAAGGGATATGACATTATTGACTAATTGAGAAATACACATGATAGATTTCAATCCTTAAGCTCTTAAATTAATCTAATGTTTATAAGGATATCCTATACAAGGCATTGTGTGAGACACAAGTTCCAAGTAATATTAAGCCTGATTATTTTATGGATATCATGAAATATTTTAAGAACAATTCTGAGCTCATAACCTTTGATCCAACATATTTACCATCCAAATATATTATTGAACAAAATTTACCTTTATTCATACAAGTAACCATGTAAAATAAAAGCATCAAAAGGGTGCTCATTGATAATGGATGCCTAAACATTAGTAGCATACAATTCCTAACCACCATGAGTATTAACACCAATATTCTTCAAAAAATGGTTATACACATAAATGGATTTGAAAATTCACATATTTCTTTGGTTGGTCAAATCACATTAGATGTGACATTGGGACCAAAAATAGTTTCAACTACTTTTTAGGTAATGATTCAATCATTACATTATAATTTACTTATGGGTAGACATTGGATACATTCAATGGAAGTTGTCCCATCTACTCTTTATCGATGTGTAAAATTAATACATGATGGGACCTTATTATCCATGCACTTTGATGATGAACCTTTAATTTTTTTTAAAATGATACATTCTAAAATTGAAAGCATTCCTATAGTGGTACCACCTTAATAATGCATTCCTCTTAAGCGCATATATAGTTATGAAATAGGTGAGTCAAGTACAATGGATCCTTCATCTCCAAAAGTAAATAAGGAACTCAATAATAAGGTACACATAGATGCACATCAAGAGTAAGAACCATTACTAAAGGATCAAATAGAACCACAAGAGGCTCCAACATTTGAGATTCCTTTCTTGGTTAATATTGAGTAAAAAGATGTCCATGTTTTAGATTACTAAGGAAATGATGATGATACTACTTATAATATGACAAATGAGAAAATGTAAAAATTAAAATTTGATCCACTTAATCACCTTTTGCATAACCTATTTGAACCTACAGGTCATGGTACATATAAGCTAAATCCACTTATAGAAGATACATAACTGAATCTAGATAAGGAAAAAGCAAAATTACTAGGCAAACATGTAAATGCTTGTTATTCCATACATCCCTCTTGGTTGAAAACATCAAGTCAACCTTACAATGGTCAAATGAAACTTCATCATGTCAATAATGTGGAGTCTTCTTTTCAGACTTCACATTAGATTTTATAGATCATGACACAACAAGATACTCCAAATACCATGTTATGTATGTTACTTGAACATAGAATGATTTATTTACCTTCTACCAGACATAAATCACATAATAGACTTCTACTTATAAAAGATAAGGTACCATATTATAAATATCATTAGATCATTGGCCGTAATACCAATCAATATGAGATATTGAATAAACTAATTTAAAAATAGAAGAATGAAGGATGCATACACTTTGTGTTTGACATGATAAAAAAGAAAAATCCTTCATATCTTTTAGAAGAGAATTATCTCTCAAAATGACCAAAGCATGAATATTTAATTGTTACTAATAATATTGATGGGGTATATTGTCACCATCTCTAGATTGATAATAAAAAGTGGGATACAACTTGTGGAACCACATTTATCACATAATTGGGACATACTATAGATTAACTAATATATTCTCCATTAATTCTAGAATATCAAGGATACATTTGGTTACCTATAGCCTATGGCCCATGTGTGGAAAATTCCACCATATGGATATTAGATCCTGAACCACATTTGAAACTAAGGTTTGGATAAAATTGGCTAGTCGAGTGAAATGCTAAGCTAGATACTAGAAACACATGTTATTTTTATTGATATGGGTATAAAGATTTGTATCTAATATGATGGGTATGATTATTTTCTTGCACCATTGGCTTCAAGTAAACCATTAGATAAAAACATTGAAGAGGTGGCATTACATCGAAGTAAACAAATCTTGACAAATTTTGTAAGTGGTCTTACACCTTTTGAAGATGAGGAATTCCTTGATTATACATCTCCACATATTCCAAAAATACTAAAAAAATAAAAAAAAAACATTCAAAAATATAAAAATAGGTTTAGTATAGACTTAATATATTGGATTCTTGGCATCCATGTGTTAGTTTCATGTTCATGTATGGCATATCAGTTACTTCTACATACACATCTATGAAACACTTTTACTTGAGTGTGATATAGGCATATGTAGATAAATTATCTATTCCTATTTTAGATGTTGGGCCTTTCCTCTACTCATGTCATGAGCACATTGGGGGCATCCACTTATTTGATCTAGATACACATAGGTTATATCATTTTATAGTTTTTTCATTATCATTTTGAGCTCTTAAGTACTTACACATGCCTTTATCCATGATTATATATTTCACAGGGTACTTGATATGCTATGTAGTTGATGTTTTTTGCTAACGCATTTGATCTATGGGTTACTATGATATGTTTATGATGATTTCTTATGCTTTCCTATATATACTTCCTTAAGTGTCTTACCTTGCTATTGCCTTACTTGTTCAAGCATTTAAATATTCTCCTTTGTTTGTGTCCCTTATACCTATGTGTGATTTATTTTAAATTTGAACATGTCATTATTTTTTGTATGGACATTTTAATATGTCATTCTTGCTTTTGTGGATATTTGACTAAGTGATGTCCCTTTGATTGTGTGGAATTTGAATATGCCCCTTATTTGTGGTCTCTTAGGACCATTATATGTTGACTTGTTTTTGAGCGCTCTTGTGTGTGCCTTTATTTGCTTGTTTTCTTATTGAGATTGTACTATTACTATCTAAATGTTTCCATGATATTTATCATGCATCTTTGGCCTTCATGTGATCACATTGTTCTATGTGCTTCAATGATACATTTACCTAGACATGTTCTTCTATACGATACATGGTCCTATTAATAGATTATTTAATTTTATTATCTTTTTGAGGTGATTTAATTACAAAATTTTATTCTTCCCTCACTATAAAGAGGGGAATATCATTTGAGGCATGTCATAGAGGCATGTTCTCCCCATTTGACACAATTTTTAGATTTAGTCAGGATATGACTTTGAATCATGTTTTCCACACTTATTCATTATTTAGCACACCCAAATTCTATGGGGGCATTCTTTGAAAGTATGTTCTCCACACTTATTCACATTTGGTATCATTTTTAGATTTAGTGGGGACATTCTTTAGAATCATGATTCTCCACACTTATTTAGTAGTCAACACACCCAAATTCAATGGGGGCATGTTTTGAAAACATGTCCTCCATATTGGCACTTATTTTAGTTTTTAGATTTATCCATATATAGTGGGGGCATGCTTTAGAAGAATGTTTTCCATGCTTACACAATTATCATATTGGCCACAAAACATAATTACATGATTCAGATTCACAATTATGGAAAAATTCTATATATTTGTACCATTGTTATACATAATTTTAGCTTGACACATATCTAAGGTGCATATTATATGTAATCTATACCTAATATTGTAAAATCCAAATCATTTTCATATTTAAAAACACTCTCAAGGACTGTCATCACCCAATAAGATGGAATTTTACGTATTGTATTGAGCTAATTTACTATAATAGTTGGTTTAGTTTTGGTATGGTTGAGGTGATTAAATCACTCAATATTGCTAGGTTTTCATGTTGGACTTGATTGTATCATCCAACCTCACTAATTTGATAGTATGAGTTGATTTATTTACTCATGTTCACTAGGTTATAAGTATGATTGGGTTGCACAATTGAGCTAATCTCAATTTTTGAGTGGTAACTCATCTCTTCTCCAAGGTTGGGGGCATGTGCCTTCTAATCTCTCTTTATCTCCTTAGAAATATGCACTTTATAGATTTATATACATTTGTCCTAATCTTAGTTTCAGAGCTTTACAATGATACATCTTTTCAAATTAAGTTGCCAATAGTCAAAGCAATTACATCAATACACAGGTGTACTCGTAAACCTTGCTCTTTTAATTTCAATATTTTCAGTACTTTCAATTTTAAAATATATGTACTAATTATGTATTATAACATGTTCTTGGTTACAAGGTAGTCACCAAAAAAAAACTCAAGTTAGACTCAAATAAAGACAAGGTGTGTTATACACACCCATATACACATTTATTATCCTTTAAACCAATAATTTAATTAATATAGTAAAGGGGGGGAATGTAAATGTTATTTATGGATTATATAACATCTTAGTCTTATACACTTGGAAAAATTAGACCTTGGATGTTCCTCTCAGTTCTGAACCTTTTCTACTTTCAAAATTCTTGCATCTACTCTATTTTGTGCCCTTTAGCCTATCTCTTGGTATGAATAGTCTTGTGTTAATGACCTAGACCTATTATCTTTCTTATAATGCTTAAAATATACTTATATTCCACCTTTACAAGTTTTGAGTCTGTACCTACTTTCCTGCTCCTTAGACACTAGCATCCTGGATAGACACCTGCATCAACATAGGTGTCTTGCTCTGACGTAAGTGTCCAATGACCTAAATTCATATATTTTTAAAATGAAACATATCATAATGGCTAGCCTAAGTGTTTTAATGTGATTTATTTCTCCAAAGGGATTGATATAAATATAAGATCAACCCTCATTCATTACTCACCTAGGAAAACCTAGAAAAGACCTAAAGTATCTTACAAAAGTATTCAATTAAACACTTAATAAAGAAAAACTTCCCTATTTTATTCCATTTTCATATCATTCATAGGGATAAAAAATACATAGGTCTGAAGTACTAAAGGAACAACCCAAAATCTATGTTTTTCAAGTTACAAGCTATGTCACTATTGTACTTTCTTTCTACATATTACATGATTACCACACAAGCCAACATATAGGGGAGAGCTACATCAATATGATGCCCTCTTCAAAGTATTAGCTATGTAGGCATCACTCATTGATATAGGGGTATTTAGGGTTATCTTGAAAATGTGTGCCCACTAACCCATTTTCCCAAGGTCACTATGAAGATGAAGAACTAGGGTTTTACAATGTCATGAGGAATGCTAATTTATGACCCATATCTGAATGTACCAAAATGAAGGAAAATATAAATGTAGAAGCATCTAGGTGGTTTCATCCTTTTCTAGTGGTATTTTTTATAGGACACCCATGTATTTTTTAGATAGTAGCATCAATGTAATTTTTCAAGGTTAATCTAGAATTTGGTGACAGTTACATAACTTTATTCTAGTTTGATTCCTACCTATTTTAGATCCATAACTGTATCAACATCAGAATCAACTAAGTATATTACTTCTTTGTCATTTCCATAGCTAATATAGTTGTACTTACTAATTTTATCCTATATTAGTTTAATGAATTCAATATATGCTATATCTGAGTTTAACATCTAATTGGACTACTATAGAGATAGTTTATCACCCTTGTACCCTAGGATATCTCTATCTAATTTAATATTTGATTCCTTAATCTATATTTTTAGGGTTAAATAATACCAAAAGTATAAAAATTCAAAGATCTAATACCACTACCAAAATATCCTAAATTTAATGATCATGAACTTGCACTTATTATCCATGAGGATGATGATACTCATATTCCTAGATTCAAAAATGGTGGTGGGTTGGAACTAATGATAACACCTATGAAATACATCACTAGTCCCATGTAATATTTGATTTATGTGATGAACACTATTGGGGATCTTCAAAATTAGGTTTTTATACTTCAAATGTAAATGGATTTTAATAATACTAATGAAAATATGACTTCATTTAATAATCAACCTCTTACACAATGTATACTTGATTATCCTTATCTAAAAGATTTTGAACTACCAAATTTACCTCTTTTTTTGAGTCACAAGGACTCATTTGACCAAATGATTAACTATGTAAATTATTTTAGTTAATGGGCAAAAGATGACAAACTATTGCTGAAAGTATTCCACATGAGAATTTCTAACGAGGCTCAGAATTGGTTCTATAACCTACCAAATGGTTCCTTAACTAATTTTTCATAATTAGAAGATGCTTTATTCATGGATTTCAATATCCACAAGGTTCCAAAAATTACATTAGCATGTTTGCATAATTTCAAGAAATGTGATGATGAATCTCTTCAATATTATACTATTCAATTGAAAAATACATCATATGAGATAGCATTTAGACCCTCAGATTTAGAATTGAAATTTATTTTTAGTAGAGGGATTATTTCCCCATTAAAGGAAAGAACATTTCATAAACAATATGATTCATTTACCCATTTATATAATGATGTGCATAGATATGTTTCCTTCATAGTTACTCAACCAAAGGAACTTAACATACATCCCTCTAAATACAAAACTTTTATCCCTCATACAAAGGAAGGAAATAAATTACCTACGTATCATTATGAACAAAAATATGGTATTACTAATCTTTATATGACTATTTTTCAAATGTTACTTAGCATGGGGCCAATCTAAGATCCATGTCTTATGAAATAATCCTAAGGGAACAACACAAAAAGAGTTCACATCACCAATATTTAAAAATTACTTTATTCATTAGTGGTGCTTAATTTTGGCATAACCAGATTGATGCTACGAAATTAGAATAATATTGTAGTGAAAAAAGTTTTTCACAACTTGGTTATCATGTTAAAGATCTACATGATATAGGGAAACAAAAAGATTTATTGGGTTTCTTTGTTAGTCCTATTGTTTATAGTCCCCATGTTGTCCTTGAAAAAATATGGGTCTTTACCCATACTCAATTACACTCATTTACATTAGGTAAATTTTGGTTATATAAAATGGAAGATAAAATTGATCCAAATTAATAAGGTATCTATTTTTCTCTTGAAGGCAAATTAATACATATTCCAAATGATAGCATTAATTATTCTATTATCGATGTAAAACATGAGGAGGAACATGCTATGTATATTTGAAAATTATCTAATCATGATGCAAACAATGTCAAAGATCCAAATTAAGGTTGAAAAGCTTAACATATTCTAAAAATACTAAAAAAATCAAAAACTTTAAAACTCCAAAAATATTTTCAGCATAGACATGTTCTATTGGCTCCTTAGAATCTATGTGTTAATTACATGTTGATGGATGGAATATTAGTTAATTTGACATACACATGTGTCACACTTATATTTGAGTATGATGAATACATACACAAATAAACGATCTATTCCTATTTTAGATGTTGGGTTTTCCCTCTACTCATGTCATGTGGACATTGGGGGCATCCACTTCTTTGATCTTGATACTCATAGGTTATATGGTTCGATGATCATCTTTAATTATCATGTTTGAGCTTATGTGTACTTACACATGCATTTATCCATGATTATATATTTCATAGGGTACTTGATATACTATGAACTTGACATTTTTTACTAACATATTTGATCCATGGGATACTATGATATGTTTATACTTTCCTTTATGCACTTCCTTAAGTGTTTTGCCTTGATATTATCTTACTTGTTCGAGCATTTGAGTATGCTCATTTGTTTGTAGTCCTTGTCACTTTGCTTGATTTATTTGACATTTACATATGTAATTTATTTTTATATGGACATTTGAACATGTCAGTCTTATTTTTGTGGAAATTTGACTAAGACATGTCCTTTTGATTGTGTGACATTTGAATATGCCCCTTATTTGAAGTCTTCTAAGACCATTGTATGTTGAATTAATTATGAGTACTCATGTGTGTGTCTTGATTGATTTTTGAGATTTTCCTATTGCTATCTAGAGATTGCCATGATATTTATCATGCATCTTAGGCCTTCATGTGATCATATTATTCTATGCACTTCAATGATACATTTATGTAGACATGTTATTCTATATGCTACATGGTTTCATTCACAAAATTTTTAATTGTATTATAATTTTGAGGTGAGGTAACTACCAATCACTATATTACATTCACCTAAAATGTGAGCATATCAGTAGTGGTATGTCATAAAGGTAAATTCTCCACATTTGGCACAATTTTTAAATTCAATGGTGGCATGCTTTGAAAAAATATTCTCCACGCTTATGTAGTATTTGACACACCCAAATTTAGTGGGTGCATGTTTTGAAAACATGTCTTCCACATTGACACTTATATTAGTTTTCATATTTCTCCATATATAGTGGGGGCATGTTATGGTGACATATTACCCATAATTGTGGAAAATTCTAAATTGGACAAAACACATAGTCATATGATTTGGAGACACATTTGTGGCATAATTCTATACATTGGTACCATTATTATACATAATTTCATCATGATACATATATAAGGTGCATATGCTATGTAATATGCACCTAATATTTCAAAATCCAAATTAGTTTCATAATTCAAAACTCTTTTATGGACTGTCATCACTTGTCAGGTCAAACTAGTATGGAATATATTGAGGCAGTCTAATATAGTAGTTGGTTAATCTTGCTAAGTTTATAGGTTGATTACATCATCCAACCTCATCAAATATATGGTATGGGTTTAATTTGTTCACTCATGCTCACTAGGTTATAAGTATGATTGGCTTGAGGGTTGATCTAATCTCAACTATCAAGTAGCAACTTACCTTTTCTCTAGGGTTGGGGGTATGTGCCTTCCAATCTCTCTCTATCCATATTTATATATGAATTTTCTATCTATATATATATATATATATTTAGAGCTTTATAATGATACATATTTTTAGATCAACTTGTCAATAAGCAAGGTGGTTACATCGATACACATGTGTAATCTTAAACCCTACTCTTTCAATTTCAATATTTTCAATACTTTCAATTTTAGATTATGTGAACTTATTATATACTATAACATACTCCTGGTTACAAGTCAGTCACCATAAAATCACTCAAGTTTGGCTCACATAAAGGTAGGGTGTGTTAAACACATCTATGTATGCATTTATTCTCTTTTAGACCAATAATTTTATTACTAGATCAAGAGGGGGAAGTAGATGATATTTATGAATTATATAACACCTCAATCTTGTACACTTGATAAAATCAAACCTTGGATGTTCCTTTCAGTTCTATACCTTTCCCACTTTCAAAAGTCTCACATCTACTCTATCTTGTGCCCTTTGGCCTATCTTTTAGTTTGATCAGTATTATGTTTGATGACCTATACCTTCTATTTTACCCAGAATGCTTTAAATATGCCTATTTTATGTCTTTACAAGTTATGAGCATGTACTTATTTTCTAACTACTAAGAGACAAGATTTAATCCAAAATCCCTATGTCGATGCCAGTGTCCTACCTAAACACAAGTGTCTAGTGTTTTAAATTCATATAATTTACAAATGAAGTGTATCTTAATGATCAACCTAAGTAATTTAAGGTGAGATATTTCCTAATAGGAGTGGTATATATTCAAAATCACTCCTCATTCATTATTCACCTCACATTCATACCAAATAGAATTCAAAGAACATTCAATTGGGAAAATATTTCCTATTTATTACTATTTTGATATAAATCATAGGGACTACACATTTATAGGTATGAAGTACTGAAGGAGAAACCAAAGAGCTTGATTTGACAAGTTACAAGCTAGGTCATTATTTTACTTACTTTCCACATATTGCACCCTTGTGCACACACAAACCAACACATTATGGGAGAACTACATCAGTCTGAGGCCCTCTTCGAAGTAGTGGATATGTAGATAACACCCATTGATAGAGGTGTCTTTGGAGTTAGATTGACATCATGATCCCACTAACCCATTTTTCCTAAGGTCATTATGAAGATGAAGAATTAGGGTTTTATAATTTGATAAGAAGTGACAGTTTATGACCCAGATCTAAATGCACTAGAGTAAAAGTAAAGACAAATCTAAAAGCATCCAAGTGGGCACATCCTTTTCTATAATGTATTATATAAAGGATATCTATGTCTAGTTTAGACAGTAGTGTAAAAAATAACATTCAAAGTTGACGCTAGTGTCTATAGTTCTAAAAGCACTCAATCTAGAATTTGGTGACTATTTTAGAATCCTCTTCTAGTATACATTCTACTTGTTCTAGACCCAAAATTGTGTTTCATCAAAACCAACTAAGTACATTAATTCTTTGTCATTTTCATATCTTTCATAATTATACTTTCTATTTTTAGCCTATTTCCATTTTATAAATTCAGTATATGTTGTATCTAAGTTTAATAGTCAATTAGCATGATATAGATCTAATTATCACCCTTGTGCATTTTTATTTATATATTATTAACCCTATCTACCCAAGTAGGATTTGCATCTAAAATTTAGGGTTAAACAAATAAAAAAATACCTATTATTCCCAATTCTAATTGCATACAGTCTTATTAGCCTAGAGCTCAAGTTTGAGTACATGTCACATCATAAGTCATGATTAAATCATCTAATCACATCAATATTACACTAGAATATAACATATTACACCACTAATTCACACACCACCATAACATGGGATAACTACATGAAGTTTGATACCTCTTTAGAGTATTGGTATGTAGACAACACTCAACACATGGGGTGTTGAGGTCTTGCACAACTTCAGTCGTTGACCCCTTTTTACCATTGATTTACATTGGTATTTACATGTCAAGGAACTAGGGTTTTGAAATAAAATTAGTCACAAAGTAGTCTCTATGAGTGATTAAAACCTCTCTCACTAGATACAATCTCTATAGATGAGGGCATAGATAACTTAGAAACCCTAATTTTCTCACTACAAGTGGATAAGAGTGTCATAGGTTAGACATGAGTGACACCCCTATAGTGTTTTCTTCCTATCACTATTATATAGGACTAGATATAGCTATAGGATCTTGATTCTAATCACTAGACATCTCTACACAACAAATTTTAGAATCAGATTCCTCCTAGAGGTATAACTTTAAGCTAAGTCTTTATTTTCTCTTTATGTTTTTACCATTTTTAGTAAGTTTATAGAATACAATAGTTATAAATAAATGAATGTTATATTTTTTATATTATTTTCCTAATTTTACATAATTGTGTTCTTGTAATCATATAAAAATGACACTTGAGTGCTAAGAGTGTTATTTGAGACCACCCATTCCTAACTTAGCCCTAGACCTATCTTAGGGCCTATTTAAACACTTATCTAGCTTTTGTATAGGCCACACACATCCTTAGACATCTCAAAATTAGTCCCAGACCCTTCCTTAGGCATCCATGCCCTTGGTGCCTTAAGTTGTACCATTGGACACTAGCACCATAAGTGGACAATAGTACCACAATGTTATTGTCCTTTTCCATCTTTTTGAGCTACAACAGATATATTTTCAATTCCTAAAGCACTTAGGGTTGGGCTAGACCTATTTTAAACTATGTACAAGTACCAAATCAATATATATATATATGTGTGTGTGTATATATATATATATATATATACATATATATATATATACATACATACATATATATACATATATATATATATATACATACACACACACACACACACACACACACACACATATATACACACACATATATATACATACATACATACATATATATATATATATATATATATATATATATACATACACACATATATATATACATACATATATGTATATATATATATACATACATATATATATACATACATACATACATACATACATACATATATATATATATATATATACATATACATATATATATACACACACACACACATATATATATATATATACATATATATATATATACATATATATATATATACATATATATATATATATATATACATATATATATATATATATATATACATATATATATATATACATATATATATATATATATATATGTATATATATATATATACATACATACATATATACATATATACATACACACACACACACACACACACACACACACACACACACACACACACACACACACACACACACACACACACACACACACACACACACACATAGGACTTTATCTCTTTATCTATTAGATATAAATTAGATGAAAATATACACAAACAAGCTCAAAACAAGTTGTGCACAATCAAGATTATCAATCCCTATTCTGCCCAACTTTTGCATACATTCATCTACAACGTTACTAAGTTCAAAATTCTCAAGTCACTTAGACTAACATTCATACTAGATTTAATTACACTTATGTCAACATTTAGGTGGGGAGAAATACATTGGGTTTGATCCCTCCTCAGAGTATTGGTATGTAGCCAATCCTCATCATAACAGGGTGTTGAGGATGTCCAACCTACCCAACTAATACCACATGTTTAATACTTATGCCAAGTAAAATGCCCTAATCACATGGAGGTCTAGGGTTTGAATAAAAGATCAACCATAATAGGTCACAGACAATGAATAAGAGTATGTCCACATAGGAATAGGTTTGGGAGACTTAGACATAGGTGTTCCTAAAAGCTTATAATAGTTCCTACAAAGAGGATACTAACACCATAAGTGGACACTCACCATAGTGATACTGTATAAGATAGGAAGATCTTATAAAAGAGGGGTTTTGATACCTAGATCCTCTTTTTGACATGCTGACCAACTCTTATACTAGTTTTCAACTTCTAGATCCTTCATCTCAATTAATTTCTAGCTATGTGTTCATTTATCTCCATTACTATTATTAGAAATATTAGTTCAGCTCAATTATTTTAGATATCATAGGTTATATTTATTACATATTTTACACTTTGATTTACTATACTCAGACCCTTGAACAACTTAGAGATTACACTCCATAAACTCTAAAAAGTTAATTCATTTGGTTAACCCAACTTACTTCGAACACTGTTCAAAACCTAGTCCTAGATGTTATTAGGATTTGTACCCTTTGTTTTCCTATTTTACTTAGCTGTGTTAGGATTTTAAAATTTTATATATTTTATTTTAGCAACACCATTTCATTTTATTTTCTATATGCCATCTTAAAAAGTTATATATCTTGTTTTAATAAAAAGTTCTAGGCTTAGTGGCAATCCTATTGAGCATACTTAAATTATCCATTTGATATTATACCATAGATAAAGGACCAATTACAACTCACATCATTGATCCTTCACACCTTGATTATGTGGACTTCAATGATAATTCATCCAAATATGATTAATATAATCAAGATCAAAATTATACACAAGATGGGAATCGAGACACTTTCCCCCCACTTAATAATGAGAATCTTATAGTTAATAAGGATTAGATTTTATAGCGTTTCATAGATAGACTTTGAGAACAACCCCATGATCATGCATAAATTTTGTAATCCATAATGGAAATAAAGAATAAATAAAACAATGTTAAATCTTCCACTACCCTTGATAATAATATTATCATACCTACTTTGGGGGAAATTCAACTTGCACAACAACCTATTTTAACTAGATAACCTTCAATAGTGGTAACACCTCATATGGCTAGTTCCTCTTCTCTAGATGTAAAATACCTTGTGCATGAGATCCATGATCTACAAGCCAAGGCATTACATCTTCAGTAGGGTGCTTCTAAGCCATTGCATGCATTGGATTCTCATGTTATTTTACATACACCTTTGGCACAACACATAATGATAACTCTTTTGCCATCCAAATTTGTGGCACCTAAGATTAATTTTTATGGTGGTAAGAATGACCCAGACAACCATGTATAAGCTTTTCATGCAACATGTTTAGATTATGTGTCTAATGATTGGCCCCTTACTAAGTTATTCCCATGCTATCTAAAAGACCATGCCTTACCATGGTTATATAGTCTTCCAAATCAGTCCATCACTAAATTCAATCCATTGGAAGTTATGTTTTTGGCAAAATTTTCAATAAACATCAATGATAAGGTTTCATATGATCAAGTGGCACAACTTAGGAAAAAATCCAATGAGCCTATAGCAAAATATGTCTTACAATTTAAAACTATATTGATAAAAATGACTAGCCCCATGGAAGATAGAGAGCTCCAAGACATATTTAAATAAAGGCTACTACCAACATTACATGAGGCTATATTACTAAATAAGTTTCCAACATTCACATATTTATGCCACATAGTGAAAGAAAGGAAAGTCAAGATTCTCTCTATGGGCAAACTAAAGTATGCAAAAGGCTAAATTTAAACTAATATGAGTTTTAATAAGCCTCCATACAAGGTGAAACTTGGTGAAAAATAAGAATGATCAAAAGGTCATAGTTAATGTAGCTTTAGATCCACCTCCTTGCTTAGTTTTATCAAGTCATCTTTGGAGAGTTTTCATAAATATTCTAGAATCAATAGCATGTGTTTTCTATTAGCTCTTGGAATATAATGCCATATTTATACCTCCTATCAAAGAGTTTGATACAACTAGGCCTCTTCCAAAGAGCTATGATTCTAATGCATTATATGACTATCATAGGGCATCAATCCATATTACAAATAAATGCATCAGTTTGAAACATAAAATACATGACTTGATAAAGGCTAATATCATTGATGTGGGCACACCTACAGAGGCACATAAAGTTAAACCAATGGAATCTAATTCAACTAATAGAAGCTAAGACCTTGAAAATATTTTTAGATACATTAAAAAAACACACAAATAATAAGGCACAAGGTACTTAAAGTGTTCACTACACATATCAAGCTCATCCACATTGACACCTTATCATACTTCTATGGAGGATACTCACCCCCTACATAATATCATTGGGGTATATCATACTACAGTGCCAACTATACCTCTCATCACTCTCTTAGATTAGGATATTTTTGATGATGATTCAAATTTATATGTACTTTTTGTACAAGCCTACATTGATCATCATCCTATTTAGAGTGTTATGGTTGGTAATGGATCAAGTGTCAACATGTGTATCATTACACTTATATAACATTTGGGTTATTCAGAGTAGGAAATTTATGTGATTGATATAATTATTGATTGTTTTAGTGGTCATATTCAGAGCTCCATTAGGGATATTGTACTCTCATTATAGGTTGGAGTAGCACATGTGGCCATTAGGTTCTTAGTTGTACCTAGTGTAGGAACATTTGACATGTTATTAGGTAAGCCATGGATACAAAAAATTTGATCCATTCCTTCCACCATACATAGATGCCTAAAGTATATACAAGCTAATTTATATAAGAGAAAGTGAAGCTCATATATAAATCAATCCTAGCTCAGAGAAGATAAATCACACTATCCCTTCCACTTGTTGGTACATTTAGATAATTAGGGTCATGACTAGTATGCATCTTCTAGACCTAAATAATGGGTCTCATACCACACAATATAACTAGAGAGGTTTCTCAAGCCTCTAGTAAAGCAATACCACACAATAACCCTAGTTAGTTCTTGTGTTTTCTTATCAAAGTAAATTAAATCAAATCTAGTGCTCACCAAAGCATGTGACATAAAATGGGGTTAATAAACATAAAAGTAAACATGCAAAGAAGAACTCTACTCAAGTCAATATAGAAGAAATCCTTATGCATGGAGAGAGAAACATATTCATAATCTAACACATGAAATTATATCTACTTGATAAAGAGGAACAAGAGTTAGGAATACTTACCTTGAAGATGAACCCATCAAGCCTCAATCTCTCCCTTGGATAATGGTGCTTTTTAAGAGGTTTTTTTGGTCTATAAAAATAACAAAGATAGGTTAGCTCTAGGCTACATGACTTATTCTATGTATCTAAAATAATTATCCCAAAAGACAAGATTCTTCTCTCCAAAATAAGTATGAAACCCTAAGCAATGGCTCCTTAAGTAGAATGGCCGATAAGCAGATGCAAATATAAAGGATTATCTCTATCTCTCTATCATGAAAATGGTGAAAAGGATGTGTTTATATAATTGGATATAAACCTAAACCCTTAAAAATTTTTAGCTGATAACATCAACCCAATTGACCCTATTCTTTAATAAATAAAGTAGTTATGTCTAAGACTAGGTCAGCTAGGGCCAACCTAGTCCTGTACTATTCTTATTTTTAAGAATAAGGTCAACCAAGGTTGACTTTGTTCAGTAAATGATAAAAAGAGGTTTTGGCTTAGGTAGGTGATATTTGAGGTAGTGAATTGCTTGAAGAAGTGTGTAGGGGAGTTGTCAAATCTTAGGGAAATATATAGGAGAGGTTTGTGTTAGTTTCAAGTGGTGGTATAGGGAACAACAATATTGAAAATCACCAATGGTCTTGATGCACCCTTAAAGCATGCACTCAGAGAGATTGAAAATTGATGGGTTCTTAAAAGAGATAAAGCATCAATAATTGATAAAGTTTAATTTTTTTGTGTGTATACATATGCCCCATTGGAAGTTCATCATGTGTCACATAATTGCAACACAGGATGGTGTTTTAAGAAAAGAACATAGAAAAACACAATGCTAAGTTAAGTGAATTATAGTAATAAGTGAATAAAATAAATGAGAGGAAAAAATCTACAAATACATACCTTAGTGTTATAGATTAAGAAGGAAGTGAGAAAAATGTGAAGGTGTCTAATGTAAGGAACATTAAGTGAACCTATAAAATAAGCAAAAAATTGTTTTTTTTAAAAATGTACATGTAATATGTGGAAAAATTCTCTATGATGTTAGGATTATAGAACATTTTTTGGTTCAAAAAAATAGTTAGTAGAAACAAAGTTATGGGCATAAAATAGAATCTAGTGGTAAATAATTGATAGGTAAATAGTTTTGAATAGTAAATATAAATAGGGTGAAAATTAATTCATTTGTTATTTTTATTATTTTGAGAAAATATTTCTCTAAGAGACCCAATTGTGTCTTGAAAGTGATCATGGTGAGGATATGATAGCTTAAGCATGGAGGATGCATAGTAGTCATAGTCAGTACAACTTAGGTAAGTGATATATTAATTTCATTTTTTTTGATAATTATATTTGAAATTAAGATGGGTATATAAAAATAAATATTAGAGGAAATGTAGATAGAAAAAATGACTCCAAGAAAGTTTTAGGTAAACTAGGTGCAAAATGAGATACTGGGTAGGAAATAATTAGACCAATAAATGCCTTAAGGTATTTATGGTAAATGGTTGAAAAGTCACTATAAATTACGAATAGAGTTAGCCCCACCAACTCATTTGGAAAAGGAAGGTGAAGTCAAAGTGGCTGACTCCATAGTAGAGGGCCAATGTAGTATTGTTTGGGGTGGATGACTACATAACATAGGGCTGACCCAACTAGAAAAATAGATATGGTTGACATGGTTCATTCTAGCTGATATAATATATAATAGGTGGTTGATACAGTATATTAAAGGAGGTTGATTGCATAAAATAGGGTTGATATAGGATGTTAAGGATAGGAAAATGTTGATTGTGTCTGTACGAATGGGTAGACTATAAATATAGGGCTGACTTAGTATGGAAAAATGTTGACAAAGCCGATTTAGTATAAAAAGGGTTGACTATGTAAGAAAAAGGAAAAAAAATAAAAATAGTTGATGAATTAGTTAATTTTTAGTATTTAAAGAATATTAAAAGTGTATTTTATTATTATTACATCAAGATCTAATACATTCTCTACTGTTTGATATTCTACAAAGGTAATATAGATTTTGGCACATGGTTGATGAATCATGAATACCAAATTTTATAGAGAGGATGTTAGATGCGGATCGAGCTTGGATGGTTTCCTTGGGATTTTGAGGTATCATGGAGATGAGGAGGATAGCACTTAGTGTTGATCTCTTTGTCATGTTCCTAGAAGCATGGGAGCGACCAACTAACACTTTTTGATGGTAGGTGGAGGGGAATACCATAGAGGTGGGCATTACCTTAGAGGATGTCCATGATTTTCTTAGACTTCCTATTATCAAGACTCCTATCATATGTGATGTACTAGAGATAAAGGATGAGAGGTGAGCCCTAACCCATATGGTGATAGGCTCAGAGTGTATTTATCCTAAGTTATGGGTTACCTTGTTTGATGTGTATATATTAGCCATTTTAGATATCTAGAAGGCCTTGATAGTAATTATGAAATCATGTGTGCTATGTCACAAGTTAGATAGAAAGGTACCATTATATGTGTTAGCCTTATGTCAATCCATCCTAGAGCAGGGTGTGTTTTATGATCTAGGAAATATCATTTGGGTGCAGCTCATGTATGATATGTATGGTATGCTAACCCAAGGGCAAAAGATAATAGTTTCAATCATTTTTTTGAGTACTTAGATTTATGAGAGATTCCCTATGTATCATCTAACTGGGTTACCCTATACATTCAATGATAGGTTACCTCAAGTGGTATGATGGAGGCAGGATCATATAGTACATGCTTTCCCCATGTCTTATATTTACAGACTATGACATGAGGGTAGATAGTGTGGAAGAATTACACTGATATTAATGCCATATGTCTAACTTGGGATACTATTGCTTATAGTTTGGCATGTGTTTATATCATATACAATTATAATTCATGGTTGGAGCCACATCTAGTAGCTCATATAACTAGGCAGCTAGGCCCACCACATTCGACATCTTCTCTAGTAGTTTTTACTTATTGGGAATGACATGTTAGAGAGTTGAGATGGAGAGGAGGCATAGGGGTGTACATAGATACTTATTATTAGGTTTTTTTAAGAGAGACCATGGATAGGTAAAGCATGGTAATAGGAGGTGGTGAGGATTGGTGTAGAGGATGTTATAATTGTAGATGCTGAAGGCGAGGATACATGAGGCACATGAGTAGAGCCATAAAAGGGGTGAAAATGATTGCCTCAAGCTCATAAGAGATGGAGGTACCATATATGAGAGGGGACATATGTGTAATTAGTCACACATGGTGATCGTATGATAGCTATGGGACATAACTGGTTGATAGAGAGGTTACTGACAAGTGGACCATGATGGGCATGGGTAGTTACTCAAGGTTTTACACTTGTACATACGTAGATGATAGATGAGGTACTTAATGGTCAAGATGCAAGGGAGATTGTAGTTGATGACACTAACATTGGTGATAAATGATTTAATTTAATAATTTTTAAAAATAAATCACTATTTGCATTATTATTTATGTATTTAATGATAGATAGATGGTTTGAGATATATGCATGAGATTTGATGTATATATATATATATTTAAAATTTTTAGGTACTAAAATGGAGGATATTAAATGGGGAACCATGATTATGGATATATACCATGATATTTTAGATGGGCTGATGTTACATTATGGTCCATCCACCTTGGTAGACCCTATGGTACCATCTGCCCAAGTTATGCTATTTAGTTTAGATTAGTGGGGGAGGTTGCTCGATAGTTGTAGGCATAGAGAGATAGATTAAAAACAACTACAAGAGTAGGAGAGGGAAAGGCCTGAGCTTGGTTTACATTATCACAAGAGCGAGCTACCCATATAGTGACTACTATAAAGCTTGGACATGTGTAGGCCCAAGTGGCCAATCTATCGGGATAGGTCAATGGATTGAGATCCTAGACTACCTCATTATAGTATACCATTCAGAGGGTCAAACATAGACATCCATGGGTAGCATGGCTCAACCAAAGGATATACATGATGGAGTACAACCTTAGATCTATAGTTATTATATTTTATATTATATTGTATCAAACTCATGTTATATTTATTGATATGGATATTTCTTAGTCTATGACTTATATTTGTTTATGGATGGATGTATGGATGTATTTCATTTCTATCACATGAATTTTACTTTTATTGTATATATTATGGGAAATATGTGATGCATGTTTTCTTTTTATAGTATTTTGTGATATACATGCATGGTTAAAAAGAAAAACAAAATGATTTGGAAAAGTATAAACAATCATAAAATGTAATACACACTATATCATGATGGGAAATGTGTAAAAGAAAGAGATGAATAAATCTAAAAAACCAAAATGGTAAAGTAACATGTAACAAATTTTTTCAAACCATGTAAAAGAATTACACCAAATTAAAATAAAATTCATACTATATCAAGTTGGGAAGTATGAAAATTTGTAATAAAATAGAAAACATGTGAAAACCAATGGTATAAAAATAAACAAATAATAAAGTGAATCAATCATACTAAATCAAGATGGGAAGTATGAAAAAATTAATAAAATGGTTGTAAATAGATACACAATCAAAAAATAAAAAGATAAAAGTGAAGTGTTTAAGAAGTAAGCATAAAACATACTAAATGAAGATGGGAAGTATGTAAATAATGTGAAAATCATAATGTAACACAAATAATATCAAAATTGAAGCATGTACTTTTATTTTGACTTGGTTATAGTATGAAATTTTTATTGGAATATTCTACTAGGAGAACCTGGTCCTATCCAAGGTACTACATTGAAACTCACAAAGAGAACACGAATGAGGTGGAGATAAAGGTGGGAATAATTTAAAAGATGTTTTAATGTGTTAATTTGTGAGGAGATCTTGGTCATATCCATGATCTTATACTTCAACTCACAAGGTAAAAACTAATGATATGAATATGAAATAAAGGAAAAAATAAGGAAATGTTTTGTGAGGAATGCTTGGTCCTATACAAGGTTTTACAATGCAACTCACAAAGGGAAACCCTAGAGGGTATGATCAATTAAAAAAATAATATTCATCAAGGGGAAATATTATGATTTTTATAATGAAAATAGGGATTGTAAAACTCATGACATAGGTATTTGATGAGAAAACCTTAGTAAACATGAGGCATAGTAGGTAATAAGGAAAGACGCTATGAGTCTAATGATATCAAAATACAAAGGATGCCTATTTATAATAAGCACAAATTTATTTAGGAAAATAGGTGGGATACTAATATCAACTCATGGAGGTTATATGAATAAGAAAAGTAAAATGGTCTTACCTTCCCACAACATATTCCCCATTCATTAGGACCTATTACAGAGATTGGGTACTTGTGTGAGAAAGTAGGTAGCACTATAATTTTTTTTGGTTATCCTAACCAAATCTCATGGCCTACCACACCCTAATGGACCTCAGCTCTATCATGAGGCCAAATATGGAGTTTGAGCTTTGATTAAAAATAAGAGATGTGCTGAAGAATCACATCTTTTGGTGTGATTAGACTTTTGAATTTTCAAGTTACCTTTTGAATCATTGCCTTTTTGTTTAAATTATTGGACTTTAACCTTTTTATGGATTTTGAAATTCCTCCTCCATATGAATTTGGAATAAACAACATGATTAATAAAATTTATACACATGAATGAGCTTTAGACTTTGGTTAAAGGAGGTTAAGTAACAAGATATATGAATGACTAAACAACATAGGCTTACCTATGAACCAATATGTAATCTCAAGTTTTAACCATATGTATGCTTTGTATGTGAAATGTAAATAAGGGAGGAAGGGAGATACAAATATATCAGTGTATATAATTAGTACAATGAGAAGTCTTATTTTCTAACTGATCATATGCTAGAGATAAAATATTAAGGGAATAAAGGTTGTAAAACCAAGTCATAATAATAATTATCTTTATTTGAGTGTAAAAGATAACAAATAATCATTATAGATAATATAAAGGAATCCATGAAAGAGGTGTAATCATAAACATAAGTTTGTATTCATTAAAAGAATGAGAATAAGACATAATAAAAAGTGAAAGATAATGAAACCATGTAAAACACATAAAGCATAATATAATGGTTCATGCAAAAAGAAATAAGTGAAATAGTGTTTGATAAATAGTCAAAAATATAAGATATATAAATGGGTCACAAATCCAATCCAAATCACATAATAAAATAATGTAAGAGAGAACTATCTCATGTTCACAAATATTGATAGATCTGACCACACATGTTATCCGTAACATCCAAAAAATCCTTATATATATAAATTTTGATGTTAGCTAGAGTCTCATTAATCTTCCTTATTTTTTTTGAAAAGACTTCCTTTTGTATCATCTCAACTAAAAATGTAGGTGTAGAGAAAGAAGACTAATGCTCATGTGGTATCTCCTATATGGGATACTTGATGCAAGGAATAGGTTTCTCAGTGGGAATGGTATCTATGGAGCTAGGAGGAGGTTCAACTGACAGATAGGGAGGAATCTTCATTCATGGATGACATGTAGGAGAAGGAATCACTGGTGTTAGTGTAGACTATGGGAAATCTTAGAGATGCTACTGAAGCACATGCCATTGATTAGTATGATGGGTAGAACATTGATGCTAAAGATAATAGATTTCCCCATATTTAGGGATGTATTATATAAGTATCTTGGGAGGAGGTATGGTCTTGTCTTTGGGATAGGAAATGACTAGTCTTAATATGTTAATATATTCCCAAATTTTTATAAGTGGGTAGAGTAATGGTTATTTATTCCATGGAAGTAAAAAATATGTCTATTAGTAGACTATGGGGGTCTAATAGTTGAAGGGGTAGAAGAAGAAGCATGGGGATGCTGATATAGATGACAATATTTAGTCTAATGACCATTAACTCTATGAATATCATAATAAGGCTGATCTTCCCATTGTGCAGGTAAGGGATCAAGCTAAGGTAATGGAATAAGACCATCACCAAGGAAGGGGAAATCTAGAGTGGAAACTAGATTAGGATCATCTATATGTAAGGTTGGTGGTACAATGAGTTGAAGAAAAGTGGATAACATCTATGGAGGAAGCATACTAGAAGGGTCATAATATTTGGCAAAATGATAAGGTCTTATGATGGCATGATCCATGAGCATACTCCTAAGAGGCTCTGATATGACTAGAGGCATAGTACATGAGTGATCCATCTCTTTCCTATGAACAATAGTGGAAAAAATAATATTAGGTACTATAAGAGAAGGAACAATAGAAGAAGAATGAAAAGATTGAAATAAATAAGAATGCCATCTAATAAATTTAACATTTATAGCTTAGATGAATCTAGATAAAAATGGGTTGTCTAAAGCATAACCATCATCATAATCAGGTGTATGTAAGTTGACAATACATGTAATAACTATTTTATCGATTGAGGAAGCATGGTGAATAGAATGTCTATTTTTGGTTAAAGTAATTGGTATGCCATCAGAAGATTGCTAACGAGATTGAGGTTAAAGAGAAGGAGGAATTTAAGTGATGATGTGAGGGGAACTATAACAAGTTTTTATCTTTAGGCCTATCTCATCTAGATCATCATCATCGAACTCTAAAATTTTAGGTGGAATATTCGTAATTAATTTAGGATGAACATTATAACCTCTAGTGGAGTTAATTGGATAGTTAAAGTGTTGGGATTATCAAAATAGAACACTAGGTAAGGGTTCAAGGGTGGGAATTTTAAATAACTTATGTATTTGGAATTTTTAAAAATTCTAAGGATTTATGTCCCCTTGAATCTCATAGATAACACCATTATGAATAAATTTGACACATTCACATGTGGATGAAGCAACTGCTCTCATATGATGAGTCTGAGGTTGATTGAGTAAGATGTTTTAATAAAGTGAAAAGTTAAATATTATGAATTTCACATGGATGGTAATGGGAAGACAAACACAACCTAGATGAGGCATTTATCTTCTATCATAACCTTGGAATGTACTGCATGTGGATATGAGGTCACATTTAGAGTATCTAAGTGTTTTAATACAGTCAAGTGAAAGAACACAAGTAGCTAAACCTTCATAAATTAAAGAAAGCTTAATTTGGATATCACCTATTTGGATGCTAATGAATAAAGGAAGATCATTTGCATGAAGTAATATCTCATCAAAATTCACAAGAATTTAAGTGAGAGGGAAGTACCCATTATTTCATCGACATGGATAGACATCTCTTCACATTGTTGAAGTACGTTATCTTTAGATCCATCTAAGGTAGCCTCTTTCCATATAGGATGAGGATGAGGGATTTTCATTTCAAATAATAAATTCATTAGGTAGTTATGATGGTGGGGAAATTTTTGCATTAACTCTAATAAGTGGATTTGAGATGGAAGATGGGAAATTTCCATAATAAGATGCCATTCATCATAACTTGTGATAGGATTGTTAGACTTGGATATGAAATTAAAATTATGTTGATAAGGTATGGTTCATTTAGGTTGGTTGCAAGTGATTTTAGATGATGTGATGGTTTATTGAGGTACTTCTTGTGGTTGAGTAGAATAAATATTATTTGATGTTTGAGGGATGTTTTATTATGATACAGAAGCTGGGGAAAGAGTAGAATTTATATTAATGGTATGAGAGGTATGGTCAATTTGTGTTATTGGAAGTCATGCTTGTATGGATATTAGTTCCTCTTACCCCAATTCAATGAGATGGGATGGGGAAGTGTCTTGAATGATGTAGAATATTAGAGAGGTGTGATGTGTAGGTGTTGGGTTTGAATCAATATAAACAACTACTTTTCTCATATTAGTCATATTAACTACATATTCATCATTGATGTTAAAGTCTATAATACTTTCAATGTTATTAGCAATAGGGATAGATTGGTAGATGATTCTTGGTGTTTAGGAAGGGGATCCTTGTAGACAACTAAATAAGCATTAACTTGGTTTAAATCTTGATTTTTATTTTGAGTCTCATCAGCTTTAAGTGATATGTCATAAGCTTGTTGACATTTTCATTTAAGGGATTCATGGTCAAAGTTAGGACCAAGAAGAAAATACATAACAAGATTTCTTAATTATCTACAAGTCTCATGAGAATGGCCCCAACTTACATGGAAACAATAAAATTTATTTAGATCATACCACAATTTCATAGGATGAGTGGGGTCAATATCTTGTGGTAGAGGTCTTGGAAGACATTTTTGAATTTCTTCTAAAGACAGTGGTTTGTGCACATTAGTATGATTGTTTTGAGAAAATGTGGGATTATGATTAGAATTATTGTTAGGGGGAGGAACATGCTCCATGTGTTGTTTGGAGCAATAACTTAGATGGTGTGTATGGTGTCATAAGTATTGGTAACACCATCATTAGTTTCATTTTTGATAAGCATGTGAGTTCCCATTGTAGGTTTAGGTTTTTAAAGTTAATTCATGAGGAAGTCTTGTTGTTTGGCTTGGTCTAGAGCTTCTTCCAAAATTTTTGGAGAAAGGGTCCTAATGTGATATTATAATTAGGGTGGAGAGCATTGGTAAATAAGTGGACATGTTTGTCATCTATGATATTATGCTTGTATTTGTTAGATAATTTTTTCCATCATTTGATGAAGACTTGTGCCTTTTTAGTTTTGAGTTGTTTACAATTTATAAAATGAGCTAAGCTATTTTTAGGAAGATCACTAGTTTGGAATTATTAGACCAGTGAGTTGACAAAGTCTTCTAGGCTAGTAATAGAGTGGGTTTTCAATTGATTGTACTAATCTAAAGCATTTCCTAAAATAATTTTATCTACGAGTTTGGTAGTAATGAAAGTATTAAGCTTAACCTAATCTTTATAAATGTTTCCAAATGTTTTTAGATACAAGGTAGGATCTGTAGATCCATTATAAGTGATGGTGGGGGTGATAACTCCCATGTTAATATTAGAAATTTAAGGTATTAGAGGTTTATTTTATAAATGTTTGATAGTTTTATTAATAAGTAGAGGTTGCAGTATGAGGCTATCATGTGAATCCCTAAGGGGGGTGGGGGCATTAGGATTTTTCACTCCCCATAGAACATGGTGAGGTTGGTTTTGGAGATGTATGAGATGTATTTGCCTTTGCATCATCTAATTTGAATTATTATTTTAAAAAATATGCATTTGGTTAAGTGTTTTTAATAAAATTGATTAGTTTGAGAAATATTTGGGCTAGTAGATGCAACATGTGATGCATTAGTATTATGTAAGGTATTAAGAGCTTGAGATGCATTGAGTATGGGATGAGGTAGTAGCATGCACTGCACCAATGGCATGAGTAGAATTTGTATAAAACAAAGCATTGGTCATAAAAGAAGTATTGGTGGCAAAAGAAGTATTAGTAGCATGGTTAGGGATGTGGGTATTTTGAAGAGCCCTATTAGAAGTTGAACCTACCATGCTTGTATAAATACTTGACATGAAGGTAGAAGAAGACATAAAGGATGATGTCTTAGTGGGGGAAGGAGACATTATATAGGGGAAAGGTTGGGATGAAAATAAATGGCTTGCCCCAAATCCTTTGGAAAAGTTAGGGGAAGTGAATGGGGTTCTCTTATATGAGGTCCCATCATGAGACTATAGATGGTTATAGGATATTTTATTCTATGTCAAGGGTTTTCATCGATGAAAAAGAGAATTTCAATTTTATATTCAATCACACTCATTTTCTAATGAAAATATGGTGTTAAGTGTCAAGGAAGAATGGGGAGGAGTCCCATAGTTAGTAGTACAGGTGGAAACATGGTCATTGATTTGATCCATAATGGGTACCATAAGATGTGTCTTAAGAAACCTATTGGGATTGGTAAAAATTAATCATGTTTATTTTATTTTATTTTTTATTATCCTAAAATAAGAAATTAATGATGGAGGGAAACTAAAAACTTTTTAAAAATGAGGATCAACTAGTATGATACTGGGTTGAACCAGGTGACACTATCTTGTAGGATAGTAGATATGACAGACTACAAAAGATAGTTGAACTAGTCGAATATGTTATATATATGGTGAGACTGAGGGAGTTTAAAAGATACAAAGTTAGATAGGTCAACTATGTGCTGAAGGCAAACAAAACAAGCAGTTTATAAGAGATTAGGTTAAATAGAGTGATTATGTTTTATAGGAAAATAGAGACTATAGGAGACATAATCAAGTAGATTAAATGTGTTATAAAGGTAAATAAAAGTTTTAATAGTTATGAATCTAGATGATCTAGTGTTATTTTATAGAATAATTGAAATAAACACATAGGTAATTGAGTCAAACTAGTCGATCCAGTTATGGCACATAGAACAAACCTTGTACCAATGTTGGATGATAAAAATTTTACAATAAAACATATAATTATTAGAGAACAAGTAGTAAAAATATAAATTCTAATCTATGTGGTCATTCTTGAATGTTTTAAACTATAAATTTTTAAAAAATAAATGTGATAGAGAGTTAGCTATAAAAAGGATCTAGAAAGGCAATATAAGTATGGTTTTAGGTAGTCAAGGTTGAAAGGGATCTGTATTAGTGATGGTAATAGCTTGGTATTGGGGCCTACCCCCTCACTTCATAATCCAAAAATAATAAGGGTATCAAGTGATTTTCCAATACATACCATCAACCACATATTTATACTCGAATAAATATTCAATTCAGTTTCCCTTTGGTGTTGAAATTCAAGTAGGTAGATCTTGGGTATAATTTGTTTAATGTTATTATATATTATTTGGTTTGGAAGTGTGTGAATAAAATAAAAATAGTGTGACTAAAGTGATAAATTAAAGTTTCCTATTTATTTTATGTATGCTACTCTAAGTAAGCAACAAAATAAAAAGTAAATTAATTACTAACAAGATGAGTTAATTCTTTTGCTTGAAGAGTATAGGGATAGTTCAGATGACCAAGTATGCAAATAGTATAGAAAAAAATCGACTGGATTGATTTTATCTATTGAATTAAGAACCATAAAAATATAGTTGAATAAATTGACTAAGTCTCCTAAGTAAGAAATTAAGATATAGAACTATGTTGATCTAATTAACCTAGTTCACTGTAGAGTTATAATTTTATAGACTAAAAACTATGAAAAACAAAAATGTAATGAAGTAAAGAAATGACTAAGATGGTTAGAATGAACCTGATGATTTTAAAGGTGATAAAATTAATTTTTTTATACTATGTCATCTATATGAAGATTTTTAGCCTAATAATAGAGTTGATTGGGTCAATTGAGTTTGAAAACATGTATGTAAAGTAGAAAATTGAGTCGAGCTAATTGATCTAGTTACCTATAGTTGAATATGACCTGCATAAATAAAAATAGAGTCGATCATATCAACTGTGTTAAAATTGTGCATAGAAAGTTGGACTGAGTTGATATATTTGATTTGGTGATGCAAAAATGAAATAGATAATAAATGAAGGCATGAAAGAAAAAATGCAAGGATTAGTTCACATTGAGTTCACCAAAATGTATATAAAGGAAATTAAAGCTGATCTACAAATCAATCCTAGCATGAAGAAGATAAATCACACTAACCCTTCCACTTGTTGGTACATTTTGACAATCAAGGTCATGACCAATTTGGATTTTCTATACCTAACTAAGGGGTCTCTTACCACACAATATCACTAGAGAGGGTTTTTAAGCCTCTATTCAAACAATAACACATAATAAACCTAGTTAGGTCTTATGTTTTCTTATCAAAGTTGTCAGGATCTAACAAGAACAATTGATTACTTTGTTGTGTAAGCGACTAAACACGAAATTAAACCAGAATAATAAGTAACTAGAAATTAGAATCAGCAAAGAACAAGAGATACAAGAAACAATGAAAATTTGTATTAAACTCTTCTAAAAGGAAATACAATTGAAGAAATCTCTCTTTCTTCCACACCTCTCAGATGTACAGATCTCTTTCCCTCAAGAGTTTTCTCTCACAATTACAAACACAATTCAACTACTTGAATTGATTCATCCTTTTTCTCATCTCTTACAAGCTATGAAGATCTATCCCTATTATATAGAATTAGGGATCATGAGCTATGCATTATACACCATTAGATACACCTTCTAATCAAAGGTTCAAATCAGTCCTGCCAAAAATAGAAACATAGACTCAACACTAACATTTAATCCTATCATGCAAACAATCTGTTCATCCCATGAAAATAGACTTTTGGAATGCACAAGTGACTGACGTCAGTCCCTATCTACCTGCATATGACCGACGTTGGCTGATCATAACTGATGTCAGCAGCCTCCAGTCGATCCCTGACTGATGTCGGCAACTGTGTCAATACAACAACCTTGCATTTGCTCATTAGGTGAAGCTTTTAGCTCCACACCTCAACAAAAGTAAATGAAAAAGTAAAGTAAATCTAATCTATTTCTCACCAAATCATGTGGCATAAAATGGGGTTAATAAACATAAAAATAAACATGCAAAGAATAACTCTACTCAAGTCAATGTAGAGGTAATAATAACACATGTAGATAGAAACATATTCATAAGTTAACACATACAAATATATTTACTTAATAAACATGAACAAGAGTTAGGAATAATTACCTTGAAGATGAACCCATCGAGCCTCAATCTTTCCCTTGGACAATGGTGATTTTCAAGAGGTTATTGTGGTTTGTAAGGATAAAAAATATAGGTTAGATTTAGGCTACATGACTTATCTTATGCACATAAAATACTTATCCCACAAGACAAGATTCTTCTCTCCAAAGGAAGCATGAAACCCTAAACAATGGCTCCTCAAGTAGAATGGTGGATAAGTAGATGCACAAATAAATGATTATCTCTATCTCTCTACCTCTCATGAAAAGGGAAAAAAGGATGTGTTTATATATTAATACCTAACCCTAAACCATTCCAAATTTTTAGCTGATAGTGTTGGAAGTAAAATATTGAGAGGGGGTAAATTAGTCTTAAAAATATTTCTTATCAATTACACTTAAACAATCATAAACCATTCAATCAAACACACACACACACACACACACACACACACACACACACACACACACACACACACACACACACACACACACACACACAGATATAGCAATCATAAACACCTATTCACCTAAACATGAAACACACAAACACATCACATATGTGGGAAAACCTTAAGAAGAATAAAACCCACTGATATATGCAAATGGACTACTATCCTATAAGACAAATAGCAAATTTAGTGAAGCACCCCCTTCACATGGAGAACTAACCCCAACTAGCTAAGCACTAACTCAACTAGGGTTTAGTAAGCACCAACTTGAAAGGAGGTACCAACCCCATAGATGACTCAGCACCAACTCAACCACATGATACCTTTAATCACCTTAAAAAAACCTTATTTCTCATATAACAAATGATGATTTTCTTCTTCAGCTCTTCACACACTTTCATCCCTCTCAAACTACCTTCTAGGTCTCTTTGTTTAATTAGGTCTCTTCAAGAATGATTAGGTCATATGTGTATGCAATTAGAATTGCATGATGCACAATGAATTAATTTTTGATTGGATAACATAGAGCACACCTACAATTCTGATTGGGTATACACTTGTTAATTAGGAACATGACCAATATGGGGATCTGTTAGACCTAATTAGGGGATAATTTGCATCACTTATCACAACACATCATGTTAGGAAGGGTTCCAAAGCCTCCAGTTTAACAAAATCAAAAAACAAACCCAAAAGAGTCATATGATTTGATGTTTAATTATGTAATAAACAAGAAAGTAAACTATTTTAATAACAAAAGAAGTAAACTAATCTAGTGCACACTAGAGCTTGTGGCACAATGTGAGGGATTAGATCCAAAGCAAAATATGTATAGGGAACTTCAAATAAAGTAAGTATGAGTAACACTTAATACATAGAATATGAAGAGTAATATTATGCAAGCCAACACTGATGCTACTTCTATCTACTAAAAGAGAGGAGAATAAAGTTAGAATATACTTACTTGAATGTGAACCCATCATGATTCAATCTCTCCCTTGGCCAATAGGGCTTCACAAGAGGTTGTTATGGTTCGTAAGGATCACTTTGTTAGGCTAAAGCATCCAAGACCTATCCACAAGACTAGATTCTCCAAATAATAAACCTAAGCTAAAAATCTTCAAGTAACATGGTGGAAGAGAAGATTATGAAGAAACATGAGTGAATAATAACTCTTTATTGAATATTCTTATAAATGGCTGAAATGAAGTTATATATATATATAAAAGTTTCTCACTTGAAAATCATTCAAACATGTCGGCTATGCTAGGTCAATCAAGTTGACCTAGTACATTTTTGGGCTAATGTTTAAAGTCTATGCTAGGTCAGTTACAAGGCAAACAAGTCAAAAGAGCTAAAGTGACCCCAGAATACACTAGGTTGACTAGGTTGACCTAGTGTACTAAATTGGTGAAAAACAAGGAGAAGGATAAAAAGAGGAAAAAACTAGAGGAATGTGTAAGGGAGGAGAAATAGCTTAGGGAAAGGTTATAGGAACCAAATGGATTGAGAATAATGTGGTAATAATGGATACCAATACTATGAAGTACCAAAAGTTTGATCACCCCTTTCTTGATGCACCCCTTAAGGTTACACTCAGAGAGATTGAGTTGTGATGGGTTCCTACAAGATGTCAAGTGTTAGTATTTGGTAAAAGTTAAAAATATTATGTGTATACATATGTCCCACTTGAATCTCATCATGTGTCACTAAGGTGTAATGGGGGATGGTGCTTTGAGAAAGAACATAAGGACACACATAATGCTGATGCTAATAAAAATTTACATTATTTTAAAAAACATAAAATAACTAAAAGGGAAACTAACTAAAAATTAAATGTAATGCATACCTTGACTTACCTTTATTATAGGATGATTGTTAGTTATGTTTGTAGTTTTGATTGTGTAGGGTGTAGAGACTACTTTCAACAAACCTAGAAATATAAAACTAAAGAGAAAAACAAATAAACACAAGAAAATCCAAGATAATTGGTGCTATGTGGATGGGATGCATTAGGGAATTTGGTAATTTGGGTGAAAAGTACTATGTTACACCAAATCACCAAGTCAAATAAGAGTAAATTGGTTAACTGAAAAGCCAAGGCTACTAAAGACTGAAAAACTCAAATAAGGAAACCTCAATTAAGAAAAGGCAAACTCACCAAATCAAATCAAGGATACATGTTTAGAAAAGGAATGAAAAGCAAGACAAATCAATGGTAAAAATAAAAAAAATGGTAAAACAACATTGATGAGTGAGCAATAATAATCCACATCTCACTCAACAATGGAAAAAGGTGCATAAAATGGAAAATAACATTGATGAGTGAGTAGTAGCAAACCACATCTCACTCAATAATGGAAAAAGTGGGTATGAACTTAGGTGTCCATAACAAGAGGATATAAAAATCATGATAAATGGGAAAATAAAAGTACAGTAAGTCTAGTAAATGTAAAATGAAGTGAAGAATATGATCCAAAGTTGCTCAAACATGTTTTGCATCTAAAGATAGATAAAATTGAAACAAAGTAGTGCTAGCATGTTTTAAAGAAATGAATAATAAGGAATTTAAAGAAGAGGAAAAACATATTTAGAATCACAATTTGGTTGTCAAGGAGGAAAAATGAAATGGGTGGAGGGGAGAATGAATGAAAACCAAGGTAGAGAAACTCTTTATCAAAGTCAAGACACTCAAATTTGGTTTGTCAAAATAAGAGGACTATTGACCTTAGGGACTCTGAAGAACTTCTCTTAGATACACAAGTCTTGGGTCAACAAATGGAGTCTATAGATCATCCCATGAAAGCTATATGAATGAAAATTAAAATACACCTACCTCCCCATGATGTGTTCCCCACTCTTCAAGACCCCTTACAGAGTTATTGGTCTACTGTTAAGATTAGGTACTTGCATGAGAAAGTAGGTAGCACTATAATTTTTTTTTGAATTTACTTATTCCAATCTATTGGCCTACCACACCCAAAATGACTTAAATTCTATGTGAATCTAACTATGGAGTTTGAGCTTCGATTGGAGATAGGATATGTGCTTTTAATCATATCTTTTAGTGTGAATTTGACTTTTGAGATTTGTATGTTGCCTTTTAGATATCATTGCCTTTTGTTTCAAATGATTTGGCTTTTAACTTTCTTGATGTCTTTTCTATTTCTCCTCCTTATGGATTTGGAAACCAAAACATGGGTGATAAAGATGACTTTCATTTGAAAACTTTAGGATAAGGTTTTTAAGAAAGATAAATTCAAAGGACATGGGGTCTTAAGAATCTTGTAAATCCAACTTAAATAAAATTTTTATCTTGACTTCGACCTTGTTTTATCTAATGCGAAGATGAAAGAAAGGGGAAATCAAGAGGAATGACACATGGGAAAATTTGAATTTATTCAAATTGAAAAAAATGTGATAAAGGGAGAAAAGAGGGATACAATGACAAAAAATGTGTGATTCCTTATCATAAGAAAGAGGAAAATGGAGGAAAACATGTTAACATAGATTGTTGTGCAAATTCCATTTAGCAAAGAAGTAAAAGCTTAAAATTTAAGAACAAAGATATAAAAAATGAAATATAATGGTAATTTTATGAAGAGGGCTAGGTCTTATCCATGGTCTTACAAAGAAACTCATAAAAGAGAGAACCATGAGGGTGATAAGAAGCAAGAGCAAAGAAAAAGTGAGGGAGCATTTGTACAAAGCATCTCATAAAGGAAAAACCCAAAGGATGCCAAAACAACATTGGTAAGCAACAAACAAGAGAAGGAAAATAAGTAAAAGATGGTAGTTTTATTAGGGATGCTGGGTCCTATCTATGGTATTACAAAGCAAATCAAAAAATAACAACCCAATGGGTGATAAATCAAAATTATCAAATAGAAAGAGAATGAAAAATAAGATAAAATGCAAGAAAATAAGGAAGACTATGATACATCAAGAAACCAAAAGACCAAAAGGGGAGGACTAAAGGTCTATGAACAAGAGGGAAATACTACAGAGGGAGAGACCCATGTTTAATTAACCTAAAAAAAGTATTAGATAGACATAAATAGAAATCATGATAAGAAGGAAATGATTAGGCAAAGTATTTTTTTAGGAATTGAGCATTGGTGGGTTCTTTGAAAACATGGTCTTCACTAGTTTGAAGGTGGTAGGCACTTGGATTGAGAATATATTTAACTAAGTATGGGCCCCAAAATTTTAAAGCATATTTACCTTATTTATCATGAGTTTAGTATAATTTAAGAATAAGATCACCAACATTAAAAGTGCAGATTTTAATATGTTTATTATGTTGTTGGGAAATGTGAGCCTTATATTAGTGGTTATGTTATAAGGTAGATAGGTAACATTCATCAAGTAGATCAAGAGAATTAAGGTGAGCTTCATATAATTACTCATAAAGAATGATTCCATGAAGAGATATATGAAGAGAAAGAAGCTCAAATTTAAGAGGAAGAACTGACTCAGAACCATAGATTAGAGAAAATGGAGTTGCCCTAGTGGTAGTATAAATGCTAGTCCAATAGGCCTAAAGTGTGAGATAACGATGAATATGCCAATCCATGTAGGTTTCATGAATTATCTTTTGAAGGATTTTATTGAGAATCTTGTTAGTGGCCTCAGCTTGACCATTACATTGTGGATGATAAGGAGTGGAAAATTCGTTATCAATCTTAAATTTGGTGCAAAGTTGTTTAACATGTTTATTTTTAAAATTACCACCATATTTAGAAATGATGGTATGACAAACACCAAAATGGAAAATGATTTAGTTTAGAATGAATTTAGGTATGGTAGGAGTGGTAACATTAACAAGGGGCATAGATTCTACCCACTTGGTAAAGTATTCGATAATGGTGATAATAAAGATGTGTCCATCTTGTGAATGAGGTAGTTTACCAATGAGATCAAATCCCCATGTGGAAAATGGCCAAGGAGATTTAATAGTTTGAAGTTCAACTAGTGGTGAATGAATGAGATCATTATGAAGCTGACAAGGATTAAAATTCTTAGCATAGTCAATAGCATCCTTTTCTAGAGTAGGCTAATAGTAACCCATACATAGACATTTATGAGCTGTAGTGTGTCCACTACAATGACCACCAAAAATTCCCCCATGTGCTTGTTCAATTAGAGGAGGGACCTCATCTTGTATGACATAATAGAGTAAGGTGCCTTTGGCATTATGATAATAAAGGATGTTATGTCTAAATACATACTTGAAATCTTATTTGTGAAGATGTGTCTTTTCATAAGAATCCAAGTTAGGAGGATAAGTTTGATGTTCTAAGAATTGGATGAGATCTTGATACCAAAGACATTGTCAGATGGTGATAACTTCAATGTGGAAAATAAGCAAATCAGGAGGGTGAGTAGATGATGGGGATTTGATTATTTATATGATAAAAAAGGATAAAAAAGAACTTGATGTGGATGAAAAAGAGATGCTAAAGAGGCAAGAGAATCAACAATGGAATTTTGATCTCTAGGAATAGGCTCAATTATAAAAGAGACAAAATCCTTGGTAAGATTGATTACAATTTGATGACAGGCAATAAGGTTTTCACTTTTACATAGATAAGTACCACTAACTTGATGAGAAATGAGTTGAGAGTCACCTAAATCATGAAGGTATTATATGTCTAAATCAAGAGTAGCTCTCATACCTAAGATAAGAGATTTGTACTTGACCATGTTGTTGGTGACATCAAATGCAAAACAAAAAGCTAAAGGAATGATCTTACCAAGAGGATTAGTGAGAATGCAACCTACCCCAATCCCTTGATGGAATTTATCACCATCAAAGTGGAACTTCTAAGTATGATCATGCAAGTCAACATTGATTTCAGAAAGCTCTTTGATAACTACCTTTGATTTAGTAGTATCAGAGGTAGGGGAAGATTCTCAAGTTGATTAGCTTCAAGATCGATAGTAAAGCTATGAAAATAATCTTTAAAAAATATTACTTGATTAAGACCTTCAATAGAAAGGATATTATCATCTAGAAGGTTATCTTGAAGGGAGGAAGTGGCTAGAATAGGAGATACAACAAGTTGGTCTACTATGACTTTCCCTTTGATAGCTTTTTACGTAATGACGAGAAGATCAAATTCCATTAGTAAGAGCATCTAATTGCTAATTATATCTCCTAGAAGAAATTATTTGGAGAAGAAATGATGAAGGGGTTAGAATGAATGATGACATAAGTGGTTTGGTAAAGCATGTTGTGACAAATCTTTTCAACGATAAAATAGATAGCAAGGTAATCACACTTAATTTTAGTATAACATGTTTCATAATTAATGAGGCCTCGACTAATATAGTAGACAACATACTCCTTTCCCATGTCATCCTATTGGGTAAGAATTGCCTTGATTGAAATAGGTGTGGAAGAAGTATAAATAATTAAAAGTTTATCATTATAAGGAAGACAAAGTGTAGGTGGATAAAGTAATGACTATTTCATGTTATCAAATGCTTTTTGACATGGATTTATCCATTCTAAGGCTATATATTTATTAAGAAGGGAGTTAACAGAGTGAATTTGATAAGATATCTTGGGAATAAATCATCTAATTTCCCCAAGTTTTCCACAGCAGGTATGAATGTCAGGAATAGAATGAGGAATGGGCATGTTGATAATAACATTAATATTGGATGGATAAACATCAATGCCATAGAGAGAGATTAAAAATATTAAAAATTTGTTAGATGTATCTTTGAAAACACATTTGAAAGGATTATGTCAGACTTTATACTTAAGGAGATGGTCAAAGATGATGGCAAGATCATAAAGGTGGTTTTTATGATGCTTAAATTTGGTGATAAGATCATCCATGTATGTTTTGATAATTTTATGGATGAGGTCATGAAAGATATGAGTCATTGCACATTGGTAAGTGGCCCTGACATTTTTGAGACCAAAGGGCATTTTTACATAAAAATAAGTGCCCCATTCCATGGTGAAATTAGTCTTATGTTGGTCCTTGGGAGCTATGTGAATTTGATTGTATCCCAAAAAGCCATCCATAAGAGATAACATTTCACATCCACCCATGGAATTGACAATAACATCTATTAAAGGCAAAGGAAAGTTGTATTTAGGAAAAACAAGATTAATATTACAAAAATCAATACAAATATGAATGACCATAGTGACCTTTTTTAAACAGGAACAATATTGGAAACCCATTCAGAGTAATCCATAGGTTTAATAAATTTAGCATAGAGTAGTTTGATGATTTCCTTATGGCATAAATTGGTAACTTTAGGAGGAAATTTTCATTGATTCTAACATATATTTGGCATTAGGATAGGTAATGATGTTATGGACCACTATGGTAGGGTCAATGTTAGGCATGTCTTGGTAAGATCATGAAAATGCCTCTTGATATTTACTAAAAATATGCTGAAATTATCATGTTCAGATGGTGAAAGTTCTTTGGAAACTATGATTAGGTGAGGGTAAGAGGGAGTACCATATTCAATATGAGTTGTTTCTTCAATAATCATGGTATTACCATCTTAAAAGTGGTATGGTGTGTTCGGTAAGGATGAAATTGGGTTAGTTTTAGGATCAATGCTAGTGATAAAGTTGTTGAAGCGAGGAGGTTTAATTTTAAAATGTCTAAGTTTATGATTTTTCCAGGGGAGTTGAGGTTCTCAAGCATAAAGTAATTCAAGAATAGCTTCATCACTGGGAAAAGTAGGAAGAAGACCATAATACTCAACATCTACTTCTAGATCTATAATGTGGTTACCATGATGATCATATTTAGAATGTATTTGATGAACATTGGTTGCCTTGACATCAAGTGTGATTGTAAGAGTAGAAGAAGTAGATGGAGTAGATTCATTGGGAGGATCCAAAGGAGGTAGAGAAGGTGATTTCAAAGGTTTAGAAGGTGTAAGCTTTTCTACCATCCAAGGGGAATCAATAAGAGCAGGATTAATAGGAAGCCCATAACCCTCAAGTTCTAAGTGTTTAGCTACAAAAATGGTATGCAAATCCTAATTGAAAGCATGAATTTGGGCCAAGGTCTTTTGATAATGTAAGAGATTCAAGTCTCTTGATTGAGTTTGGGCCATGATATAATTGCCATCATATGTAGGAGAAATTGTACATGCTTGGGATTTAGGAGGATCTTTGGAAGGTGAAATCCCTAGATTATTGAATGTTCTAGGAGACATGGTGAGAGGATCTTGAAAAAATTTAGCCACTCCAAATCATTGCAAGTAAAAACATCTTCAAGTAAAAATGGATTTTAAGAATTACATGGAGGGTGAAAATTGGTAATCTCATCCATGAGAGGAATGGTATGATCCCTAGGTAAAAGAGAAGGGGGAAGCCATTGTAAAATGTATGGAGGTAATCTAGTGGTGTTGCAAGTATGTTGTAATTCATTGGGCTCATCATCATCAGAATCTACAAGAGTAACTTATAAATCAAGATTCATATTGATGAACTTAGGTAAAGGAGCATTATTAATTTTAGGGATTATAGGAATATGATATTGTGATTTAGGATTAGGTAGTTGGATACTCCATGGGTTGGGATTTGCTTCATGATTATAGCATTTTTTGTTATGGAGAAATTTAATGCATTGACTATTGGAAGAAGCAATGGACCTCATTCGATGAGTCCATGGACAACCAAGGAGTATGTTATAAGATAAAGGAAGGTCAAGAACCATGGTTTTGGTCTGAATAGTCTTAGGACAAATGCTTAAGGGAAGCCATATATAATTAAGTGGCTTTTTATTAGTCTTGTCAAACCATGACAAGTAAGATGGGTTTTTTTAAGATGACTTTTATTATAATAAAGTTGTTGTAAAATTCATAAAGAGGTTACATTAATACTATAACCTTCTTCAACTATAATTTTTTGAATGAGGGTGGTATTAATGGATATTTTGATGAAGAGAGGTAGATCATCAACAAAAAAGAGGATTTCATCATTAATCATGTCTTATTCAAAGAATTCAATAGAAGGTTTTGAAGAAGGACACATAGATTCGATGGTATTAATGTTAGTTGGTTGAGAATCAATAAAATGTGGTTCTTCCTCTAAGGAAAATAGATCTTCAATCTCGTGGAGTTGTTGCATAAGGATTTTACGATGATAAAGTGAAGTGCAAACCAACTCCATAAGAGGAATCTTGCATGGCATAGAGTTAAGTTCTTCAAGAAAATTCCAATGAGATTTAGAAGAAGAGCCATGGGGTTTAGAAGACACATTAGACTTTAGAGGAATAGATGGGGTTGGAGGATCATAAAGAAGTTGTTCCTCAAGTGCTTCTAATTCAATATTGATGGTGGTGGTATCTTTAATCAATTGTTCCTCTAAAGAAAGGTATTTAGGCTTGGTAACATGATCTTCGTGGGTAGGTTTTTGATGATAATTAACCTTAGTTGTATTGACATATTGAGAGTTGTTAAATTATTGATCATAATCGATGTCAATTGCACAAATATCCTTGGAATTTGATTGATTATGGGAAGAAGATTTTTGGTTATTAGATGTAGAGGCTTTAGAGGATTGTCATTTTTGAGAATCATTAGTGTACTCTTGATGATGATGTTTTATCATGGTTTCATGGTCGAATGAATCACCAAACATGTAAGAAATAACACATTTAGAAATCCCTCTACAAGATTCATGAGAATGTCTAATGTCGGTATGAAACTAACGAAAGAGATTGGGATCATACCACTTAGGAGAAACATTAGGATATATGAAAGGTTTATAGGGTGGTAAAAATTATCTCATTTGATGTACCAAAATAGGTATGTGAGATGGTAAAGGAATATCATTTTTGGCAACTCTTGATTTATCTTGAGAAGTGTTACTAGTGATAGCATTGGATGTTTGGAAAGATCCTTTAAGAAGCTTAAAATTAGGTTAAAATTTCTTCATAAGAAAGTCTTTCCATTTAGATTTGTCAATAGATTCATTAAGAATTTTAGGAGCAAAGGTTCAAACCTTGTATTGAAGAGTGGGAGTTAAAATGGTGGTAAAGAGTTTGAATAAGTTATCATCAGACATATTATGATCGGATTTATGATCTAGGGATTTCCATCTTTTAATAAACTTATGAGCCTATTCATTAGGATTTTGCTTAGCATTTATGAAAAGTCTAAGATAATTTTTAGGAAGATCATTGTTTTGAAATTCTTTAACTAAAACATTGACCAAATCTTCAAGTTGCCAAATAGAATGTTGAGGTAATTGATTATACCATTCTAATACATCACCATTAAAATTTTTAACTAAGAGTTTAGTAGTGGTGAATGTATTAGTTTGGATTCATTATTTAAAGAGATTACTAAAGGCTTTAATAAATGAGGTAAGGTATTTAGTCCCATCATATTTGATAGTTGGTGATATGTTACCAATGTCAATAGCTATAGTGAAGGGAGCTAAAGGATCATTTTCAATGGTTTGGAGCATCTTGTTATTCATTATTGATTAAGTAATAACATTACCTAAGGCATCTCTAAGAGGTGGAGGAATGTAGTTAGGATTATCTTGAGGATGCATTATTAGGGGTTGATTAGTTACATTGATTAAGTGTTGTTCAAGTTACATCATCTGATTGATATTAGAGTTTTGCATAATGTTCATTTGTTGAATTACTTGAGCTAATAGTTGGGTTGTATCAGGGAGTGGATTGGTTGAATTAGTGTTGGGGGGAGGATTATTGGAAGAATAGTTGTTAGTGTGATTTTTAAGTAAACTTGTGCCAATCACCCCTACATTGGTTTGAATATTTTGAGAAATTTCTTGATAGGTGTAAAAAGGATTGGATCCACAAACTTCATCTTGAGGTGTTATTTGAACCATGTGATAATTTGAAGATGAAGAAGGCGAAGAGGTGCCCCAAGAGTGATGGTTTTATTATGAAGAAAAGAAAGGGATAAATGAACATCATATATAGGATCTAAATGGATTGAGATTGTCCAAAAATATTTTGGTAGGAGACCTCATTCTAATTAAAAGGAAATGAACATAATGCAAAATGAAAGAGATGGAGAATTAGGTTGAAAAATAGGGCTAACAAGAAATAGAACTAGGTCAACCAGGTAAACCTAGTGCAAAAATAGGACCTACAAACTCTAATGGGTCAACCAGGTCAACCTAGTGCAGTGAATAGGGGTATAAAATAGGGTTTGAGATAGCACTAGGTCATTCAGATTGACCTAGTAGAATAGATAGGGAAAAATAAAGGATTGATAGTAAGATAGGAAATAAAACAAGATAATTTATAGCTAATATAAGAAAATGAATGCTGAAAGTAAACAAACAATAAATTAGATTGATGTTAGTCAATCTAATTGAAGCACACAAAGAAAAAATATTACACTAATATTGGCTAGTGCAAGTTTTTATGTACACAATTGAGTAAAGAGAAAGAAAACAAATTGGAAAGTAAAGCTAGCTAATTGGTCAACCTATAATGTTAGATTATTAGGAATGATTTTAAATGATAGAAAGTTGGTTGTAAATAAGGTACTAAATAATAATATATGGATGGTTTTAGGTGAGTTTAGGATGAAAGGGACTATAGTGGAAATGATACAAGCTTGGTATTGGGGCCTACCAACTCACTTCACACACCACAGTAATAAGAGTGTTGGGTGCTTATCCAAAATATACCATTAACCACACTTTACACTTGACCAAAGTATCAAGTCAACTTCCCCCTTGGTGATGAAATCCAAGTAGGTTGGTCTAGGTAGTCAAATGTTAAAATGCTTTTTGATTTTAAGTGATTTGGTCATATGTGCATAAAATAAAAATAGTGCAACTAAGCAATTAATTTAAAATCTCCTAATTAGACTATGTGAGTTATTCTAAGCATGTAAAAAATTGAAATGAAAGATGTGATTAACATATAAGGTGAATTTTAACTTTGAAACAAGGTAGAGTGAAAACACTATATGAATAACAAATAGAATTAGGTTGAAAGTGTTGAGATAACACTATTGAAAATAGGGTCTAAAAAACCTCCTAGGTTGACCAGGTCGACCTAGTTATTTTAGACAATAAACAAAACACAAAACTAGGTCGACTAGGTCAATCTAGTTGGCTATGTAGAGGCAATTTTAAAGATTAAAAAATTGAAAATAAAATATATAAATAGAGAGATATATAAGAACATAAACTCACCTTAATGGTTTAGAGATAGAATTTGTTGATCCAAAACTTGTAAACTAGGTCAATCTGGTCGACCAAGCAATACAAAAATCTACTAAAAAAGTGTTAAAAATACATTAGGTCAACCTGGCCAACCTAGTTGGTTGGATTAGAAGTCTAGATGTGTACTAGGTCAAGCTAGTCAACTTAGTAGGACGATCTAAAAGTCTAGAAATTGAAATCTATATTAGCTCAGGCTGATCAATCAAGCTATATAGAAACTACTATAAATTGACTATAAATACACTAGGTCGATGTAGTAGGCTAAATTGATATTCCAAAAAAGTGCTAAAAACCTATACTGATTTGAGCTACTTGATCTAGTTGAATGTTCCTATGTATAAATAAAAAGAAAACTAGATTGATAGAATCGAACTAGTATGTCAAAATATATGATAGATATGATGAAAAAATAATGAAATAAATGAAATAAAAGTGAACAAATCCAAAAATGATTCAATTCATATTAGGTTCACTAGAATTTATGCAGTCAAAATTGCATGATATATAATGAATTAATCTTGGATCAGATAAGATAGAACACACCTACACTTTAGATTGGGTATACACTTATTAAGCAGGAGCATAACCAATATTGGGATCTATTAGAACCGATTAAGGGATCACTTGTATCACTTATCAAAACACATCATGCTAGAAAGGGTTCCAAATCCTACAGTCTAACACAATCACACAACAACCCTAAAAGAGTCCTATGATTTTATGTTCACTTATGTAATAAATAAGAAAGTAAAGTATTCTAATAACAAGAAAAGTAAGCTAATCTAGTGTGCACCAAATCTTGTGGAATAATGTGAGGGATTAGATGCAAATTAAAATATGTATAGGGAAATTTAAATAAATTAAGTATGAGTAACACCCTAATACATAGAATATAAAAAGTAATATTATTCAAGCCAACACTTATGCTACTTCTATCTACTAAAAGAGACAAGGACAAAGTTAGAATATAATTACCTAAATGTGAACATATCATGATTAAATCTCTCCCTTGGATAATGGGGCTTCGAAAGAGGTTTTTTTGGTTTTTAAGAATCATTTTTTTAGGCCAAAACATCTAAGACATATCCACAAGACAAGATTCTCCAAATAAGAAACCTAAGCTAAGACTCCTCAAGTAGAATGGTGGAAGAGTAGATTGTGAAAATGCACAAGTGAATAATAACTCTTTATTTCATATTATTATAAATGATCAAAATGACCTTGTATATATAGAAGTATCTCACCTAAAAATCATTTAGACATATCAGTTATGCTAGGTCGACTGGGTCAACCTAGTACATTCTCAGGATAATGATTAAAGTTTGTGCTAGGTTAGTGAGAAGGAAAACAAGTTAAAATAGCTAAAGTGACCCCAGAATACACTAGGTTGACTAGGTTGACCTAGTGTACTAAATAGGTAAAAAGCAAGGAGAAGAAGGATACAAAGTGGAAAAGACTAGAGGAATATGCAAATAGGAAAAATATCTTAGGAAAAGGTTTTAGGAGCTGAATGGATTGAGAATAATGTGGAACTAAGGGACAAAAATATTTCAAAGCACAAAGAGTCTACCCACCCCTTTCTCAGTGCACCTCTTATGGCATGCACTTAGAGAGTTTGAGTCACGACGGGTTCCTACAAGATGTAAAGTGTCAGTATTTGGTAAAAGTTAAAAATATTATGTGTATATAATATGAACTTGATAATCATACATAAAACCTCTCTCAAATCTTCATCACTAATCCTATACACTCCTCTAATGGTCTATAAGACCTCCTTCTTCTTTGCAATATGTTATTTTATTTGCTTACACTCTCCACACCCAAATATGCCTAAAACTACCCTATATTTATACAAGTCTCTTGTTCATATTCTTCTTGGTCAGCCAAACACCCTCACCCTCTTAGTTTAGACATGGAATATATCTTAGGAAATCTCATAAACATGGATCAAATGTGTTTTGAGTCTGTTTAAGTCTGACATACCTTAATTAGGCCTCATTGCATCTTTAGGTCTCATGGAGACCTAATCCCATTAGGTCTACTCTAAGACACATTACACTTTGCCTTCCTTGGAACACATAAAAACACCTCAAATGATAGAAAAATATCTTATTACACTTAGATGGACTTATTTTAATCTCATCTAGGCTGCATAACACATTTTAATTTTAACCATTACTTGAATCACACCACTTGTACTATCACAATTAGGCCTTCTCATACACAAAAAAACCCATCTTAAACAACTGAAGTATAATAAAAATTTGACCAAATAACCATGGAAAAAAATCACATATATAAAATATACATGACCTTAGGGTCATCACCATATGCTTTAAAATCCACAACTCAGGGTATATAGGCTCAAACTCTTCTATGCATAATGCTCACTATGAATTACCAACTAGCCTCAAAACACAATCATGGAAACTTTGAATTCTGACACCTAAAATAACACAATCAAAGGATTATAATTCATACGCATGATACTAAAACTTATATAGAACAAATTCCAACAAAAAATAACATAATATCTAATGGCAATTATTCGTCTTGTATACTACTTTGTTATCTTTAATACACAGTCAAATGTGAACCAATCAACCCTTTTTGGCTTTAATATTTCAATAAATTTTACTAAATATCAAACCTTATAAAAATCATATATAGGACATACAAGTAATAAATATAAATATCATCTATATTAGATGCTTCAACTTAGGGCATAACACCTCAAACTCATCATTGCAACTTGCTTACCTAAAACTACCAAATTGACTTGAAGTATAGTCATTTTGATAATGAAAATAAACATATGTATGAAAAATTTAAGAGACTTAAAATTCATTTAAATTATATTATGAAATCATTAATACATTCTTAGATAGAGAGATAACATGGTCAAATTAAAATATTGGTCTTGCAGATCAATCTCATGACCTCACTGTACATAGACCTCACTAAGATAGACAAGTCAACTTTATAAGCAACATTTTATATATACAATGATATCCAAAACTTATATCTAACATAAAAATTTATTACAAGTCTTTAAAAAATTATCCATGCACTTGGATTCATCCTTATTCCATGATAACACATCCTTAATCACCTTCTCACTTTTGCCTGGGTTTCTCACTGTTTGCACCATTAGGCCTATTAGTGATAAGTTGTGTTTAATGATCAGTTTATCACCCATGAGGGATATAACCTATCCATAAATCACCATGAATAAAAACTAAAATTCTCAAACTTTTTCCTCCATCCATTTAGAAACTTTGACTTGGTCAACTTTGACTACCACAACAAAAGTTTTGAGAAACTAGCACTTTCTTGTAGGGTCTACTCACACACCTAGAAACTAATCACACTTGGAGGTGATTGGAAGAGTTTAATACAATATATAATCACTAATGTATCCATACCAATCTATTATGAGCACTTTAAAACAACTTGTGTCATATTAGGTCATTTTTAGGGTTTTAGAGAGGGTTAACACTATTTATGGTGTTAATAATTATTCATAAAGGACTACCCCTCATTTTTAAAACTAATTCCTAGAGATCTTAGATAATAAACTTCACCATCTCTCCTTAATATCTTAGGTTCCCATATATAGGTTACCGATTCCAATGAACACTTGAAAGTCCTTTTTGAGTTGAGAACCCTTCATTCTATGTACATGAGAGACCTCAAAACCACTTTTCATGCCTTTTATTGCAAACCATGACCTCAAACTTGGTCAACACACCTAAGATAATCTATCACACCACTAAAAATTCTCACAAGCTCATTAATATCTTTAAATCTAAATCTCATACCTAATTTGGCCACCATCTCTCTCTTTGTTCTCTAGAACGTGACTTGTAAATCACATTAGGCTTTGAATTTGACCTTCAAGCCTATTTCCATGTGATATCCACTTTACTTACATGCTCATGCAACATCTCACATGCTCAAACAATGTCAAACATCCTTCATATGCCTTGAAAATATATCATGAAGCTTCATTAGGCCAAATGGGGTCTAGAAGTGGTCTAGTTGCATGTAAGGTCTATAGGTCCTACCCCTGTATGCTCACTCTGAGACTCACATGAGTGATCTAATGTCTCATATACATGATCAATCAAACTTATACATCCATTCATGCCTATGTGTACTCATTTCACCAAGCCACCAAGCTCATACCTTCTCATAAGGTTTATTTATGCTATGACAATTGATCTTGAAACACTCTTTGATGCTTATACGCCTTGCTCACATGCCTTACATGATCCTAAAACAATTTAATACAACTATACATACCTTTTTCATGCTCACCATTCACATTCTCTTGATATGACTATGCTCATCATGACTAGGCTTCTCAAGAAACCTTGTAATTATAAACAAGAACATTCATGAGATAACACTCTCACACTACTAAAACAACCTTGACAACAACCAATATAAGAATCATTAGGTTGCCTTAAAATTATCTCTCTAACATACAAATTGACACCAATGACAAAACTTCTCAACAAAATCCCCCTTTATAATTAATGGTAAAACATTCTTTAATATGATCACTCTCATCTCCCTTCTTGAACTTTCTCTCCCTTTGACATTAATGATAAAGGTATTCCACAACTATCATCTAGAATCACACCTTATTTGTAAAAAAAATTCAACACATAAACTATGAAGCATTAAGGCAAAATGTTCCCCCTTACTCTATACATGCCTTTTTCAAATGAACTCAGATTACAAGACCACTTATCAAAATAGATCAAGCTTAGTCAACAACCTGAATAGATCCCCCTCAAACCAAACATCTACCATGCTTCTGCTAACTGAATAGTGTCTCCATGGAGCCTAATTGAGTCACCTCTTTCCATAGATTACTAAAATAACACAAGTTTAGGATATTCCTAAATCTCTATGCCCTGACAAGGTTTTATATCCTTCAATATCCTTTTAGGCTTGATTGACACTATAGGCTTGACCTCTACATTAATCATTTGATCATCAATATGAGTTGAAAATAAAAACTATTGACTTGATTTCACATTTGAAGTATGATCTATCACAACAAATTGTCCACTTAAGCTTGTATATTGATCATGAGTCATCTTTACTATCTTTAGTTTGCACACATTCATTTGACTTCTCTTTTACTCTCTAGGGGCTTCCAGCATCTTGTTTTGACTTGATGAACTTATAAATTTATTAGGGAAGAATCTCATAATGTTTCTCACATTTTTATAACTATATAAAACAAACTCATACATACCTCTTGATTGATGTGAACTGTGACTCTTCCATAGTCCCATGAATACTCATTATTGGAAGGTCTTCTACACTCTTTTACTCTATGACCAAACTGACTACATAAAAAATAGTAAACAATGAATGAATTAACATACCTCATAGAATTAGGCTATCTAATAGGTGTTTTCATGTTGACCTTCTTGTCTTCATTTACTTTCTCCTTGACTTGGGTTGCCTCCTTTTGGTCTTCTTTGAAACCAAGTACTATCTTATCACTTGCAAATTTTTGACTGCTCAAGATCTCATCTAGAGCCTCAATGCTCTTTTCAAATTTCATAAAGGTATTCACCTTGCTAGATGCTTGATCCAAATTAGCTTTCAAGGAATCCACTTTAGTTTCATACCTGGTGCTTTCTTCCTCTTTAGCCTTTAGGCTTGTAGTGACTATCTCCATTTGTGATTCAATTTTATTGATGATCTCATCATACTCCTTAGATGTGTTTACTTAATCTCTCCTCAAATAAAATAATATGCTCTTCATATTCCTTAACTAATGATCTTATTTTTTTATTCTTTCTTCTTTGGAATTTCAACTCCTCTAAGGAACTTACCAATTCTACCTCAATATTCACATTAGCTTCTTTTCATTTGATTCTACATCAACCATAAGGCCTTTCCCATTTGAGTAACCCACATTTTTTGATTCTATGGACATGAATAAGGTTTTATTATTATCATATTTAGGTTCATTACTGTCATCATCACTGTTATATGTGCTTGTTCCACTTACATAATATGAGTTATCTTCTTTGGTATAAAAACTTTTCTTGTTTTTGAATGACCCTTTCCTACCTTCATACTTACTAAAATCTTCTTATTCTTGTCAAGCTTATAGACCTTCTTATCATCTCCATGATTTTCATCATGTTATTCATCATTATCCATATTATTCTTATTAGGGCACTTATATGCAAAGTGACCAATATTTCCATAGTTGAAACTTTTGAAGGGTAACTTACCCTTGTACTTACCTGAGACAAACCTTAATTTCCTTGAAAATATGGCTATCAGTTAATCATCATCAACATCTAAACATTTATCATCCTTGACCTTCTTGGATTTTGATTTATTCTCAACTTTGAAAGTTGCTTTCTTTTTGGGAGGTCTTCCTTCATTTGTTCTCATCTCATCGGTAGTCAAGATGCCATGAAGCCCATCCATTTCAAGCTTATCCAAATCTTGCATCTCTTATATTGTAAACACCTTAGAATTAAAATTAGGAGTCAGTGATCTCAATACCTTTTGAGAAAATAAAGATTCTTTCACTTATTCTCCTAATCCTCTAATGACATTAACAACTTCATGAACCTTTGATAGGTAAGATGCAATTGTTTCATCTTCACTCATCTTCAATATTTCAATCTATTTTTGGTGGGTTTATAGCTTGGCCATCTTCACCTTAGTGTCTATTTCATAAATATTATTCAATTTATTCCATATCTCTTTAGATAATACATAGTGTATCACCTTCATAATCTCTACCTCTGATTGGCCATAAAGAATGACATTCATTACTTTAGAGTTGTTTTCACTATCTTTCTTACCTGTTGCATCAGTTGGTTGAGTAAGAGGATTAACATGTCCATCCAAAACTAAATACCAAATATCATGACCTTGATACATAAAATATATCTTAATCTTAATGTTATAAAATTCATAATTATATCCATTTAATAATGGATCCTTATTGGTAGAGAAACCCCCTTAAGCTTGCTAACTATCCATCCTTGCTTTTAGGATCTCCTTTAGGATTTTAGACCTACTTCAAAGGACTAGGATCTAATGTCAAATGTTGGAAGAAAAATTATTGAAAGGGGGGGTGAATCAGCTGTAAAAACCTTTCTTATCAATTACACTTAAAAAATCATGAACCATTCAATCATGCACATATATCTAACAAGTATAAACACTTATCCACATAAGCATGAAACACATGAAAAAATAAAATATGTGGGAAAAACTCAAGGAGAAGAAAACTAATTGATATATGAATATGGACTAAAATCCTAAAAGGAAAATACCAAATTTAATGAATCACCCACTTCACATGGAACACCAACCCCAGCTAACTAAGCACCAAATCAGGTAGGCTTTAGTAGACACCAACTTACAAGGAGGTACCAACCCCTGAGATGACTCAACACTAACTTAGACACATAATACCATTGATCATATTCATAACACCTTGTGTATCATTTGAAATATGATGATATTCTTCGTCATCTCTTCACACATTTCTATCCCTCTCAAACTACCTTTTAGGTCTCTTTGCTCAATTAGGTCTCTTTAAGACTGATTAGGTCATATGACCTTGATCTTCATACATAAAATCTATATAAAATATTCAAAAATAATTATATACACTCTTATTATGGTATTTTAGACCTCCTTTTACTCTTAAATATGTTATTTCATTTGCTTACACTCTCTACACCCAAATAGGCCTAAAATTGCCTTGTATTTATACAAGTCTCTTATTCATACCCTTCTTGGTTAGCCAAACACCCTTACCCTCTAAGATAATACATGGAATATATATTAGGACATATCATAAACATGGATAAAATGTGATTTTGAGTCCCTTTAGGTCTGACATACTTCAATTATATCTCATTTCATCTTTAGGTCTCATGGAGACCTAATCCCATTAGGTCTACTCTAGGACACATTACACTTTGCCTTCCTTAAAACACATTAAAATAACTAAAATAGTAGAAAAATATCATATTACACTCAGATAAACCTCTTCTAATCTCATCTAGGCTCTAAACACATTTTATCTCCAACCACTACTTGACGCACACCACTTGTACTATTCACAATTAGGCCTTCTCATACACGGAAAGTCTGTCTTGAAAAATTGAAGCATAAAAAATTTTTTTACAAAAAACCATGGAATAAAATCATAGATAAAAAATATACATGACCTTAGGTTCAACACCATATGATTTAGACTTCATAACTCAGGGTATACAAGCTCAAACTCTTCTCTGTAAAATGCTCATTCTAAACTACCAACTAGCCTCAAAACACAGTCATGAAAACTTGAAATTATGACACTTGAAAGAAAAAAATAAAGGGATTAAAATACATGAAAATGATCTTAAAATTCCTTATAATAACTTCCAATAAAAATATCATGAGATCTCGTGTCAATTATTAGTCTTGTAGATCAATTTGTTATCTTGAGTACACATAGTCATACCTGAACCATTCAACGCATTTTGGTTTCAATATTTAAATAAATTTTAATAAATCTCAAAAATTATATAAAAAATGTATAGGAAATAAAAATACCAAATAAAAATATAATGTACATTATATGCTTCAACTTAGGGCATAGACCCTCAAACTCATCACTGCAACTTGCTTATCTAGAACTACCAAATTGCCTTAAAGTAAAGTCATGGTGATGATGACCTTCAAAATATATATGAACACTTTCAGATAATAAAAATTAATTTAATGATATTATGAGATCATTCTGTAATTCTCATATAGAGAGATAACATGGTCAAATGATAATATTGGTCTTACAGACCAATCTCATGACCTCACTAACCTAGACAAGTCAACTTTGTGAGTAACTTTTTTATATACAAAATGATCTCAAAAACTTATATCCAACATGAACATGAATTAAAAGTCTTTAAAACTTATCCATTCACTTGGATTCATACCTATTCCATGATAACATATCCCTAATCAACTTCTCACTTATGCCTGGGTTTCTCACTATTTGCACCATTAGGCACGTTAATGATAAGTTATCTTGGATGATCAGTTTAACACACCTAAGGGATATAAATTATCCAAAAACCACCATGAAAAAAAACTTAAATTCTCAAACTTTATCCTCTATCCATTTATCAACTTTAAATTGGTCAATGTTGACAACTATAACAAAGTTTTAAGAAATTAACACTTTCTTATAGGGTCTAATCACACACTTGGCAAAACAATCACACTTGAAAGTACATGGGAGAGTTGAATACAACCTCAAATAAATAATTTAGACATAACAATCAATTATAATCACTTTAAAATAATTTTTTTCATATCAAGTCATTGTTAGGGTTTTAGAGAGGGTTAACACTATTTTTGGTGTTAATGATTGTTTATAAAGGACTACCCCTCATTTACAAAACTAATTCCTAGAGATCTTATCTAGGACCCTTACCCATATCTAATTAATAGTTTAGGTTCCCATGTAGAGGTTACATGTGCCAATGAACACTTGAAAGTACTTATCGAGTTGAGAACCCTTTTTTTTATGTACTTAAGAGACATCAAAACCTCTTTTCATGCCTTATCTTGAAAACTGTGACCTCAAACCTGGTAAAAACACCTAGGATAATATATCACACCATTATAAATGATCACATTCTCATTATTATCATGAAATCTGAATCTCATACCTTATTTAGCCACCATCTCTCCCTTTGCTCTCTAGACATTGACTTGTAAATCACATTAGGCCTTGAAATTATCCTTCATTCCTCTTTACATGTTCTCTCTACTTCACTTACATGCTCAAAAACCATATAAAATTATTAAATAATGTAAAACATCCTTCATATGCCTTGACAATAGATCATGATGCCTCATTAGGCCAAACAATGTCTAGAACTAGTTTAGTTACATGCTAGGTCTATAGGTCCTATCTATGTAGGCTCTCCTTGAGACTCAAATTGAGTGTTCCAATTCCTCATACACATGTTAAATCAACCTTATACATCCATTCATGCCTATGTGTACTCATTTCACCAAACCACCAAGCTGATACCTTATCATAAGGTTTCTTCATGCTATGACTAGTGTCATGATTAGGTTTCTCAAGAAATTGAAGCTTGATAACTAATCTTGAAATACTCTTTAATGATTCTACACCTTGATCACATGAATTAAATTATCCTAAAATAATTTAATACAACTGTACATACCTTTTTCATGCTCACCATTCATATGCTCATGATATGACTATGTTATGACTAGGCTTCTCAAGACACCTTATACTTAAAAATAAGAACATTTATCAAATAGCATTTTCACACTACTGCAACAACCTTGACAACAAAGAAAATAAGAATCATTAGGTTTCCTTCAAATTATCTCTTTAACTTGCACATTAACATTCATGACATTAACCTTAAAATTAATGACAACACTTCTCAATAGATAGAGTCAGCCTAGTCAACCATATTATTTAATAAATAAAGTAGTTAGGTACTGAATTAGGTTGGCTAGGGCTGACCTAGTCTTATAATGTGATTATTTATAAGAATAGGGTTAACCTAGGATGACTTTGTTTGATAAATGATAAATATAAGTTTTGACTTAGGTAGGGGCTGTTTAAGGTGGTGAATTGCTTGGAAGAGTGTGTAAGGGAGGTGTCAAAGCTTATGGAAATGTATAGGAGAGGTTTGTGTTGGTTTTAAATGGTTGTATAGGGAATAATAATCTTGTGAAACACCAATGGTATACCCACCCTTTTCTAATGCACCTTTTAAGGTATGTACTCAGAGAGATTGAGGCTTGATAGGTTCCTGCAAGAGAGAAAGCATCAATAATTGATAAAGTTTAAAAATATTATCTATATACACCAGTTAGGTGGTTACAATTGAGGGCCTTCTATATGAGTATCCTTTACCCATCCCATAGGCTATTACACAACAACCACCAGTTAGAGTTCTAATTACTATTTTTATTAGTACACCAGATATTTTAGTTGAACCATCAATATAGGTGAGGTCTACTTCTATAATTTTACCACATATGTATACTCTCCCATAGAGACCTTTATTAGAGATACCCCTACATCAAATAAATGTTATAGATTCTAGAGAGCCTCTCTCTACCCCTTTCATTCTGAGATTAGTGTTATTGAGTTCCCAGGGTTCTTAACAAAGAGCATCCATGTTAGCTACAACATATTCTACCAGATGGGTCCTTAAGAACCCTATAGTTCACATGCTAGTTTAGCTAGCTTCATAGGCTCATAATGTAGTTTGCAAGCTAGTTTAGCTAGCTTCATAGGTTCATAACATAGTTCATATGCTAGTTCAATTATTTTATTAGATTCTTAGCCCTAATCCACAGGTAGTGTTAGTTACATATCATTTAACACTTTCAGTTCCTAGACCACATATACCTTTTCAGACAACATACACAATAATTATTCCTTTATCTGATAAATGACACTTTGATAATGAGTCTCTCACAAGACTCATTGATTAGTATGTTCCTTCCTACTTGTACATAATTTTATTCATTTTACTCTTTTAAATAGTTTCATTCTCATGTTTCTTGTACATAGATTATATCCAAAAAACATTAAAACATTAAAATATTTACTCAAAAAATACAAATTATAGATTATATGTATTTCCATGTTTACACTACTTATACTTGTCAATTACTACATATGATATTTGTCTTATTATAGTTAGTTTTATCACACATACATGCTTCACTTGTTCTTTTCAAGTGTTTGCAGACACTTACACGACCTAGGTCCACCACACAAATCTAGATTTGATACTATCTACCTACTAGGGGAATATACACAGATACATGGAATCCTCATTTGATACATTCACCCATTTATGAGCATCTTATACATAATTCTAATTGGAAAGTTACATATTTCTTACTCTATATCACATATTTAGCATTATTATATCTTGACATTGAGCATTTTACACTATTTAGATTTCCTATCGAATATTACTACTCTAGACTTAGTTTATATATGTCTTCTACTTATATAGATTTGTACTACATGTTCATGCATACTTTCACTTCTAGTTCACTAGTTTAGACTTAATTGTGCCTCTATGATTCTATATCTATTAGAAGGCATTTGAATATGCCATTATTCTATGACTCTATACCACTTAATTTATTTCTATGTATGATTTGGACCTATGCCCATGTCCTTATGCACAATTTATTGATTATGTATACAGACATTTGAACATGTCCTTCTACATGGCTCTAATCCAACTTGATTACTCTTTACATATGTGGATATTTGAACATGTCCTTGTATGTATTATTTTATTATATTTAGTGACATGTACTCATGTCCCTTTTATGTGTCCCTTTGGCCTACTTTGTGTGCCTCATGTGTGTTGTATGTATGATTTATTATATGCATTATGGTTATGACACTTGTCTCTTACTTATTACACACTCCAATTTTAAATGCCATGAGGGGCCTCATGCATATCCCCTTCTTCCCTGGGTGCCATGATGGACATCGTACCCCATCCCCTAGGTAATTACTTAGATTTCTTGTTTATACACATGCTTACATCATTATATCTATTTTGATAGCCTTGTGAATGATATATCTAGCATACATCATACATTGAAAACTTATGCTCAAATTATCTTACATTTTAATGTCATGTATATACATTATATTGGTTTATTATGTAGACATAATATATTCTCAAGATATCACATATAATTCAAAAGAGGGGGCATTCACACAGGTTTATCATAGAGATTAGGCCATCCAAATTCATTCAAAATATAATTTCTAACACATAGGCATAAAATAAAGAGATTAATTTTAGAAAAACACTAGAAAATAATTAGACAGAGATTAGACTCAGTTGGAAGAAAAATAACACAATAGGACACTAGTACCACATTATTACTATCCAAGATATGGCACTATTTTCTAATAGCCCTGGAAGTAGAAAAATATAGATTTTCCATAAAGGCACAATAGTTATTGTCTAAGTTTACATAGATTTAGTTATAGATTACCAGTGTTTACTCAATTTTGCTTAGTTTTGCACAAAATCATACAAGTTTACTTAGATTTGGGGAATCATGCATGAAATGAGCACTCTCATTTCAATTTTAGATACTCAAATACATATTATTATAACTCAATCCATAATCCATATGCTCAGATATTAGATTTGGGGGCATGTGCATGACACATTATTTCTATATGCTCACTTATGCACTATTTGATCAGATGGAATGGTAAAATCAATATCATTATCTACATTCTTAATCTAGGAACCATTTTCCAAGCGCTTGAGGAGGCCCTTAGGTTGATTTTCATTTTAGAGTTCCCAATTGGTTGTAGAACTATTATATACAATTTTAGTTACAATCATATAAATTTAGTTACATTATGAAATTTAGCTATAGATGCATCTAATACACATGGGTAAGTAATGATGGAGTCATAATCTACTTGAGTTCTTGAGCCATCTAAATAAGAGGGTTGGATAAGCCTTTAGTCTAATCCAAGATATTCAAAAGTCATGATCTACCAAACAAAGGTGGGAAATGATGGAGTTAAAATTGGATTGAGTTATTGAGCCACCCACACATGGGGATTGAGAAGGCCATCAACTCAATCTAAGTTATTCACTAATTAATCACTATCTACATGCATACATATAGAATGTCACCAAGTTTATGTATTGGTTTGCATACCTAGTGAGGCATATTCATACCTTTCCTCTCTCTTATCTATTTAATTAGTTTTGTATTTACATTTTATATCTCTTAAGTAAGGACCAATCTATGCACATTTCATTTTCAAGACACACAATGGAGCAAGATTCACATACTCAAATCTAAATGCATGGACTTGGCTTCATAGGTATTTTAAGGTATGCTTCTTTTTACTTTATCTTAGTCATTTCACTTTTTTGTATTTATATAATAAAATGGGGCAAATGTAATCATCTAAAAATGACACTTGAGTGCTAAGAGTGTTAACTGAGACCACCCATTCCTAGCTTAACCCTAGTCATATCTTAGGGCCTATTTAGACACTTTTCTAGCTTTTGTGTTGGCTATACACATCCCTAGACATCTCAAAATTAGTCCCAGACCCTTCCTTAGGCATCTATGCCCCTAGTGCCTTTATTAATGCCACTAGACACTAGCACCATAAGTGGACAATATCACTATAATGTTGTTGTCCTATTTGGGTACTACTATCCTTTTCCTTCTTTTTGAACTCCAATAGATATTTTTTTAATTCCTAAAGTACCTAGGGTCATCCTATACCTATTTCAAACCACACACAAGCACTATATATATATAGACACACACACACACACACACACACACACACACACACACACACACACACACACACACACACACACACACACACACACACACACACACACACACACACACACACACACACACACACACACACACACACACATGAATTTTATCCATTTATACACTAGATGGAAATTAGATGCAAATACACACAAATAGGCTTAAAATAAGTTGTGCATAATCAAGGTTATCAATCCTTATTTTTTCCTACTTCTACATATAATCATCTAAAACCTTACTAATCTTAGAATACTTTGATTTCCAGTCTTAATCATCAATCAAATCACTTAAACTGACATTCATGCTAGCTTCACTAACACTTGCACTAGCACTTACGTACGGAGAACTACATTGGGATTGATCCCTCATAAGAGAATTAGTATGTAGGCAAATATCATCACAATAAGGTGTTGAGGATGTCCATCCTACCCAACTAGCACACCATATTTACTACTTGTGCCAAGTTAAATTCCCTAATCACATAGAGTTTCAGGGTTTGCATATAAAATCAATCATAACTGGTCACAAACAATAAATAAGGGTTTATCTACATAGGAACAAGATTTTTTGACTCAGACATAGGTGCTCCCAAAACCTCAAAATAGTTATGACTTAGAGGAAACTAGCAATATAAGTAAAAACTATCACCAAAAATCTAATATACAAGGAAGGGTGATATTGTCTAGGAGGGGTTTTGACATCTAGATCCTATTTGTGACACTTAGACCAATTCATGTACCAATTTTCAACCTCCAAATCCTTCATCTCAGTTAATTTCTAGCTAAGTATTCATTTGTCTCCTTCATTGCTATTATTGGAAATATTAGTTTAGCTCAGTTCTTTCACAAGTCAGTGGTTGTATTTATTACATATTTTATACTCTATAGACCATATATAGAGGGGGGATAACGAGATGGATATCAAGTGTATCTATCTATCTAGCTAGTCTATCTAGGTCTCTATCTGGCTAGTGTAGATGTATTTATTGTACTTAAACCCTTTAATGACTTATGGATTACACTCCATAAACTCTAAAACTTTAATTCAATTATCATCTAGGGTTTTCACATAAATCCCAAATTTGATAAATTAGATTGATAAGTCATATAAACTTGTTAGAAATGGTTCTTTGCAGTATGAAATGGATGGTAAAACTTGGTGGGATAATATAACATGATACTTATAACCTCCACACATAATTTTAGATCATTTAGAGTCCTCATGTAGGCGTACCAAATATTACACTAGTAGGAGGTTTCCTTAGTTATGGTAATAATATATAAGGAATTGGATGATGAAATTTTATGGATTCATATCACATGACACTTGAAATATCTATATTAAATTTTAGACCATTTTGAGTTACCAAAGAAAAGTTGTTTCCTTAATACTATGCACGCATCACTTAGTAGAAGGTTCTTGACCTTGAGAAATAACTTTGGAACAAATATACAAAATATAGTCTATAATATGTGTTACAAATTTTATCTCAATTGAATAAGTTTTTCCAAAGTTATGATTATTTTTATAAGTGTCATTCAACTATAAATTACATCTGCCTAGTCTACAGAAGGTTCATGATCTTAAAAAATAGCTGATATAAGATTTAGGTCACCAAAATTTGGGAGGTGATATAAAATGTATCTTTTAAGTTTTTTTTTCAAAAGTTATCTCAATTGGATAAGTGGAGGTGAAGTTATGTCATTTTTTTACTATCATTTAACTAGAAAATGTAGCTGTCTAACCTAATAGTTCATTACATTTTGGTAGAGATTCAATATAAATTAGGTTAATTTTTTTTTGGTTTGATATAAAATGAATTTATCATTTTGTTTTTGAAATTTTAAATCAATTAAATAAGTGAAGTTAATTTTTTTGAAGTTTAAGTAACTACCATTTAACCTGAAAATATCATTTGTGTAGTGTGTGACACTTGGCAAGTTTTTTCACATGTGGTGACCTATAGTAGCTTATGTTAAGAGTTATATGGTTAAATTATGAGGGTGCTAAGGTTATGGTGGGTTTTCTAATCATAATTCAGCTTGAAATTTCCCCTAATAGTTTATGATTGTTACTGATAGTTAGGTGTTGATCTTAAAAATTGCTACCTTACTATGGGATGTTATGTGGAGGTCAGGAAAGTTGAAGAGACACCCCATGAATATTTGGATGTTAAGAGGAATACATGATTTATGTAAATGTATTTTTTAGAGATAGATGAGTTATGAAGGAGAAAAACTCTCCAAGAGAAAAATAAAGAGTTATATTAATTTAGGAGGAATTGTATGAGATTCTAGAACTCTTTCATGTAATGAAATAAGCCTATAGAGGCACATGTGAATGTGTATGTATGTTTTTTGAGAGTGTGAATTTATTATGTTGTGAACATTTTAAATTAATATAATGAAAATATGTTAAGTGTGTCAAGTATGTGTAAGTTCTAAAAGTGAGACCATGAGTGAATGTTTAGCCCTACCGAGTTAGAAATAAATATAGACCTTAATTGGTTTCTAAATATTTTAGTGTAAATGTTAAAAATATGACCATGAATGAATGTATATCCCTAACAACACAAAGATAAATGTAGACCTTAATTGGTTTCCCACTCTTATGTTTGAATCAAGTGGTATAAGAGCAATATTTTTTCCTTGCCTATTGTGTGTGAAACTCCTATATGAGTTAGTTACAGGTTGTGAAAGAGAAGTTTAATGAGTGTACTATAAGTTATGAGTTAATAAGATTCCATAAGTTTATATAGGTGTGAGATAAATTTTACTAGTTGATATGGAGTTTGAGAGGATCTATTTTGAGTTTTTTATAAGTGGTGAAAGATAATCCTACTTGTTGATGAGATATGGCACACAAGAGAAGAGCACTGGAGGTAGAGCAATTGACATAGATGTTGAAAATATTTTAGGCAAGACTAGTGTAATCATATAAAATATGAAATTGGATGACTTAGGTATGGCTAATAGTACTTAACCTATATGTCCTCTTTCTTGCCACTCAACCCTTCTCAACTAGACTTTCATTGATTCCAAATCACTTGTAGCTTCCCAAACTTAGATTTTTGAGACCCATGCATCCATCTTGGATCCAAATCCATCCCCCTAGGTCTCATCCTCCTAGGACAATATCACCCAATTTAGACAAGAGTGATAGAACTCAGGGGTGTCCCATTTCCAATGCTGTTGTCGAAGTTCACTTTAGCCTCAAATGATCAAATTTTATAGAATCCTTATTTTTTATACTATTAGCCTAATACAAGCTCATCTAACCCATGATCATCAATTTACATATATAAAGCCATTAAATTTACATTTAAAATGGTTGGTACTCATTCACAAGAAATAAGCAAGAATACAAGTACACTCAATCACTTTTCCCTATTCTCTACATGGAGCCTTCTAAAACCAATTCAAGCCTATTCAAGTATTCATACTAGTCCCTAATCATCCAAGGTACATTCTAGTTTTGCATATAGTTGCATACATCACAAAATTTAACTAAGCACTTTAAATGGGAGAACTACATTAGCTTGATCCCTCTTTGGAGTATTGGTATGTAGGTAATGTGCCCACACACAAGGTGTGAAGTGCGTCCAATGTATCCTTTACACACTAAACCCTCCTCTCTTTCCCAAGTTTTCTAATCAAGTTGAAGAACCAAGAGATCCTAATAGTTTTAAAGATTGAATCAGACATACAATGATCTCTACACTGACCCAAGCTTCAATATTTCATTACCAAGGTGTCACAGGCCTGCCAAGCAAAACCTAGAAAAGTCAGACCACCAAGACAATAGTGCCAAAAATGGAAAACAATGATATAAGTAGACTAAAACACCAAGTATTAGGGTGTCTTGAGTTTGACACTCTTATCCAATCCATAAATAGAGTTTTGGGTCCTATTTATGACAATCTTCCATCCTTACATAGCAATTTCCAAACCCTACATCATCCGTTTCAACCCATAATAAGCTAAGTTTGATTTCTTCACACTTCTTACTATTTTTAGAAAAGGTAAAATATATATCTATTTACACAAATTATTAGGATAATTGAGACACATTAATTAGTGATTTACATTTAATCAAACCTTTATTTTCTTATGAATTAAACACCTAATTCCCAAAAAGAATAAAACATTTGGTGAAGACGACTTCAAATTTTCATATAAAAACCCTAAAAAACCTAGGGTTAATTATTTTAAAATTTTTATACTATTTTATTTATTTTTTTAAATTAAAAAATTAGAAAACTATAAATTAATTGAAATATTTTCAATAAATTCATTGAGACCCTAGTTTGCACATACTAGGTCCTATTTCCATACAAACACTTTCAAACCACTAGGAAAAATATATTGCTAATTTTAGAAATATTTTTAGATTGTTCCTAAAACTTTCAAGCTAAATTATATAAATTCATAGTTTTTTTTTAAAATTATAATACTAATTTTGAAAATTATTCTTTTGAAAACCTAGTTGCATCTACTGGGTCCTGTTAAATCTAGCATTTTCCCATAAATTTCTAAATTTTAACTTACATACTTACCTCAAAAATTCAATCTAAATTACAAAAATTCATAGTATTTTGCACAAATATTTATGAAAAATCCCTAGTTGCATATAATTTCTCCTATTTGGATTCTTGAGGTATCTCCTTACATCCATAGTCAAATTACAAAAAAGATGCTCATTTATTTACAAACTTTTCTTACATTTCTTGCAAATAACAAGGAAACCATATGGGCCTTATCATATACACAAATGATGATGTCTATCATATGTTTATACCTTTGCATTTCATGCTTATGTTTGATAATAAGGGATGATATTAAAAAAATCATTGCTAAACTTGCACAAGATTTCAATATTTCTTTTGCATAGTCTCTATCTCTCATATGGAAAAAATTTTAAGCTTATCATGCTAAACATATTACAAATGTTATCATACATTTCAAATATATTTATGCATTATTACACAAATCCATGATCTCTACCCTTTTCTCTCTATCTCTCATATGGAAAAATATACAAGTTTATCATGCTAAACACATTAGAAATGTCATAGCACATGTCACATTTTCTTATGCATACATGCACAAATTCATGCTTTCTATCCCTTATTTGCTATCTTTCATGTGGAATGTTATTTATAATCATATTGATATACAATTTATAACTCCACTTACATGCAATTTAGCCTATATGCATACTTTCTACCTAGATGTATATGCCTCTTTGGCTACTCTTATTTCAATGTCATATCTTATGCAGAGGAAAGAAATCCCTTCTCCTCCTCTCCCTCAAGAGGGTGATAGCTACTTTAACTCTAACCAGGTCCATACTATCACCCCTCCAAAAGGTGAGGCAACCTCTACTATTATTCCTAATGCATATATTGAACCTAAAACTTTTTCAAAACCTCTTTAGCATATGTGCTTACATGTTCAATTAGAAGTAACTAAGGTCTGCACTCATGAGACTCTAAATGATCAAATCACCAGTATGAGTAAGATAATTTAAGATTTACAAATGCAAAATCAACTATTATATAAAAATATCACAACATTGGAAAATCAAATTACAATACAATAGTTTCAAAGACACCCTAGTGTCAATCATATATATGCACCTTCACCTAGTCAATTGGTTACAAGAAATGTGTTGGTACTAACATACCTCATTCATTTAAAATTAGGGAACCTTGAGATATATATGTATCTAAGTTTGAAGCATTTGAACACTAAGGTATTTTAATAGAATTTGAATATCATCCACTCAAAGATGGAGCATATTTGTATAATTTAAATCCTCTTATTTTGGACTAACCTTATTGATGAATTACGTGAGTCATTTTGAAAGTTCCATGGAAGGTTTAGAGTTTGGTGTTGAGAAACCCTAGGTGGCCCTTAGTTTAAATTCAAATAATGGTAGGAACTAATTAAATAAATTTGTGAATAAAGGGTTTAAGTCATGTTCTAAACATGATTCAAGCTTTTATTTACTCCTTTACTCTTTCCATTTTTTTCCTTATGTCTAATTTGATGTGTTCATGAGGTCGCTTTTATGTTTCCAAACTTATCCTAGGTAATTAATATTAAGGCCCTGATATTCATCTTGACCTTAGTCTTGATAATTTATGTTATGCATTTATGTCCTCAGGTCTAATATTTATCTCCCTTATCCTTTATAGGATCCTAAAACTGATGTTTCCTCATTAGATTTGATTAAATGAAGCGTATTAATGGAGAAGCCCTCGATTAAGCAACATGCATTAGATTTAGATCAATGGTAATCACCCACTCACTATATTTGATCTAACAACATGGGTAGAGGAGGAAAAGTCAAAAGGTATACAAGGCCCCAAGAGTCAAATGCATGGTGGCTTGGTAATCAAAGGAAATAAATGAAAGGGACCCACATAATAAAGGTGTCTAATTAATGATTGCATTCCTCATGAAGATCAATAGTTATCACTTGATTTCTAGATTTGATCTAATGACATGAAGAACTTGATGAATTTTCAAGATTTTATGAGCTCAAAACATGGCTAATGCTTGAACAAGACAATAACTAACAAGAGATATGTAGTATGGGAAAGATCTATGAGAATTCTAAGTGTAATGACCATGACCCTAGAGATCAATGGACCAATAGAAATGTGAGGACTTAGATTTGGATCAATGGATCATGATAAGCCTAGGATCTTGATCCAATAGAGAAAAATAAAGGAGGATTTTAAAAGCCAACAACTAGTATCTGAATGGTGATTGTGAAAATTGTCACAAAAGACCAGAATGGTGCCATATGGTCTTCATATAAGCATAAAGGTAAAAATCAAATATCTTCTGAACTTAAAAATGTAAATATATAAAGTAAGAAGGTCTCCATCAAATGTAAAACATGTATGAATTTAAATTTTAAATATCTCCTACAATTAAAGCTCAAAACCCTAAACCCTCTTTAAAGAGGACCCAAATTGACTCAATCAGTTATAGTTCAATCAAGATAGTGTAACTATGTCTCTAAGAGAAAATGCCTTAGAAAAACCCTCAATAATCCTATGAGAATAATTAAATATCATCAATGATGGATAAAAAGAAATAATTGAAGATGGAAGTAGAGCTATATCTAACCTCTAACAGTGAAGGGAAGGTTTTTAAGGATACAAAGCTAGACTTGGTGGCCCTAAATGTTCATAGAGTAAGGAACTAGTCTAAATTATTCTTCTTGGTGGATGAATTATAGCCCATCTCTCAGGAGGATAAGATAAATTCCACAACACATCAAAGGTATAATGACCTAGTCACAATTCAAAAGGCTGGCCTCCACCATGCCATAACAAAATTAAAGGTAATGCATTGTATTGATGTCCTTGCCCCTATCTTTATAGATTATAGGATAGATTAAGAGTAGATTATTCAAGAGGGTAGCACCAAGAGAGTAGCATATATCTCCCCCATGGCCTTTGAGACCTATTATAAGCTTCCCTTACCCCATCTCAATCTCCCATCCACGAGATATTAAACTAACACCTAGGACCTTGATTCAGTCCTTACACCTTGGCTAATCTAAGGACCCCATGTCTTCAGAACCCTAGATGGAATGATCCCCATAATCCAATTTAGGGAGGGCATTAAGATAGCCATGACCCTGCTAAATAGAGCCCTTGGTTCCCATTCCACTACTTATGTAAACAAAGTTTGGGTGTCTTATGTCCACTTTATGTTGAAATAGAAATTGACCCCTCTAGTGGGAGACTTCATAAGCTTCTTCCTAGCCAAAAAATTCATTGCCATTAAAAGAAGGACCTCCAAATAATTCTTTATGATGTCCTATCTCTTGGATTCCCTCCTAGCCTCTATGACCTTCTTTGGCATAAAAAATTGGTCCCCTAATGGTAGAACCACAATTTCCCACCATTACTCTGAATTGTATATATTCAAATACAAGAACCATATGCAATTTATCTATGATGGTGTCTTCCCAGCCATATATGAGGCTATCACATGCATTCCTATGCCAAGGCTACAACCTCTCATTAATAAATAGGTGGAGACAATGGGAGATGTGTGGTACTACCCAGATTGCACTATTATAAGAATAGAGGGGATCCTAACCCAACCCTATAGGCTATCAATCTATGTCCCCAACCAGCTTGTAGAGAAATACATTACTTATTATATCATTTAGGGTGTGGATATAATGTGCATAGAAAAGAGGAAATCCCAAGTCCACCCCCTCCCATTGGACATTGGTAAAATCATAATAAAAGACTAGAAGCAACTGGAGGTCATGGTCATGCATAAAAATTATTTCAATTTTCCATTAGATGACCTCAAAATGTGGGACCTTAAGAGTAGAGTAGCCAACCACATTAGGGATAAAAAGGTCCCAAAAATTGAATATGGACATCAAGTAGGTGTTAGTGATGACATCTACATTAGAGAAAATAATTTTGAAGAGGTGCTCTCTAGAATCAAGAATTACAACATTATGTTAGACTGTAGGTTGGTCAAGTATAAAAAGCCCTTAGGGGAAATATGGAAATTGCACCCTTTGTAATATCACTTATTTTCTAGGTCCATTTGGGACTAATCATGAAGAACTACCTATTGAAGGAAAATCATCTAAACCTTAACCTCCCTAACAAGCAGAACAAACATAGGATAAATAGCCTTATGATGGAAAGGATAAAGGCAATGCCAAAGCTAAAGAACCAAGACTAGAGCATAGACTTGGGGAAGGCCCTCCACCTTCAACCCTCCCATAGAGACCTTCTTCTCCAGTAGAATTCATTGGTATGGTATCCCTTGAACCAAGAGAAACATTGGAAGGTGTTCTTATTGACATAGTAGCTACATACAGTTTTGATAGGGAGGAGGATCCCTTTGGTGAAGAAAGTAAGGACCTAATATCACTAGATAGGGAGAAGCAAAAGGTAGAATTGGCCTTGGTGCTTATAACACTAAGGAAAAGTTCTAGGTTTACCTTCACTTACCCTACTAGTGAAGTCAACCTTTTTAGTGATGCAAATCCAATTCATGGACTAGTCATCCCTAACTGGTTTTTCTATGAAAAGACACAAAAGATCCCATCCCTCTCTCCTTTCGGAGCCTTGACATAGGTTGGCTTGACTGAATATGAAAACATCAAGCCATGGATAAGGGATATATTTAAAAGGTAGGAAGAAAGGAGGATACAAGTCCATCAAGCCTAAGGAGGATAAAGACTTGACACCCCAGGAACTTTTTTTAGTACAGGTGTGGAGGTGTCTGAGCCTCTAAAATTCAAGAAAGAAAAGGTTAAGTTGCAATTCATCCCAAATACAACATCCTTGGAGAGAACCACATTAAGGGTGGCTATGGTGGGTTAGGAAGAATTCACCTTTAAAAAGGTAGAGCCAATCATAGGGTTAACCCATATTAAAGGATCATAACTTGGAGAGTCTCCCATCCATGAGGAGGATGTGGAAAGTTTGATTGAGGCCCAATCTCAACAAGCTAGGGTTGATGTCTATGGATTAGTGCAAAGAAATAAGAGCCTAAAAAGGGAAAAAGAGAATTTACAGACTTAATTAGTTCTCTTAGTGCCAGATTCCATGATTAAAATTATATAGGAGTCATTCCATGACATGTTCATAGCATTAAAGTCTATGCAATTAAGGTAGGATGCACTAGAAAACTAGGCCTCCTCTTACAAGGAGTTGTTTAATCAATGGAAATTTTTTCAAGATAAGGTTGCCCAACTTCTTAACATCCAAGTTAGGAATAAAATCTCAAATTTCAAAGCCATCAACATGGGGCACTTAAGTGCTATTTTGGGAATTGTTGTAGACAAGGTCCAAGCCTTTAGTGCTTGGCATACCAAGGTGGATGAAATTATTGAGGAGGAGAAAGAGCTCATTGGTAGAATTGAGAAGCTTTTAGGAACTATGCTCGAGGATGTTGCATAGCCCACTACCCTTGGGATTATTAGTTGTGAATAATTTTAGCACAGAGCCACATTGGTGACTCAAAAAATCAATGGAAAAAATCATCGATAATCAAGGCAAGAAAATTAGAGAATATTAGACATAATATTTAATGTAGGGAGAGAATCAATGAATCCAGAATAATTAAGGAAAATTTCACTAGGAATGACAAATATTTTGATGAGTTGTCTAATCAAGAAGAGGAGTGTATCATAAGGCCCACCATAGACTTGGGCTTAGAGGATGAACAACATGAAAGATCCATGGGTATCCTTCAGCAACAAAGGACCCCACATGTAATCTCCTAATTATGGTTTACTTGAGAGATGACATATTATTTTGTAAGGGCACATGCTATTTTGTTAGCATGATTGCCTCTAGGTCAGTAGGATTGTAGAAGACACATGCATTATAGTTGTTATAAAGATGCTTTCATTTTGTAAACTTGTATTGGTAAAACTGACTGGTATACTATCTAGCTTTATGTAAAGCATGCATTACCATTTATAAGGGGGGGAACTTTGAGATATTTTAGTACCATTTTGAGAGATTAATATAAGAGATCAGATAATTATGTAGGAATTATCTAGTTTGATGTGTTTAAATTACTAATTTTCTCAATTGTTTATCTAAATTTGATTATGAATGGTTTCAAGAATTATTGAGTTAAAATCATTAATTACAGGGTTGTTAACTTGTGTATGCTAGGTTAGTTGAAAGAATTGAATTTACTTCAAGAAATAAATATGTGCTTTAGCTATCTAAATATAGTTTAAAACTTTAAAGTAAATCCAATTTTCACTTATATTATCATCTTACCTTCAAAACTAGGCCTAGTTTGTAGTGAAACATGAGCTTAGGCTACATTACACTATATGCTAGATGAGATCATGCTCGAGAAGTATTGAAATCCTATCAATATGTTCATAATAATAGATCAACAATCACTATTTATTTCTCATTTTACCCTCTCCTTTTGCTCCTTTTTCTTGAAAAACAATTCACATTAGCTTAAATACATTGTTCATAACCATTTAGTTTAGTTAGTGGTTTAGATCTAGGTTAACTTGTCTGATATTAACATCAAGATTTTCAAAAAAGGTACCAAGATGGCTCCCTACCATTAAATTTTATATATATTATGGAACAATCCATGTTGCTCTGCTGCTATTTTCACCACAAGCATCTTAATTGCCAAACACTTGTAACTCATGCCTTGAATCCTCGAATTCTAAAATGAGAAGTGTTATTTAAACACTAGAGAACACCTATGGTTCACTTGTATGCACCAATACGAGAATCTCTAATGGTGCTAGAATGAGGGCCATATTCTTGATCTATGGTAAATCTGACCCAATGTTGTAAAATTCCTATATCTTGACCTTCTATCATTCATTTGAGGCTATTATAGGCTAGGTATTGAAATTTTTAAGGCCATAACTATTCGTTATAATAGATTTTAACACAAACCATAGGAATCCCCAAAATTTAGAATTAAACATCTTATTTTGATCAAAGGTGGTATGTGTGAGTTGTGCATGAGTTTTTTCAATCATCGATGCATTAAGATAGAGCATATTCATGAAAGTGGGTACATCTTTGACAGGATCTAACCAAATATTTATGTTATTTATACACCTTTTATAGAATAGAGCCACACATCCAAGCTTAAACACCTTTCTCATGGAAATTTATTGTGGTATATTGTATCTTAGATAGGATCTTCAAATTACATGCTAGATTTTACTAGGATTGGAACAAGATCACACTTAAAAACTCAAGAGCCTTTGATTGAGCTTCAAGAACACAATAAATCCAAGTAGGATAAAGGTAGATGTAGAAAATCAAAATCCATCCCAAAATCACCTATTCAAGGTACACTTTATTTTAATCCTTATACGAGAATGGCTTTGTTGGGTGATTCTTCCATTAACATGCTTCAGGTGGTCCATGATCTCCTACATAATCTAGAAAAATATTTACCTACATTTAGTCCCACAAGCATAGTAACTATTGAGGAACATATAAATTATTTTAAGGCTGCCTTAAGACTACTCAACATTGTGCATGAAGATGTAGCATGTTGGTTGTTCCCTTTTACCTTTAAGGATGCTACCTATGAATGGTTGTTGAACTTGCCTAATAACTACATTACTAGTTGGGAAGATTTTAATAATGTGTTCATAGATCAGTTTGGAAAAATCATTAGTCCTTGCATGATGTATAATAAATTTACAAATATTAGAAGTGATGATAATAAAACTATCAGGTCTTTTACCGCTAGGTTTGAAAAGATGTTTAGTAGAGCCATAGATCCATACAAGCCAAATGAGATTCTAGCTCTATAGATCTATAAGGATGTAGTAGATGATATGACCTCAATGTTCTTAAAGATAATCATACCAAACATAACCTTACTGGCCAGGGCTTATTTGGAAGTAGTAACTATCAATGGTCAAATGAAACCCTAAGGATGAATGGATTATTTTGTGCCAAATGTTAACCCCCACATATCAGTGACGAACCAAATTCCAAAGCTCACTCATTTGCCCTTGAATCATGATTCCCCTAATCAAAAATTAGGATTCTTGAGTTAGCCCACCAATAATGGCTTTAGAGTAGGAGATCAGATGGTGTTAGTACTAACTACTAATGTTAGCGGTAACCAAGTACATATTTTTGAGACCCCTAAAAGTAAAAATGAGTCTATCCTAAAAATGGTCTAGCAGCTAAGTACTGAGTTTAGAAAGGAACTTCTCATTTCAAAGATATAATAGGCTAGGCAATAGGTTTCAGAATGATAGTTTCCATAATAATAGAAACCATGACCCCTCCTTAGAGAAGAAAACCATGGATATCAACCTCACATTTATTGCATTACCTAAATATTGTAGGGTGCATTACACAACCAAACATAGGGATATTGATTGCATTGAATTATGCAAAACATTTGAGGCATTTCAATAGGATTTGGACATGTTTGAGGTGGTTCCCAATAGGGATAATGATGCACATACATCTATTCCAAAGCTTTCTGACTAGGATTTCATGGTATAAACATTTGATTTCTTGTTTCAAGAGGAAAATGAACTAGATGAGATCCCTAAAGAAATCCATGCAATTAAATAGTTCCTATAAAAACTTACCCATTGAGGAACAAAGAACAGAGACAACCCTTGACTACCTCAAATCCTCCTAATAACTATGGAACCCATCTTGACACTAATTTAAGGAATAACCCTGAGCCCCCCTGAGGGAGCATTCCCAAGCACAACCCTAAGGTCCCCATTCCTCCCAAAACTAGTTACAACATAGTTGAGGACATGAAGAAGATAAAGGCTAATATCACCTTACATGAGTTAACATAGATCATAAAACAAAATGATATACTATTAGAGTCCTTAAAATTTATCAAACCTCCCAAGATAAATCATGCTAATGTAATAGTGTATAAGACCAAAGCTGAATCTCCCCTTTTTTGCTCATAGTTATAATATTTGAAAAAAACTTACATAATTACTTGTTAGACTCATGTGCCTCTATAAACATCATGCATAATGGCATATGAAGACAACTTGGCATAACCCCCATCAAGTTTGATAGGATTGTCACCCAGTTAGACAAATCAAGGTTTAAATTAACTGGATAACTCTTGAATGTCCACATGCAGATAGCCTTTGAGCTTAGAGTATAATGATTCATTGAAATTTAGGTAGTAGACATGCCAGATGCCTATGAGATCCTATTGAGTAGAAAATGGACTAAAGCCTTGAATGCGTATATGTCTATGGATTGTTCCCACTTTTGGATACCTTATAAAGGAGTCCCAAATCAAACAAGAATTGAGAGGGAACCAAGAATGAAACATATGATAATGGAGTACAATGCTATTAATGAAAGGGTCAACATAATTAACTCAAACTTAGGGGTTTTCACCCTAGAAGGTGATAAATTAGATGATCATAAAGACATGGAGACTCTTCTTGGGCTATGGAAATTATACTTTGATGGTGCTAGATGCAAGGTTAGATCAGGTGTTCGAATTGTCTTAACTGATCTAACCAATAAAAGGTACCATGCCTCTTACAAAATATAATTCCCCTACACCAATAACCTTGCTGAGTATGAAGCTCTCATCCTTGGTTTGTAATTTGCTATCAAGAATAAATCTAAAGAACTACTAGTTTTAGGAGATTTAGAACTAGTAGTCAACTAGGTCAGGAGTAGGTATCAATGTAAACTCTCATACCTCAAGAAGTATAAGTTTAGATTCTTGGACATGATTGAGTATTTTAATGTTTTCATCATCACCTCCATTCTTTGAGAAGAAAACCAAGCTGCAGATGAACTAGCATCAACTACAATGAATCTCATGCCTAATCCAGACTCCCCTAATTTTAGTATTGAATTAGTCCCATGTCCATCAGTGCCTGATAATGTTAACCATTTCCAAGTATTTAATGATAACTAGTAGATATTGGATTTCTTGACCAGTTTTGGGGAATTTAAAGCCCATATCATCAATGAAGCTGATGAAAATGCAACTAGAGGGAATATGTTTGATAGTAAAGTTATTCAACTGAATGATAAAAAAATCCCTAAAGGGATGATTACTTTAGAAAGATTGTTTGATCAAGACAAACTAGTTGAGGTTTCTAAAGTTCCCAAGGTAAGTGGAAAGGATTGCAATAATATGGATCTTGGTCTTAAAGGGAAACCCTAATTACTGAACATTATAAAGGCTTGTATAATTTATAAAAATAATAAGTCCAAAGAACTCCTTACCAAGTATAAGGATGTTATAGCATGGTCCTATGATAACCTAAAGATATTTGATCCAAGGGTAATTACCCATACCATACCCCTCAAAGAAAGTTGTAAACCTTTTAGATAGAAACAAAGGTTAGTGAACCCCATGCTAGAACCTATGATATTTAAAGAGGTAAAAAGGTTACTGGATGTAAGGATAGTTTTTCCCATAAAACATTCAACTTGGGTGGCCAATTTGGTGCTAGCTAGGAAGAAAAATGGTGAGATTAGGCTATGTATTGACTTTAGAAATTTAAAAAAAGCTTAAAAGAAGGATAATTATCCTCTCGCTTCCCTTGATTAGGTAATTAAAACTATTTTAGGTTTAGTTATGATGTCCTTCCTTGATGGCTTTTCAGGCTATAACCAAGTACTAGTTGATAGAGAAGATAGGATGAAGACAACATTCACAATGAAGTGGGGACCCTATGCTTACAAAAGGATGAATTATGGGCTAATAAATAAAGGATATAAATTTTAAAGATCTATGGATCATGCCTTCTAGGGCTTGATTGGTAAGTACATCATCATTTATATGGATGATCTAATAGTTTTCTTTAAAAATAGGAAAGATCACTTCATGCACTTGTAACATGTTTTAAAAAGATGTAGAAGGTATGAAATTTCCTTGAACCCTAAGAAAATCATATTTTGTGTAACTAAAGGAAAATTTTAAAGACATATTATAACCAAATTTGGCATCTCCATAGACCTTGAAAGAATGGAGGCCATATCTAGAATCAAGCTCCCAAATTGTAGGAAGGAACTAAAGTCATTCTTTGGAAAAATAAATTTTGTAAGAAAGTTTATCTCTAGTTTTGAATAAATTTTCAAGCCATTGAATGACATGCTCAAGAAGGATTCCAAGGTGATTTGGAAGGAAGAATCCAAGAAGGCATTCAATGATATCAAGGAAGCCATTGGCCAATCCCTAATGCTTATAAATCCTAATTTATGAAAGGATTTTTACCTTTACTCTTTTGCATCTGATCATACTATGGCTACTATATTAACTCAAAAATTTGATGAGTGTGATCACCTAATAGCTTTCATGAGTACCAATTTTAAGAATTCTGAGATAAACTATTCTATGATTGATAAGTAAGAATATGCACTAGTAAAGGTAGTGAAGAAGTTTATGCACTACATCCTTAGAAATAAGGTGCATGCCATCCTACCTGACCCTGGTACTAAACTTATGTTGAATCAAAATGAGCTGGGAAAACATAGAGGTAAGTGGATGTCAATATATAGGAGTTTAACTTAGAAATGAAGGTAGTAAAGCTGGTAAGATGCCAAGGTTTGATCTAAATGATTGCCAATACTAGCCCTAGGCTAAGTATCATGCAAGTAGGCCATCAAAGTTTTCAAAACAATGAATGGTATGATTCATTCATACACTTGATAATTAATGGTATTTGTCCTATAGGCCTATTTAGGGATAAAAAGAGAGCCTTGAGGCTTAAGGCAACTCACTACCCGATCAAAGATGGAATCTTGTATAGAAATTTTTTTGAAAAAATCTACTTAAGGTGTGTCTCATAAGAAGAATCCACCCAAATTATGGCCACCTTTCATGAAAACATGGGTAGTAGACATCCTTATAGAAGAAATACAACCCATAATATTTTAAGGGCTGGTTACTATCGGCCTACTATCTTCAAGGATGCTCACAATAATATGAGAGAATGCCACTCTTGCCAAATTTTTAGCACCAAAGAGCCAAAAACAACCATGCCTCTACAACCAGTCATGGTTGGCAAACCATTTTCACAATGGCGTCTAGAATTTTTTGGAGTAATCAACCCAAACTAATTTAAGGGTCATAAAAATGTCTTAAATACCATATATTATTTCACTAGATGGATAGAGGCAGTGGCTATGAAATAATGTATAATGGAAGAAGTGATTAGTTTCCTCGAAGAAAATATATGTACTAGATTTAGGACCCTAGTATTTCTAGTATGTGATAATAGATCAACATTTATTTTAATTAAAATGACTAAATAGGAATATGAAAATGGTCTCACACTTAATTTTTCCTCAAATCACTATCCCCAAGGGAATGACATTTTTGAATCCATGAATAAGAACCTAATGAAGGCAATCAAAAAGTCTATAAAAGATAAGCCTAGAACTAAGCATAAGTTGCTCAAATTTGCACTCTAGGCTGATAGGATAAGGATAAATAAAGACTTGAAAGCTTTGAAATTTACATTAGTGTATGGTTAGGAACCCATCTTTCCCATCACTCTCAAATTTCCTACATAAAGATTCATGTAGGAGGAAATAGAGGAGAGTCAAGAACATGCCACTTCCAAGTTATTAGATGTCATCCATATGGAAGATGATATAGAAACTATTTTTGTTGATTTTAGTAGACACCAAGCCATAGTGAAAAGATGGTCTGATAAAAGGTCTAAGGTCAAGGTGTTTAGGAAGGGAGACTTAGTCCTATGTTGGGACAAGGCATCTGAACCCAAAGGAAAACATGGCAAATTCACACCCCTATGGATTGGCCCATACCAAATTTTAGAGACATTGTTGGAAAATATTCAAGATCAAAGATTTACAAGGGTAGATCTCATATTACATACTAATGGGCAATAATTTCTCTTCCACCCCTCCTGGGGTCTTTATCGAGTAAGGTGTAAGGTGATTAGATTAGAGTAGGTATGTTAGTTAGTTTGATCTCTTATTTCTTGTCCCTAGTTTGTACATAATTATTTTCATATTTATTTGGTTCCCTTATTTTGTTTTATTTTTGATTTCTATTATGTGTTTCTTGCCTATAGCTTTTTCCCTTGATCTCAGGATGTATTTAGAGTCATCCCTAAGATTGGAAGTCATGAAATTTTCTCAAGATGTGCCCCAATCCTAAAAGAAAGGTATGCCCCCATATAAATGCAACCATGGTCATGGGACATAACATTATGATAAAACTTGGAGAAACTGAGTACAAAAAGATGGAAGGGAAGTAATTACACAAGATCTAAGTCATGACCTTAGATCCATATTAGTTTTAAGAAAATTTACATTTAAGGATTAGAGGCCTAAATTATCAAGGGCATGCCATTAAATACCACTTAATCAACATTCATGCCTAGGAAAAGATTTGTAACCTTGAGTGATCCTCCTAAAATCAAATATTTGACCGAATCATAAACCTGGCTATCTTGGTTCCCAACCTCATTGAAAGCATAAAGATCTAAAAATAAAAAAAAATATGATAGAATACAAGGCAAAAATTGAGGATTTCATACAAAGGTGATTAAAGTAACCTCTGTCAGGGCTATGGATTCTTGGTTGGTAATGGATCAAGGCCATGAGTGGAGCCAAATGTATCTCTGTCAGGGCTATGGATACTTGGCTAGTAGTAGAGCAATGCCCAAACCATCCCTAAACCAAACCATGAATTAAAAAATGTTTAGTATACCCTAGGTTAATGTAAAATATTAAAGGAAGAAAGCTAAGGATTGCTTTTTGAGCCCTATGGCAAGGAGTAAGGGGAATCAAAGCACACACATAGCTCATGTATGTCTTGGTGGTTAACCTTAAATTTTCTAGAGTAAGTTTTGTTTCAACCATAATTAAATCTAGATGGTAGTTTCTTGGGTCAAAGGGAATGGTGACCTCAATGTTTGTCTAAACTCAGAGTCTAGAAGTTATAACATATTACTATGTTTCCCCTAGAAGTCACCATTTTTTGGGACCAACATACCCCAATTATTTAAAATTGGGGACCCTTGAGAGATCTATGTATCCAAGTTTAAAGTATCTAAACACTAAGGTCTTTTGATAGAATTTGAAGATCATCCACTCAAGGATAGAACATATTTGTATAATTTAAAGCCTCTTATTCTGAACTAACCTTGCTGATGAGTTACATCAGTCATTTTTTAGGTTTTGTGGAAGGTTTAGGGTTTGGTGTTTAGAAACCTTAGGTGTCCCTTGATCCAAATTCAAATAATGATGGGTGCCAAGTTGGAAAAAACTAATGAAAGAAATATGTGAAAAAAGGGTTTAATTCATGTTTTAAACATGACTCAAGATTTTATTTACTTCTTTCCCCTTTCCTTTTTTTCCTTAGGTCTAATTTGATGTGATCATGAGGTCCCTTTTACATTGCCAAACTTAGTCTAAGTTATTAATATTAAGGCCCCAATATTCATTATGACCTTAGTCTTGATAATTTATGATATGAATTTATGTCCTCAAGTTTAATATTTATCTCCCTCAACCTTTATAGGATCCTACAACTGATGCTTACCATATTTAATTAGAAAAAGTGTATTTACCCAAAAAACCTTGCTTAAGAAACATGCATTGGATTTAGATAAATGAAAATTTCCTGCTCATTAGATTTGATCCAATAGTGTGAGGCAAAGGAGGAAAATTCAAAAGGGATGTAAGGCCTCAAGAGTTGGATGCATGGAGGCTTGGTAATCAAAGGAAAGAAATGAAAGGGACCTACTTAATAAAGGCATCCAATTAATGATTGGGTCTCCCACAAAGACTAATGGTTATCTCTCGCTCACTAGATTTGATCCAACGATGTGAAGAACTCAATGAATTTTTAAGGCTCCACGAGCTCGACATGTGGCCAATGCTTGACCAAGATAAAAAATGACAAGAGATACACAATATGGGAAAGATTTTTTAAGAATGCCAAGTGTCATGATCATGAGCCTAGATATCAAAGGAATAATAGAAATGGGAGGACTCAGATTTGGATCAATGGATCACATTAAGCTTAGGGTCTTGATCCAATGGAGTGAAATAAAGGAGGATTTTAAAATTCAATGGATAGTATCCAAATGGTGATTATAAAACTTGCTCTAAAAAACCTAGAATGATACCATATGGACTCCACTATTTTAGTTTTTTTTTTGTTTGCTTTTTCAATGTGATCTAATTAGATACTAAAAACAAAGTAAATGAAGGGTTTTAAAGATTACCTAGAGATGTAAACCGGTTGTGCACCATTCATAAATATTTAGGGAACTCCTCTTTAACTGGGGAGGAATGACCTACAAATCATGTGAACTCATAAAAAATGATTAATAGAAAAATGAATGGGCTACCTGGTAAGAAACCAGTCCCAAGAAGTGATCTACTTCCTTAGGTGGATGTCATCCCACATTTAGCACTCAAGTTTATAAATAAACATGAAATTACAAAGATATATAAGGATAGGATGCAAATAGATAACAACAAAGATGTCTAGTCTACAATAGGATTAATGTGATCAAAGTAATCATCCCAAAAATTAGTAGCTATATCAATATCCTCTTGAATTATAGTCAATTATTCATTAATAATTTCCTAATTAGGTGTGAAAACCATATTACAAAGACCTAATTCAAATGAAATGTTGCTTTGATCAGTGAATAAAGGTTGTGGGACAATAGGGAGATCAAATATGCTAATAATATCATGTGCTAATCTAAACAAAGTCATCTATATATGAAAGACATATTTAAAAAAAATAGCATGTAGGATTAATATGTTTTTAGGACTGTGAATGTTATGAAAATAGATTTTAAGGATATTTTAATAGTTTAGCAGGGATTGATGACAATCCTGTAGGATCAACATTGATTCAGATGGATTGATGTTGATTCTAAGTAAAATGCTAAATTATGAAAACAAGTGATAATAATGACTTTTAAAATTGATAAAATGATGAAAACCAAATGAAAATGTTGACACAGAGGTACATAACACAACAAGATTTAAATATGAATGAATTAATGTAAAATACTAACCTTGAATGGCTTAAAAACATGAAAATAAAGAAGACTAGAAAAGTATGCTAAAAACCTTCAAAATACATTGATAGTTGCATGAACAGAGGCTACACAAGATGGAAAAGTATTGATAACATTCATCTATAGGTTCCAATAGAAATCTAGTAGAGGTTCAAAGTCAAAAGTGATACGCATCTCCCTCGAGTTGAGGATTTTTGCTATATATTTATGGATTGATGCCATTCTGGGTTGATTGACATTGATCATGGAGAATCAATGTTGATTTGCCCAAAATGGGTGGAGGTGATCTTAAGGCTATTCAAAAGGGTTTTTTATAGGGTAAAGATAGGTTAAATGAATTTTAAGTTGTTAGGTTGTTTAAACCATGGGATGGGATTTTTAGGAGGTTGGGAGGGTTTTTATTTTTTATGATTTTATGGTTATGGGTAGTAAAATAGGGTTAATTACCATTTTACTATAGTAATTAACTCTATTAACTCATGTGGTAAATGGGTGAGGTTAATTTAATTATTTCAAATAATTATGAATGGGACCATTATGTTAAGGATGGAAGGGTAACATGATGATGCACCACATTAATAGACAAGGGTGTATTAAACTAGCATCTAAATTTTCCCTTTTTTTTGGAGTGGTATGTAATAGCATGCTGTGAGACAAAAACTATAAGGTGCATAATGCCCCAAGTTTATTATGAGGAGGTATCCCCCCTCAAATTGAGTGTCAATAAGTGAGATGGAAAAAATGATGGGTTTGAAAAATATGGAAGGTAAAAACAAGTATGGATGAGTGGAAATGAAAAAGTGTGAGATAGTAATGAATAAACAAAAGTGAGGATGGCTTAAGGAAGTTCTAAGGTTTCACTTAATAGGATAAAAAGTGATGTAGGTAGTAATGCCCCAAAGACCTAATTGAGTAACAAAATGCTAGAGCTAAACTGGGTAGGCTTGATAAAAGGTTAGTAAGAGAACAAAAGATAGGAATGGTATACTATCACATTTGGTGTGCATATGGTGTATGCATTACCTATAGATGAATGTTCTCTGGATAAAATATACCCCTGAGATCTTATAATGGTAAGATGTCAAAAAAAGGAGTACACCTTAAGGAGACTAAGGAATGAACAAAGGGTCAAAATACTCAAATATAAAGGGTAATATGACATAAAAATGCGATAGCGGTAGCAAAGGCAATAAGATGGGGCTTTGGAGATAGATTGGGAGCATGTGAAATGGTCCATAAGTGAAAAAAATTCAAACAAGCCAAGATAATTGACATTGATCCACAAGGGATCGATGTTGATTTAGGGGATTGACATCAATTGGAGTAATCAATGACAATCATAGGAAAGGCTATAAATATGCATCTAATGTGGCATAAGGCTCATTTAGCTATCAACATAAACAAGTATTTGAGAGTAAAATTTGACATTTTTCCACCTTTCAAGCTTACGTGAGTGACAATGGAGGCGAGTGGGAGTGGACGACGATGATGATGACTTCACTATGAGGTAGGCAAAATGAACTTTTGGAAAAAATTATTTTTTTAGTTATTTTGTTGTTTTTTCCTTAAGAAATTTGTTTTTATTGGTTATTTAGGAGATTTTTTGTTTGGAAATTTTTTTGGGTGGAGAGGGTAGGTATGTTGTGAAAAAAAATTATTGTTTTTTGTTTCTTAGTATTTTAGGAATATACGGCCTAAGGGAGGAATATTTAAGGGGAAGGAATCAACATTGATCTATATAGATTGATGTTCCCCATGTGAATCAACTATGATCCATAAGGATTGGTGTTGATTAGGTAAATTAGCATTTATCCTTATAGGATAGATAGAAATCAAGAAAGTTAGGATCTTGATTAACTAAAAAGATGTTTTTGACAGGCATGAGAGTTATTGATGATGAGGGATAAGATCCCTCCACTATTGATCTAGTTATGAGAATTAATGGGTGATGAGGACTAGGTCTATCTAGATGATATTAGATTTGGAGGGATTCATCATTATCACTATATCCATTAGGATATTGGTATGATGGTGGCTTTGCTAGAGTGGTGGGATTATACCACCAACATGTTTTGGCTATCGACTAGTGAGATAACCATCACCACTGAGGACATCCATAATATTTTATGAGTGTTGATCTAGGGAGCCCGTATTTATACCATGGATGAGGCTAGGTGAGTGATGGTGCTAGCATGATTTTATGGTGAGGATACTCTGATATCATATTCTTTGTTGTGGGGTTCTCATTCTAGTCCTTCTAAGACCTGGACCCTATAACGAGACTAGTGATGACTATGATGATGTTGGCATTGACCTATTATGTTTTGCTTGATTCTATGGGAGGATGACTACAATGGAGCTTCACTAGTGTCATAGTAGACATGATAGAGTTTAGGACCATTTTTTCTTGGGCACCCATACTATTGGGGTAGATCTATAGGGAGTTGTGGGGCTAGTGCACTGAGTTTAGGTTAGGACTCGACATAAATTTTGTATTACATTACTTGGAATATGAGCACATTCATGTAATTCTTCCCATAGTAACCCCATCTATCAGTTTTAGAGACATGGTTTATAGTGTAGGCTTCCTTCGATAGAAAGAAGACCTAGTGGTTCTATACACAAATATGGTAGTAAATAATCTAGCATACTATAGACATGTTTTTATCAACTTACAGATAAAATATGTTATTTAGAGGTCATATGTACACTTCTCAGCATGGCCTGGTTCAGCTGTGAAGATAGGGGATGTTACTTGAGAGTTATGGGTACATGAATGATGGCTAGAGAATCTAGAGCTATTTTATTTTGACAAGGTCCATTATTAGTTTGGGTTACTATAGGATATACCATTAGCCCCATGTACATATAGGTAGGATCATATAGAGCTCAAATGACCTACTCTATATACTATAGTGGTCTTGATGGGGCCATAAGAGGAGCTCATAACTACTAATTTAGATGCTATTGGTTATACAGATAATTATGCAATGTGGTTTGTAGGTGAGATGGTGAGGAGATAAGATAGAGCAGTGAGACCTCAATAGGAGGTGGTTATTGAGGAGATGAGGGAGGAGGATGAGGATAGAGGAGAGGTTGGGAAAGATGCTCCTAATACACCCATGGAAGAGCAAGATGCCCCTAATGCACACATAGATGATGTACCACTATAAGATGCCCCTGCACCTGATCATATAGACATGGCTGTAGTTATTACTAAGAGGGATACATTGAGGACTAAGCTACAGGAGGCATGAGTAACCCATGATAATTTATAGGATTAGATTTCCACATTACAGGGAGATATAGATAGCATGAGAGGTTAGCATGACTAGGCCATACAAGAATGGAATAGGTTCCAAGTAGAGCTAGAGTAGATGAGGTCTGATTTAGTGGAGAGACCAACTCTAGATATTGTAGGATCTAGTGCTAATCCTATAGATATGGTACCATTATAGAGGTATAGGGATTTGCTTGAAAAGATGTCATATTATGAGAAGATAGTATGGAGATGGCTACCAAATGTAGCTCAATTTGCTTCATACGTGGCTAGCCACAATAGATCATAGAGGACTTTTGGGGGGTCTACTAGTAGAGGGAGTGCAATGAGTCAAGGAGGAGATGATGAGGGAGGTGATAGAATTCACCTCATTAGGATTGAGTTCATGGAGTAGATCACATTATATGGGCTAATAGCCCCATTTTATTTGTGTTATGACATTTGTACCGACATTTGATATATATATATATATATATATATATTTAGACATTAATTATAGATGGATCATTTGTATTTATTTATGGATTTACTAGATGTCTATGGATATGTTATGTTTTTATTGATGATGTGATGTTATGGATTATAGATTAGATGTTATGTATTTTAATTTTGATCATTGTTATTATATATGTTGTGGATGTTTATGGATAATTGATTATGGATTTTACATGTTGTCAATTATGGATGTTATATCATGAGATATGTTTTTAATAAATGGATTATGATTATGGATTATGCTTAATGATGATTATGGATTATGTTATATCACGAGTTATGTTTTTACTAAATGGATTATGATTATGGATTATAGATAGATTTTAATGTTTACTGGTTGTGATTTTATGGGTTTTAGTGATTATATATTATGGATTTGCTCAGTATTGATTTGGACCATAGCCAAAAGAGAACCTCTCATACACATGGCCTATGCATCCTTAGCAGGTGGTAAGAGATATTGACACAACCTTAGTTAGATGGAGATTTGAACTTGGTAATTTATTAGGATCATATATTTTTGGTAGGATGGGGAATGGATTGCTTTAGATATATCCTCTTTATACCATGTTTCAAAATTAGGATTTATCATTTAGGGATTAATTTTATGCCAACGGGTAGACTGATCAATATGAGAAGCCTACAATTAGAAATTTGATTGATAAGGGAAGCTTTCCTAGGACATTGATTTTGATAATTTATGTTATGGTTTTGTTGCTTTCTAAGGCTTTAAAGTGGCATAATTTGAAAAATAATCAATTCAAGAAGTTTTCTAATTGGTAGCCATCCTTTAAGGGAGTGGTCTACATTTTGACATTTTTGCACAACTATCCTTTAAGGGATCAGTCTATTATTTGCCTTGGATTATAGCTATCCTTTAAGGGATCAGTCTATTTATTTAACCCTTTTTGATACTTTTGATTTTTACTGCTTACTTGATTTTTGGATCCCAAAGATAGTAATGCAAGTTGGCATAAAATGATACCTTAGGATAGTTTCCATGAGTTCATTACATGAGGTGATTGTGTTATCTAGAAAATTGAAGGAATTTAAGAAATAAGGGGAATAATGATTTAGGGTTTCTCTCATTATAGATGAAAATGTATCCATGAGAGAATGCTATGAATAGAGCTGGGGTATTCATATTCAAGGTTGTGGTTACAGTGATTACCAGATAACCACATAACTATCATATCATTATTTGGTATTTTAAGACATGAGGATATGATAATATTTAATATAAGCTAATAAAGATGATCTAAGATCTATTAACTATAGAAAGGATGCAATTTCAATGCATTAGGAGGTTCTCATTCTGGTTTACCATCAAGAGAGGCCAAATTATATGCCCCATATTTGTATTTATGGGTTATGATGTATGGTCCAAGCTAATTATGAGAAAATTTACCCATTTTAATTCATTCCAAATTAGTGACACGTTGATTTTATTTAAGTACAAGGTCTCCAATGTTAAATTCTCATTCTCTTACATGTTGATTATATGCTCATTTTAATCATTCTTAATATATACAAAGGTGATCAAGGGCTATCGTATGATGCTCATCTAAGAATTAAATTTGGGATAAATTCTCTTGATGAAAATCCTCATTATAAATGATTTATTTAAGGGAGACACAAAGAGAGGGAATTTGGACTTCTAAAGGAAGTATAGCTTCCATACTATAGACTAGGGAAAATGGAGTAGCACTTGTAAGGGTTTGAATACTAGTTTGATATGCCCATATCCTTCCTATCTTCATTAATGAATTTGGTTAGGATTTTGACTAGGGTTTTATTAGATGTTTCTACTTGACCGTTAGCCTAAGGATAGTAAGGTGAGGAAAAACTTAATTTGATTTTAAATGAGTCACATAGTGCCTGGACTTTCTTATTCTTAAAAGATTTTCCATTATCTATTATTATTTTATATAGAATTCCAAAATGACAAATAATGTGATGGTGGATAAACTCCACAATCTCTTCTATCTTGGTCAAGATAAGTGGCACAACTTCCACCCACTTGGTGAATTATTTTGTAGTGGTAATGATGAAGCTATGATGTTGAGAGGACTTAGGGTTAATCTACCCTATAAGATCGAGGCCCCATTGGGAGAATGACTAGAATTATCTTGCTACCTATAAGGATTTACTAAGGACTTGAGACAAGTTTACATGATGTTAACATTTTACACACCTCTTAATGTATGTACAATAACATTGATTCAGAGAGGGCCAATAATAGCCTAGATGTAAGATTTTTTTAATGATTGCATGGCCACTAAAGTGTCCACTATATGACCCATTATGTACTTCCTGGATAGCTAAGTTAACTTCATGATTTTGGAGACAATGAAGAACAATGCCATCAAAATAATTCTTATAGAGAACACCCACCAATATAGTATATTAGGCAACTTTCTATTGAAAGACATGCCTAACACCTTTGGATAGATGGGGAGAAGATAGTCTTGTAGACAAATAAGTAAATATTTATGTATACCATGGATCCTCTGGATTTTACTCAATATTATTCATAGATAAAAGATTAGTTCTCATGTAGGAAGGCTAGTTAACTTGATGGATAAGGACAAATAACTTGGACTCCTGAGATGTGGATGGGATAAAAAAGGCAAGAGATGCCATAGTATCAATGAACTTATTAATTCATCTAGGAATAGTTTGGATAACATAACATTTAAAAGTGGATATAAGATAATTAGCTAAGGTCTAATTTATTTGGAGGATATCATTATTGTATTGATATAAACCATTAATTTAATTCACCACTAGCTAAAAATCACCATAGATATTAAGGGATCTAACTCCTAGTGCAAGGGTAGATTAGAGGCCTATAATCAATGCTTCATATTCAACCAAGTTATTGGTGCAATAAAAGTCTAATTTGAAATATAAAGGCATGGGAATACCTTGATAAGGGATTAATATAATTCTTACATTACCTCCTCATTCACATTTGGATCTATCAAAGAATAGAGTCATTTGATATTTTGAGACTAATTGGGAAGTGGATGTGATAGATTCATCAAAAAGTTCACAATTTATTGGTTGGTTGTCACTAAGAGGTGCTTCAACCAACTGATCAATAATAATCTATCCTTTAATAGATTTTTGATGGAGAAATTCTAGATCAAACTCAGCTAGAATCATGATCTATCCGGCCATTCATTGATTTTGATAAGGCTTAAAATGCATAAACTTAAGGGGGTCAGTAGTCATAATTATGTACGTCTTATAGTTAAGTAGGTATTAATGAAGATTAGTGGCTACAAAGACCAATGATAGGTATAGTTTTTTGGTATATAGATAATTTTTTTCATATTCTATGAGGGTACAACTTATATAATAAACATCTTGTTCCTTGTGATGCTTATCTCGATGGGTAAGCATAACACCTAGAGCATGGTCAATAGCTAAGATAAAAGAAGAAAAGTTACCCCTCCTTAGGTAGAGTGAGGACTAGAGGTAATAAAAGATAGTCTTTGAGTATGTTAAAGGCTTCTTGACAATTATAATCCCATATAAAGTGACTATCCTTTTTTAATAAATGGTCGAAAAGCTGACACTGATTGGAGAGCTAGGATATAAAATGACATATAGACTGAATCTTGCATTATAAACTATGAAGTTTCTTAACATTGGATAGAGGAGGCATTTCTATAATGGCCTTGATTTTAGTGGGATCCAATTTTATTCCTTGAATTCTAATAATGAAGCCCAAAATTTTACCCATCAAGACACCAAAAATAAACTTTTTTGGACTTAGATGCACACAATATTGGAGCAGACGATCGAAGATAACCTTAAGTACGAATAAGTGATCCTCATAGAATTTTGACTTCTCAAAGAGGACATATACATAGTATTCAAAAATTTTGTGGATTATGTCATGAAATATATAAGTCATGGCTCACTCATAGGTGGCTCCTGCATTCTTTAGGCCAAAGGGAAAAACATGGTAGTAGAAGTTCCCATAAGGAGTAATAAATGTAGTTTTTTGTCGATCTTTTGAAGTAATAAGTATTTGATTGTAACAAAAAAAACATCCATAAGGGACAACATTTCATGGCCAACTGTCAAGTCTACTAATTGGTCAATGTTAGGGAGAGGGAAATCATCTTTTGGACAAGCAAGATTTAAATTATGAAAGTCATTATAGATGTGAAGTCCCCCTAAAGGCTTAGTAACTAGAATGATGTTGGACATCCACTAAGGATAATCAATGGGTTGAATGAAGTTAACAGATAAGAGGCACTACAGTTCCTTTTTTACTAGGAGTGTCATGTGAGGATGCATTTTATAGAGATTTTGTTTTACCAATTTAGCATCAGGAAAGGTGATGATATTATGGATAACAATTATGAGGTCAATACCAATCATATCACTATAAGACTAGGCAAATGCCTCACTATGATCTGCTAAAAAAGTGGCAAAATCTTGGTTTTCCTAAAAATCTAAGGCTTTGTTAACTTTAACAATCCTTGAGGTTTCTTGAGACTTGATATTAATATTAGTAGTGGAATCATTTAATAAGATAGATGTTTTATATGGAAGAGAATTGTATATATAAAAAGTTTTAGCACCTATATGAGTCAATAATGACTCATCATCCTAACAATGAAGAATAGGGATGGTTAGCATATCATGTCTTATTAACTTACGGTATACTAAAGGGATAATTTGGGTCTAACCACCATGGTGAAAGATAAGGGGTTGTATGGAGATTGACTTGACTGAAAAAATTTTAGAAGGGATGGATATAGTGTCACTAGTCGAGGAAGAGGTATTGGATGATGAATATTTCTCTTCTTCCAAAAATGGTAGAATATTGAGTTCAAGAGAGAATTTAGGATCTTCCACGAATCCTAAGCCATGGTTTTTGTGTGGTTTTTTGAAATCTCTTAATGTGATGTTGTGAGGATCCTACTCATATCTACCCATGCTAAAACCCTTCCAGGAATAGTGATAAAGGTAGGTTTGCATGAACTGGGGTTTATTGAGAAATGAAAAATTAGATGTAAAGGGTTTATCATGGTTGTAATTTTTATGCCCTAGGGTGGTTTGATCGATTCCATCATATATCAAGTGGGTATGTATAAATGGTGGCCCAAATGGGATGAGATCACCTAGGTTGGGTAGATACATGGGTTGTTTATCTAGATGATCATATTCCCTAGGAGTGCGTAATGTGTTAAGGGTCAATAGATGGTATACCCTTATAGAAAGATGTTACATCATAGAATCAATAGACTCATGAGTTGGTAATTTTGAAGCAGGAATAGTTGTGCTAGTCGAGGCTTGATTAGAGGATGAAGATGGGATTGGGTTAGGTAAGGGTATTATGACATCACTTGCTCAAAAAGTGTAGTTACATGATTCGAAGGGATGAGGATCAGTGGGGATGATATGGACTTGGCCTTCATATTCAAACTTAAGGCACTGATGGATAGTGAAGGGGATACATCACATCACATAAATCCATGAATGTCTTAATAAAATGTTATACTAGAATTTCCATTATATGACATAGAAGAGTTCATGGAGGGTGCGAGGACCTATGCAAATGGGAAGGATAATTATCCCTACTATGGGTGCTACTATGTCATTGAATGCATGAAGAATTATTGAGGATTAGGAAATAATGATTTTTAGGAGTTGTAATTATTGGAAAGCATGTGAATAAATAATGTTGATACTAGCCCCATTATTGATCATAACTCTTTTAATCTGAGTTTGATTTATTTTTGCTGTGATGAAAAGTGGGGGATCTTGGTCTTTAGGTGATAAGGGAATGACTTTGGAATCAATAAAACTAATAGCCGATATCATTTGGAGGGCCCCTATAAATTCTAATAATGGTTGAGGCTCATCTGATCAGACCTCAATAGCCTAGAGAGTTTCTATCATTGCTTGTTGATGGTGTGGAGAGTTTTTGATAAGTTGATACAATGACATTTTTATAGGTATTTGGTGGAGTTATTTTAATATGAAGACTTGTACCAATTCCTTGGGTTCGGTCGGGGTAGTTATTGTAATAGAGACTTGCATATTTTTTCTAGATGGTTTAGGTGTATTATAGGTAGAAGCACCTATAATTGAAACTTTAGGTTTATTTAAGGTTTTGATTTTGAGAGTGGGTGGCTACATGAATAACATTGATGTGTAATAATGGAGGGTTTGAAGAAGCCATTAAATCTTTATCACTTATAAGATTAGAAAGATTATGGATGGGTGGAATATTTGGGATGGTGATCTTTTGCTCAGGAGTCTTATCATGTAGATCATCAATTAACAAGTCATCATCTTGGACTAGTTATTGGATTACGACCTTAAATGTATTATAATTTTTTGTATCATGTCCAACCAATCTATGATATGTGCATATCTCCAAACTCTTATACCAAGTAGGTCTTTGGAGGTGAGGGTTAATGGGTCATATAGATGGTAATGTGATGAGGGATGCATCCAATAATTGTTTTAATATTATAGTGTAAGATCCTTTCAAAGGGTCATTTTGTGGTCTTATAATAGGTTGTACCATCTCTTTTGGTAGAGTATTGATCATTTGGTTTTGAAATTTTGATTTCAAGGTAGGGATGACCTTAGGTTACTTTTCTTTAATTTTATCTAATGGGCCTTTAGTAGAATATGGTGGATATCAGGATGGAGGCATGGTTAATAATGAAAAGAGACTTTGTATTTTCCCACGTGTTTGAAAGGAAGAACCTATGATAGGGACAATCACTTTGGAAGATGGATGAGGACCTAAAATAGATGACAAAGATGATATAAAAGGGGTTGGCCCTTTATTATTTCATGTTTTGAGAATAGAGGGGGAATTTAGACCAAGGTTTTTTTTTTGACATCTGAAAAAGATTGACCTTGACTTGAGGATGGGCTAAGGCTTTCCTTGATGGAATACCAAGACAATTATCCTAGATATAAATGATAGGAGCTTTACTCTTTCCTTTAGTAGTTTCAAGGTAAGGAAGTTTTGTGATAGAGGATGATTTTGAAGGGTCTTGGTATCGAGTGAAATGATAGGATCCTATTATATTGTGATTTTGGTACATATTATGAATAGGTTCATTAGGGATCAAAGGGTAGAATGTTTGACTCTAGAAGTATCAATATGTTTATCTATGACATCCAAAGGAGGGGTTTCATTTTCATTTTTAGGAGATTCAATTTAGGAAGATGAAGGGGATGGCTCACATGAATGATCCCATGTAATGAGATCAGGTAGCTATATAAAGGTTTTGGGAGTTGTCTCAATACTTTTAGGTTAACTTACATCAAAATCATCTTTCTTGAGGAGATCCAAGGCTAGAAATTGCTCTGGAGTTTTTTAGGAAATAATTGGTCATAGATTGCATCAATCATATGTGTAGCTTAATTTTGTGTTTCTCTAGGGTTAGCTTGGATTGTGTTTGATGTGGATGGATGGTTTGAAAATGGCTATCTAAATATATCTAAAGCTTGGTTGGGAGGAGCATTTGGATTATCCAAATGAAGGCCCCCCTTGTCAATGAGGTCTTGTACCAATTGTTTAAAGGATTGACATCATTCTATGTCATTTCATATATACCCTATGATAGGAACAAAATTCATCATCTTTATACCAAGTGGGTTTAGGATGCATATCATCAACTGATCTAATTAGAGGAAGCTCAATAACATTTTCTTGTAGGAGTTTATCTAATACAAAAGTGTAAGTTTCTCCTAAAGGGGTATATTTCTTAGTGGGAAAATGAGTAAGGCCCCTAGGTGGTTGTGTTTGAGAAGTGGATGGTCTTGATTGATTGGGTGTTGGAGGGGAAGAAGTTTTTAGAATAATAACATTTGTTTCCCCTTTTGATTTAGGATTATTGTTATTGATTTTTGATGGGTCAGGTTTGAAGTTTTTATTATGTAACTTAACTTTTCCCACTTCAATGACACAAATTTTGAATTTACATGTCATGGTAAAGGATTCATACAATTTTTTAAAGGTTTGAATTTGTAATATGGATGAGATATATTTTGTACAAGAACATGAAAATAATTCAATTAATTCAAGCTGTGGCAAGGAAAAGGTTAATTGGTTGATCAGTCTATGCCAATGAGCTACAAAGTCTAATATGGATTCATATTAAAATTATTAAAGGGCATATAAATCCATGAACTCACTCTTTGATCAATGTTGATCAAGAAGTGTTCTAAGCTAAAATGGGCCAATTTCTTAAAGGAAAAGAGTGAATGCTGAGGGATGGAGCTATACCAATCTAATGTAGTTCCTGTTAGTGACATAGGAAATGTATTAAGTAGTAACACATCATCATGTGCTATAAGGTAACATGCATGTTGAAATGATCTAAGATTTTTATATGGATCTTCTTTATTCAAAAACTTAGTAAACTTGGGAATTTTTCATTATGAGGGATACGGTTAAATAGGAATAGATGGGTGGATAGACTCACTAAAAATTTACTCATATGTAAGTATATTATTGTGTCCAAAGGTGGAGGCTTCCAAATTAGCCATCTTACTCATAATAAAATTTATGAGGTCTACTAGGGGTTATTCTAAGGTGCATTCCCTAAGACACCTTTTCAAAGAATAGATAGGGGTTGTGAGGAAGGGTATCCAGCTGCAGTGGACATAATGGGTTGGGATGTCACCATGTACTATGGGATTTGCAGCAGAATATTTTCTATGTGGAAGATTGGAAGTAAGTGGTCCCTAATGACTGTGATGGAGCCATATATTGAGTAGTCATAGAGACATACTATTGGGGAGGTTTAATTGGAGGGATTTGTTATGTCAGAGGGATTTTTTGTGTATGTGAGATTTGTTGTGTATGTTGTAAAGCTTGGGATTTGTATGCTAGATGCATTTTGATAGGTGGGAGACTTATATGGATTGATAATACTAATGTTTGAGGAAGAATAGTGGATATAGGCTGAGTGGTATAAGCAATTTGAACATAATTAATGGGGGTTAGAGAATTGGTAGATACTATAGGTGGTTGGTTTTCTAAAGGTTGCATCATCTAAGTGTTGGATCCAGATGGAAGAGAGCCTATGGAAAAGGATACCATGGCTATGGTAAATCCTTTGGTTTTTTCAATTCCCTCAAAAGGCATCCTTATAAATATTAATAATTTTAGGTATGGGGAGAAGGAGGAATGTGTATTGCTCGATTACTAAGGTAGTAATTGAGAGTGATGGGGTTATTGCCCAAATATTTTTGTAAAGGAAAGATCTCCTTGAGAATAAAAGTTTAGGAACACAATATTTTTAAAGGACTTAGGGGTAGAGGAGGGACTAGGTGTATGTTATATAAAAGAGGATGTGACACCTACTTTAGATTCTTTCCTTGATTCTTATCTAGTTAAAACCATGAGATAGAAAAGAAAAGAAAAAGTAAAATGAGAATTTCTTTTTGAATTATCTCACTTTTAATTATGGATAAAAGATGCACAAACTAGAGTCATTCCAAATTTTTTTCTCTTTTTTCAACTTTAAGATGTGAAAATAAATAAAGAAAAAGGATAATGAGGGTCCTAAGAAATGGTAATCTAAGGATGGTTTTGGGTGTTTTCTTTCGGTGCTCAAAAGAAATCTATATTGGTATCAATATGTGGCTTGATATGTGGGGTTTTATCCCCTCATGTCACAATCCCACAACCAGTATGGGTGTTTAACCAAGATATACTGATAGTCTAAAGATTATACTCAGCTAGAGAACTGAGTTGGTCTTTCCTTTAGTGGTGAAATCTAAGTGGGATCATTGAGAACAAGGTTACTGTGAGGTGATGAAATTCCCATTGATTTCATTATGTAAAGTGTTTATACGAGTTTGTTGTGATTGTGATTTGTCTTGGGTGTGAAAGAGTGATGACTATGATGAATTTACTGATTAGATTATTCTATGTGAATTACTTAAGTAGGAAAAAATGAGTGTAATTTATTTTAACCTTAAAAAGGAGATAAAATTCAAACTTAATGTTCTTTGGATGAATTCAAACAAAGGGAAAGAGAGAAAATTCAAGAAATTTGAATTTTAAAACAAAAGATGAGACCTAGGTCCCACCGGGCATGTCATAATGTTTTAGTATTTTTTGCTTTTTCAATGTGATCTAATTAGCTATTAAAAACAAAGTAAATGCATATTTTTAAAGATTACGTAGATGTAGACTAGTTATGCACCATTTATCAAGCTTGTGGGAACTCTTCTTTGGCTGGGGAGGAATGACCTATAAATCACACTAACTCACAAAAAATTGATTAATAGAAAGATGAATGGGCTGTCTAGTAAGAAACCAGTCCCAAGAAATGATTTACATCCTTAGGTGAATGTCAGCCCACATTTAACACTCAAATTTATAAATAAACATTAAATTACAAAGATATATAAGGATAGGATGTAAATAGATAACAACAAAGATGTCTAATCTATAATAGGATTAATGCGATCAAAGTAATCATCCCAAAATTTAGTAGCTATATCAATGTCCTCTTGAATTAAAACTAATTGTTCATTAATGATTTCTTGATTAAGTATGAAAACCATAGTACAAAGACATAATTTGAATACAATGTTTCTTTTATTAGTGAATAAAGGTTGTGGGATAATGAGGAGATCAAATATGCTAACAATATCATGTGCTAATCTAGGTAGAGTCATCTACATGTGAAAGACATATTTTTAGAAAATAGCATGCAAGATCTAACAAGTTTTTAAGAATGTGAATGTTATGAAAATGGATTTCAAGGCTATTTTAATAGTTTAGTAGGGATTGATGATGATCCTATATAAGCTATTTCAAGGCTAACATCGGTTGTATCACCAATGTTAGTTATATAAGCTAAACTATAAACTGATATTTAGGTCATTAGAAATCAAGAAAATTCACTCTTATTTGCATCTAAGATTTCAACATTCAAATTTTAGCATCTTGGCTTATTGTTATCTTGCATAAGTCAACCCAGATTAGGAACCAAGCTTTTGAGAACCAACAATACCCACTTATTTTCTCCATTTGAGGAATCGGTTTGGACTAACTGATAGGGGCCATCCATCCAACACTTACCATTCAGTCACCACTATAGCTTAGTATATCACTTATTCTATAGGTATATTAAGAAGTTACATTAAAATCACTTCATATTACTGTTCATTACTTTACACATTCCTAACGAAATCCCCATGAAGGAGTTATAAATCCTCCCTAATTGTTTCTCCTTGATATAAAACATGAAACCTATGACTATATCCACCCTAATAATACTCTCTCTCTCTCTCTCTCTATCTATCTCTATCTCTCTCTCTCTCTCTCTCTCTCTCTCTCTCTCTCTCTCTCTCTCTCTCTCTCTCTCTCTCTCCTGACCAAAACCATTTCCTAGACCCAAAAAATCAATCTGCAAGCTCCTAGGTAATTATTGCCCCTACTAACCTTGGTATCCTAGTTAACAACATTCACCTTCATCCACTAACCTTGATAGCATAACCGATATTAGTCACATCTTAAAATATGTTGGCAACTATGGATTTCCTAACCTTTCTAAAAATTGCCCAAACAACTTCCAAAATACAAACAAAACATGCCACCTGCACTCTGTTACTTTTTGCTACATTCATGTTGCAAATAATAGTAAAATTATCTTCATTTTACTCTCTCTTTGCCTCTATTTTAGTTGTTTATTAACCTTTTATCTCTCAAAAGTGGACTTTAATCTCTAAGGAAGTTTCACACTTTTTAGAACAAGCGCATAGCTTGGCAGCCAACTCATTTATCTACTAACAAACATTTGGTGGTAGTACTTTATTACTTGAAAGTAGTCCTCCCTAGACAAATAAGAGTTCTCAAAACATCTGGATATAGATCACAAACCAATCTAGGTCCATTCTAATCACTTATCCTTATCATTCTTCTCTATTTTTCTTTAGACTTGAAATAGACAAATTTTAGCGAAACATTTTTGGCACGTCTGGTGGGACCCTGGAGTTTTCCTTGGGTTAATTTCTTGTTTTAATCATTAATATAGGTGAAATATAGTGAAAAATTCATTTATTTCACTTTACTCTCCTTTTCTCTCTTAAAACAAAAAAAAAACAATATTTATTTTTTGTTTAAAGGCAATAAACTGAAATTTCTTCTTTTCTCTTTACCTCTAAAAATATTTATCATTTTTATTAAAATTTGAAAGAGTATATTCTTTAATTCTTCTTGCATTAATATTAGGATAATGAATTTCATTATCTACTCCTATTTCATCTTTGTTTTCATTTGAATCTAGACATTTCAGATTTGGGTTTAAAACTTATTGCATTTCATTGTTTGCTTGCTGCATATTAGCTCACCTAGTTAATTACAAGTATTATGAATGAATTGTAGTTCACCTATGTTACAAAAATAGATCACACTCACAAAAACAAATATATAAACTCACATAGAACAAGACCCATCAAGATTTCATCACTTGATGGATTACCTTACCCTACTCAGCTATCCTACCTAGATTTCACCACTAAGGGAAGAACCCACTCAATTCTCTGGCAGAGTATAAACTCTAGGAAAAAGGTATATTTTGGATGAGTGAATTAGTTTAGCTTTAGGTTCATTAAGTGTGAAGATAAATATCCTATAACAAATATAACATATATTTTCTCTTGAGCACTAAAATTAACCTAAAACTAGCTCTAGATTGCTTTCTAGTACCTTTAACAACCAAATTTTCTTCTCACTATCTGATTAAGGCATAAGCCAACACAAGACTAAAATTAATCTGTAGGAGTTAATAAATAGTGGATGTATGTTTTTTATTCTTTTCTATTTCCTTCTTTATTTTGGAGTTGGTAAGGATGTTTTTCTATTGATTCAAAAAATCAACACTATTTTTAATAATCAGTTTGTATAACTTATTATATCAAGTTTTTTGAGTGTTCTTCCTTCTTACACAGACCTCTTACATCCACTATTTTACCTAGTTTCTACTTTTGGGTTACTAAAATGTTGGATTTTCCATCTCCCAAGATATCACAATGATTGACAATGATTAACTACACCGATGTCAGTAGCCTTTAGCTATCGACATCGGTTAATCCCATCGATGTCAATAAAATTTTACTACCGACATCGATTAACATGAATGACATTGATGACTGTGTAATTTTCATTTTCTCAAAATAGTAAGTTGAAACAAGCCACTTACCTACACCTGAACCTACTTTTTCCTTATTTTGTCATTAATAAAGAGTAGTATGACTATTTATACTTCCTCTTACATTGTATTGACATGAGCTCAAGCCAAAATTCTTACCGATTATCCAAGCTGACAACCACTTCCACCTTCCCCTCTTGTTGCTGAGTCTATCATGGAGCATACTTTAGATACAAAGCACACTCCCAGCCCCAACCAAATTCCCATTGTGCCTGAAGGAGATCAAGATTTTGCTTAATTTTTTGATCACAATGTGGCATCCCTTTAGCATTACCTTTCCATGAGCCGAACATGTAATGCTTCAGGTGACCCAATCTATGGTATACCAACCTCTTTAATGGAGACAAATTTAGTTTCAGTCACCTCCACTATTTTCCTCATGGTTACTCAAACCACTAATTCAACAAGAAACCCAACTATAAATAATGTCCAAAATTAACATCGCCAACTACCCAATCCCATCTAAACCCTAGCATGACTTTCCTGCTTTCATAACCACAACTAGTTTAGTCAAGTCACACCCCATTTTAGAATTTAGTGGTACTTATTCCATCTACTCTTTCACCTATAATTACTTGAGTTATGACTCACCCCTCATCTAGTCTAACCATGCCAATAACCCAACCTATAATAACAACATCCAACCAAAGCATAGTCTCTAACCCAATATGACAAGCATCTTTTTTTTCTACCCCCCAACCTATGACTCATTATGCTTATGTTGACCCAACACAACCTCTACAAGCCATGTCATCACTCCCTCTACTTCCTATCAGATTCCTTATAACTTAGGAGGTATCCCCCAGACTAATCCCCCTCTAGACCTTATTAAGATGTTAATGGACAAGATGTCTAATCTAGAGACATTCATTTTTGGTTCAAAAAACATATTATCTTATGATCAGATATGCCATGAACCCATCCATATTTCTATGCCTATTTTCCCTTATCCAAGCCAATGGGAACTCCCTAAATTTACTTGTTTCTAGAGTAAAGAGGACCCACAATAGAATTTAAAAGAATTTAGACATGATTTTTATTTAATAGGGCATGATGATGCATTTCTACTTCACACTTTCCCTATGTCTCTTTCAGGTGCTGCCTTGGATTGGTATAACTCTATAACTCATCACTCCCTTTTCTCATTTACCCAAATTACACAAATATTCCTAGACCATTTCTCTATTAACATTTATAAAATGGTTTCTATTAAAAACCATTATTGTATCAGACAATTTGATAATGAATCTATCACAAATTTTATCACTCATTGGAGAGGCTTGATCAATCAACTCTCTTCTCCTTGCCCCAACTTGAGCTTATTGAACTCTTTTCAAGGGCATGTACTAAACACATTTTATCCACAATTCAAGTACAAACTTTTTTCACATTTGATGAGGCCTTTACAATGGCACAAAAAATCAAGATTTGGGCTATAGATGAAGGTAGAGTCAAGTTGCATAGTAAGAATCCCAATTCCAAGTTGAATGACTCCTCTTCTAAAAGTTCTCTTTCTAACCAAAAAGCTAAAGGCTCCAACAATGCAGTGGTCATTAAGTTAGCTTCTTCCACAACCACCAACCAATCTAATTCCTTAACTTCCCAAAATTTGACCAAGAAATTCCAACAATAGTATAAAAAAAGACATTACACTCTCATTTAGGAGTCATATACATCCATTTTGGAAAAAAACTATTGCAACAAGGTGCCATAACCCTTCCTCAAATCAAACCTCCTATACAGTGTGACCTCTCCCATCCTATTCCAACTTGGTACAAGGAAGATGAGTTTTATGGCTACCATCGAGTTAAAGGCCATAATTGTAATAATTATAAGACATTTAAGAACATTGTTCAAGACATGCTTGATAGAGGTGATCTCATCTTAGATAATCCTAATACACCCCCTAATCAAAGTATAGATGTATTCAAACACTCTTTTCCTAACCATTCACCCCATCAGAATATTGTTTAAACCACACCTAACTCAGGTGATCATAATATCCATACGGTTAATATGGTCTCTCCTTTATTGCTAGTTCAACCTTCCCCTCAATAGGAGGCAACTATTTTATCGACTCCTCCCCCATAGTCAATGGCATTTATTTTGACCATTCTTCCTTCCTAGGTAGAAGAGCCTATTTCACATATTCCACTCCCATGTGAGGAGGAGCCTCCTTTACCATTTCTTTTTCCACTAAAGGAGCCAATATTGCCACTTCCCTTTGCACCAATATTACCTATCCACTTACCACTTGAAAACCATGCCCTACCCATTTCTCGAGCACATATTGAAGGGAACATCATTCCTATGTTATACCTTCTTGAGGAACCTTCTTTTTCTACCTCTCCTTTTCACTGATGGATAGTAGTACCCCATCCACTCCACCTTTGCACCTTGAAGAGTCATTGTTGTATATTCCTACATTGGATGAGAGACCTATTTTGCCTACTCTAATTCCACCACTCTTACCACTTATTATACTTATGGAGGATCATAATTTACCTATTCCTCACCCACATGTTGAGGGAGTAATAATACCCATGCTTTACCCCCTTGGGGAACCCTCTTCACCTACCACTCCTCCACCCATGGAAGACCATGTCTCTTTTCCCATCTCTATCGAAGAAGACCTTGTTATTGTTCTTTTTCATCTTTAGCCCAAAGTATTAGAGATAAACAATTTACCTCTTTCCCAAAAACCTCATCCTTCTAAAGACACAATCATAAGGCCTATAATAACTTCATCTAAACCCTTTTCATGGTTAGTGAAAAGTCTAGAATTTATTGACTCCACGAAGCTAGATCATGCAACATTTTGGGACCGTATTAAAGCTCTTTATCCTTCCATCTTTGACCCTCACTTTACTATCAATTTTGGGACCACACCCCTTTACTTTAGTTGGAGTATTGCCAACCCAAGTAAAAAAAAAGGTTAAGTTACCTCCAATACTACCTTTTCCACATGGTAGGCATTTCACATCTAACACCATGATACCTAATACTAAGAAAGTGTCAGTAAAACATGTGACTCCACCACCACCAAATAAGGCACCACATAAAATCACCTCTGCAACTCCTAAACAAAAGGTCTCCACTCCTATTATGAAAACAAGTGCAAGCCCACCTATAGGCTCTCAGATCTTTTTCCTACATCAATTATTACAATCTTACATAATAACTCTTCCTCCCATTAAGCCTTATAGTCCTCTTAGAATGAATCCATCTTGGTTTAATAATACACAAGTGTGTCTATATCATCATTCACTTAGACACGATACTAAGAGTTGTAAAGCCCTCACAATAGTCATTTGGAAATGCTATGCTATTGATACTCTATTTGATGATACTACCATTAACCTTCCTATTATTCCACCTTTGGAATCCACAATACCTCTTATTGTTCCACCTAAATTCAAACCCAAAGATGTGGTTGTACCCCCTTTTCTACCTCCTTCACCTATATTTCAGATCAACACAGTTAATGTGGCCACACGGTCACAAAACCAAAAGGATAAAGGTAAATAAAAGGTCATTACTCCTTGGGATAATCCTTTCACCAAAGACACTACTCCTTTGAATCCCAATGTTTCCATCTTAGGGGTCCTAAAACCAACATCTTCAAATGTTATTCAAAACTCGATGGTGAAATAACTTCACCAAATACCTGTGAAAATGTCCTTGTATGAGTTAATCCAAAACTCATCCCAACACTATCAAGATTTTATTAGTTCCTTACAATAAATTGAGGTATAACCTGATGATCCCCAACCTCATACAACATTGGTCAGCTCCCTTAATTCCATCTCCCTGATTTCCTTTAGTAATTCAGAAATTTCACTTCAACACCCTAAAGATCAAGATTCTGCCCTTTTTATTACCATATATATTGATCAAAATCATTTCAAGAGAGTCATGATCAATGGAGGATATGGTATTAATATTATCTCCACCCATGCCTACAAGCAGCTGGCTCTTCCCAAGAATTGCATGTCTCAAACTGATACGATACTCTGCTCCTTTAATGATACCACAACCACTACGATGGGCACTATTGTCTTACATATTTGTGTAGGTCCCTACATAAATATTAATCTCTTTTATGTTCTAAAAGGAGATTTACAATATAACATCTTACTTGGATGACCTTGGATATGTGTTATGGCATGTATACCCTCAACTTTGCACCGTTATGTCAAGTTTGAGCATGATGGGTAAGTGCATGTTATACCCACTAACCCACCTCCATTTAAAACATAAAATATGACTTATAGTCCCAATGATGTTCTCATTCCATTGAATACATCCTCTTCTTTTCATGATACTTTTGAATCTTTCACAAACTCCACTCCCTCAGTTACACAAATACTAACAACATAAATTCTTGACAAGGATCTCATGGAGGAAACTTTTCAACATTTCTCACTTGATGAATATCATTTATTGATGCTTGACATGTTATATACTCCAAAATAATATGGAAATATTCACATGCACCCAAATTATTATCCTCGCATTGGGATGGTCATCCATTATGCCCCCCCTAACCTTTGAAATAATTTCACATATAGGGGAATTGATCAAGCTCCCACTGTCAGAAATCTATCCTCTTCACCGCAACCATTTACCTGTATCTTCTTTTTCCTAAGAAACCCTAGTTTCACACATACCTATCTCTATTGATGTGCATAGAAAGGATTTGGTTTGGGTTGTTATGAGTAGGGTGTCCATACGCCTATTGAATATCCCACTAGCCAAACCATTGAAAATGCTAAAAAGAGGATATGACAAACGAAGTAAATGCACTAAAACTTCCCATGTACCAATTATTGAAGAACCAATCTCTCCTTCTCCACCTTCTTCTCCACCATCACCTACTAAATCAAAGGTATCTATACCTCCTAATTTTTTCAATAAATTCCATCCATTTGGGGCCTCTCACTTATCACTATGATAAGGAAACAAGGTCCCTTCCTCTCATTCATCCTAAAATAATTGATGAAAACTCTCCCACTATTAAAATTTTCCAATGTTAAGATGATGATGATATTCTCACATACATGGGTGTGGATGATTCTTATATCCAATGATTTCTCCCTTTTAAAGCATAAGCTATGTTAAATGAATCAACCATTGACATCAGTTTGCCCTCTCATGATAACCTTCATGTCCTCAACATTGGAAAATATTTAGATTCCTCTAAGCAAGATGATTATGCCACATTTCGTAATAACCATAACAAAACCTTTGCTTGGTCTTATAATGACATGCCTGGTATTGACCCCTCTATCATCACCCATAATATTGTCACCAATCAAGATGCTAAACCTATTAAGCATAAGTTTTTAAAGATGCATCCTCATATTTCTATTATTATCAAAGAAGATATCCAATGCCTCTTTTTTGTTAACTTTATCCAACCCATCGACTACCCAAAATGGATTTCCAATATTGTTCTTATCACAAAATCTACTGGGGGAATCTAGATTTGTACTGACTATCGTGACTTAAATTTTGCTTATCTAAAAGATGACTTCCCATTACCAAGTATCAACTAAATTTTTGATCTAATATCTGGTCATGAGATGCTATCAATTATAGATGGGTTCTCTAGATATAATCAAATCCTGGTTGCTTCTGAGGATTATCATAAGACAACCTTCATTACCCCATGGGGAACTTTCTATTATCGGGTCATGTCTTTTAGTTTGAAGAATACTGGTACCACTTATCAATGTGCTATAACTTACATCTTCCATGATCTCCTACACAAGATTATGGAAGATTATGTGGATGACTTACTAGGCAAGTCTAAACTTCACCAAAATCACTTGACGATTCTCAAAACCATATTTTCTTGTCTCCTCTAATATAACGTTTGACTAAACCCAAAGAAATGTGTCTTTGGTGTTCTTTATAGTAAGCTCTTAAGTTTTATCATTTCTCTCCATGGTATTGAGCTTAACCCTACTAAGGTTAGAATAATCCTAGAGATGCCTCCACCTACTAATATCAAACAATTCCACAACCTACAAGGCAAACTTTAGTCAATCCACCGCTTCATCTCCCTGTTGTCAGATCATTACTAACCCTTTCACCATCTCAAAAAGGATGTATCCTTCCATTGGAATATAAATTACTAGGAAGATTTTGATGCACTCAAATAATATCTCCTTTCCCCATCGATTCTTATTCCACCTAAGGAAAATCAACCTTTCTATCTTTACATCTTTGTAATAGACCATTCTCTGGGTGTTATGATTGCACATCGAGATGATCAACATATAGAATAGGTGGTTTACTAAATAAGCCACACACTTATTGATTATGAGACTCAATATACCCATACTAAAAAACTTTACCTCACGTTGGTCTTTTTTGCCTCCAAGCTTCGCCATTATCTCTTAAATCATAAAACCTATGTGGTCACCCATATTGATCCCCCCAAATACATGCATTCCAAGCCATATCAAAACCAATGTGTAGCTCGATGGCTCATGCTCCTTGCTGAATTTGAATTAGAATTCATTCAAAAAAAGTCTATTAAGGGGAAAACAATCACTAACTAGTTAGTTGCCACACCTTTGCCTGACAACCAACCTTTAAACCTTGAATTCCCTAATGAATCCATTACAATGCTCTCCATTGATGACATCTCCTATCAAATGATGATGTTCTTTGATGGGTCTAAATGTTAATATAGAGGGGGTGTGGGAGTCATTCTTATTCCTCTAAATGGTGAGCTTATGCCTTTATCATTTAAACTAGATTTTGAATGCACTAAAAATATGGCCAAATATGAGGCTTCAATCTTAAAACTTGAAATAGCTATCCTCTTGGATATCAAATCCATAACCATTTTTGGTGATTCTCAACTAGTGGTTAACCAGGATAATGGTTCTTACCTATGCAAAAACAAGATTCTATAGTGTTATAAACATCATGTAGATACATTCTTGAGATCATTTGAATCTTATCTCTTAAAAACTATTCCTCTATCTACAAATAAGTTTACTAACATAATGGCTTCACTTGCCTCACACATACCCTCTTCATCCTCTTCCTTGAAAATATATGCCACCATGAATCACTTAACATTACCCTCCTATGTCTCAACTAACATCCTTTTTATCAAAAATGTAATATCTAACCCACATGACTTATGGTACAAGTAACTCATGGATTAGCTTTCCTTTTCTATTACCCCTTCTGATTTCTCTAATAATGGGAGACACACCTTCATAAAACATGTCATTCATTACATTATGCTATGGGTAATTCTCTACAAGAGAGGTTTTGATGGTCTCCTCCTTAGATGTCTCACTAGTACTGAGACTCCCTTCGCTATTAAGGAGGTCCATGATAGGATTTGTGGTGAACATTTCAATGGTCATGCAGTTGCCAAGCGTATCCTTTGACTTGGCTATTATTGGTCCACACTCCATCAAGACTATATTTATTACATTTGGCATTACATCAAATGTCATCAACACGCTAACCTCCTTCACATTTTGAGTCACACATTACAAGTTTTGAAAGACTTTTGGCCCTTCTCCCAATGGGGCTTAGATATAATCAAGGAAATTAACCCTCATTCCTCCCTCTATCATCATTCTATCATTATTGCCATTGAATAATTCACCAAATGGGTTGAAGCTATTCCTCTCATATCCACTAAGGCTTATAATTTTTTTTGATTTTATCAACCATCACATCATCTATCATTTTAGTGTCCCTCATAAAATTATAATAAATAATGGCAAATCTTTCAAAAATAAAATTGTCCAAAGTCTTTGTGATACATTTAGAGTAAAATTAATCTTCTCATCACCATACTATCCACAAGTAAATGGATAAGCAAAATCTTCTAATAAAACATTGACCAAAATTCTCATGAAGGTAGTCAATGATATAGGTAATGATTGGTGTACACACATTCTTTTTGCTTTATGGGCTTACTGCACTAGCATTCAGACCCCTACAGGTGCTAAACCTTTTTCTTTGGTATATGGGACAGAGGATATTTTACCTCTTGAGGTTTAGATTCCTTCTCTTCACATTTCTCTAAATGACATACTTACTAATGATGACTTTCATAGATAATTTTTGGCTCAACTTGAATTTATTGATGAGTGCCGTCTCATAACCCTCAACCACCTCTAAATCTATCAAAAGCATATCAAACATGCTTATAACAAAAACCTCAAAGAGTGATATTTTAATATTGGAGATCTCATCTTAAAAGAAAATCAAAATGTGATGAACATGGAGAAAAGCACATGGGGTAAGTTTGTTCCTAATTGGCTTGGACCCTATATCATAACTCACATGTATGGCTCAGGAACTTATCACTTGTCTTCTCTTGAAGGAAGGCTAGAACCTGAGCCTTTAAACGCCTTACACCTATGACCATTATTTTTTTAATTATTCATTGCTTCACCTCACATTTAATTTAAGCTTGTACCTTGAGCACCCCATTATATTCATCTCCCTTCCTCTTAACCCTTAATCCTATATACTTAGTTAACTTAAAAAGTGCTATGGTTTTTACCTCAAAATGGAAAACTCCTAAGCCTCTATAGACTTATCCATGACTAAAAGAAAAATAAAGAGATATGAAGACAATTTCTAATCTTTAAGGTCATATTTCTCAATGTAGACTGTTCCCTTAAAGGAAAACTACATAACTTCTCTTTACTAATATCAATAGACTGCTCCCTTGTAGGACAACTATTTAAAAATCAAAAATAGATGATTAGACCACTCCTTTGAAGGATGGCTAGGCTAAATCTTTGTTCTCAAAGAGAAAATACAAATGAAAAAATTCTCATATTGATCAACTTTATATGACCTCTATACATACAAAATCCCATTGTAGGTTTCTTACATTAATCAACTTACACAAAAAAAAAGATTTAAGTCATGGAATCGCCTATAGTAGCTCTCAAGTCACCCACAATAGGGGCATATCATCCCTAATTCGAAGGTTATGCAACCTCAAACACTTTCACTAATTTACCCTTTTTTCCCTCATACTCTTTAAAGGGACTTTGAACTCGTTTAACACAAGGTGAACATGACGCTTCTCTAACAAAAAAATGGTCTAATGATGTAAATCATGAAAGAGGCTCATATTATTGAGCCTATTTATGTTATGATTATGGTATTTTCCAATACATGAGCATTTTGCCTCTTTATTTTCCCATCTAAATCACATGTTGATCTCTCTACTGAGATGAAAATGTTATACAAACACTATCAAGCCTACGACATTTATTTTAAGCATACACCATCATAAACATGGAATTTTTTTGAAATAAAATAACATAACTGACCTATTCATTTTAAACATACACCATCACAAATACATAAAAATGCTAAGATGAAGCTAACAAACCAACTATGCATATAACATCACATATATGGGAAATGCTAGTCTAACTCAAACATTGAAATCAAATTAACATAACATAAAATGATCATCCACATCAACATCATCAAAATCACAATAAATACATCTCAAAATCATAATAAATATACATCTCATATATACATGTACATCAATACATCATCACAAAATCATCTCTCTCTCAAAATATACATCTCTCATCTTTAGATCATAGGCCAGTGTACATATAACATATATAACAAACACCAACTCTGACACTCAGAGTGCTTGAGGCTCTCTATGTGGCCATGATAGAGTAGTATCATTTCCACTCTCAGCTCATCTACATCTATATGAGTTAGAAGCCATGGCATGTGACACAAATATCTCTTGTTCTCTGAACTCAAAATTCATACCTATTAAAGGCCCAGCCTATACTAGGCCCTATGGTGGAGCAAGAGGAGTATCCTAACCTACTACTCTCAAACTATCCCTCTCCACTATCAATGTAGTAACCTACCCCTGTGACACCCTAACCTAGCCCTATAGTGCCTTAACCTAGCCTTGCAATTTCACCACCTATCCCTATAAGTCTAATACTTGTGCCTACACTGTATCTCTAGCATGTACTACTACATCCCATGCCTGTACAACTACATCTCTCTCTCACCAACCCTTGTAAATCTGGTGGTGGACTTTTGACCTCCATTGTGGGATGTAAACCTACCCACCAAGCCATATATGCCACTGTACACCCTAGATCAACTACACCTAGCCTTGTTGGTAGCTCCTCAAAATTTAGCCTATCTATCTCTTGGGGCAAAGGTAGGGGTGCCTCTATATCATCCCTCATATATCAAGGGAAGGTATGTGGTAAATCCTATAGTAGGATAAACTACCTCTTGACCTATGCCATGGGTACCATCTCTAGCTTTCTATCTCATCTCCCTCTAACCCATAGTGAGATCTATAATCTAACTAGCTACTCTACCTGTCCTCTAAATATAGGGTATATCAGGTAGGGCTCCACATAATGTTTACAAGGATCAGTCCCTCTATCATGTGCCTATAATAAGTAATGTCATTCACTACACTATCTACTCACATCTGTTCCATACCATCCCTCCACCATCTAAAACCCACCTTGAAGCCAACTAGAATCATAATAGGTAACCCCAATGGTCATGTCACCATGATATGATTGTATGCCCAATAGTGTAATAAATGGCTAATGCATAAATTATACCACCATCATAGTCTCAAACCCCATAGCTCTTTATATAATTGAGCCAAAAAAATTGGTCCCCATGCAAAAATAGTCTACTACTCAACCATCTGTGCTAGCACACCCGTCAATGCAATTAGAAATATACCACCATCTACATCTAGTAATGCATACACTATGATACCTATCATCATGAAGATGCTCAGTTGATGCTACTCCTCATCAGCCATATACAGTGGCTCATAGGTAAAACTCATTAAATGATAGGTCACCTCTCTAACATGCTCTCTATATAATGCTACCATGTGTATATCATGCTCCTCTCTTGATCATGAGAAGAGCTCCTCACCCTAGAGTGGAAAATGTAATATTCTATATACATCCTCTTAGGTCACTATCAACTCTCTAGTTGGTAGATAGAAGGTGTTGGTAGTGTGATCCCATCTCTTAATCAATGCTATCATTAGGCTCACATCTCAGGTGACTCTATAATATCATCACACTCCTCCTAACCTTATTACCATGTGTTCCCACTCCTCCAACATGACATCCCTCTTCATCCATGTTAGCAGCCTCAATAGGTGATCCTACAATGTTAACTCTAGCCATGCTTGCATATATACACACACAACTCAAATCACACACTTTCTAATATAATCTATCACTGACTTTTTCCCTTCTCTCTAGGAGAGCTACATTATTCTGAGGTGCTCTACTAGGTTATGTAGGTAGCACTTAGTTAACATAAGGTCTTTTGAGGTTAGCTCAACCATATACCCACCTAACTAAATACCCTACTCTCTTCTCTCTACCATAGGATTCACTACCTCTCTCTCTACCCTAGGCTTTACTACCTCTTTTCTCTCTCCACCCTAGGCCTAACTACCTATCACAACTCTAGGCCTCATGACCTATATCCCTAACCCTCAACACTATGCCCTATCTTTTAAGCCCTAGGCCTCCTAACCTATCTCAACCTACCTTTTTATCCATTTCCCCTAACACACTTTATAACCATACCTTAGATATTTTTTGTAGGATCCAAGAGAACTACATTGGCCTAAGGCCCTCAATTAGGCTATATAGGTAGCACTTAGTCAACATAAGGTCTTTTGAGGCTAGCTCAGCCATTAGGTTGGTGGACTAATTCAATTAGGGATCCAAACTAACCCTTTCTCCTATTTTATGGTTCTTCACAATCATCGATGTTGGTTTTAATGCTGACATTGGTGCTTGGTATCAGTCGAAATTGATAAAAACCTACTAACCTCAATGCCATGTTGACTAATGTTAGTGGACCCTACCAACATCGATGCTTGATTCAACCTAGGGTTGAATGACCCATTCCCAAAAATACAAAATTTCAACTAAAATTTACCCTAAATCTCTCCCAACTTACCCTAAACCTACCCCACCCCATTTCTTAGCCATCTACTAACATTTTCTTCCCCCTTAACTCTCAAATTAACCTACCAAAGTAAATTAACCAATTCAAATTCAAAACCAAATCATAGAGACTCTTACCTCATCTCTCCATCTCCTCTAGGCTGGCATAATTGGATCTTATGGTGGCACACCTCCCTCTAGGTCCCTTCCTAGCTCAACGATCTCAATAGTAGTTAGAACTCTATTTTTATCCAATCAAATATTTTAAATGAGTTTGGTTGGCTACCGAACCCCCTTTTATCAAGCTTGGTTAGCTATCAACATTGATATATTTAACCTAATCTATCCATGTCAGCACTTAATCCCATTAATATTGAAAAATTTACCTTAAGTCACCAATGTCGACACTATTTACTACCAACATCAGTGATGTAACTGACATTGACACCATTGAATTAATGTTTCCACTAGTAACCCCAAGTTTTTAGGCTTTACCCATAATCTGGGGTAATTTAGAGATCACATATATCTCCCTGACCATGACTACCAACTTGGAGATCACATATATCTCCCCAACCCTAAGAACTACCCTAGGAGATCACTTAAATCTCCCCCATGATGACTCTACTTAGAGATTACAAATATCCCCTTGTCCATTAACCCTTTTATACCAACCTTGCATTGATTTTTTTGACTACTTATGCTATTCTACTATAGTTGGCTATTATACACATGCATGTATATTAGGTGTTTTTGATGGCAACCAAGCTCATCCTATCACCTACAACCTTTTCTATTTCTTAGGGGCACTTCCTACCTCAAATACTTGCTACACATAGACCATGGGAGCTACAACTTTGATTGTTTTAAACCTTCCCAACTATCACTTACAAGTTATGCTTTGGTTATTTCTATCTGAGTCCTCCTCAACCTTACCTATTCTTAACTTTGTTGACTATAGCTCCTAGTAGTATACACACAAGCAGTGATACCATGTTCTCCTCCATTCACATAATTCACTTCTTATCAAATCGGTACCCAATTTCAATCTCTCCTCCATCATTTCCAATTTTAATGGGGGGATACCTCATCTAATACTCAGAGCATCCAACTTTTTTTTTGTCTTGAAACTTGTTAGTGCAAATTACAAGACAAAAAGGGGCAATGTAGACACCAAAATTACATTACACACATGTGCGTAACTCCCTGTGTCAAACCCCCCCTTGAGACCTATTTGAATAATAATAATTAACCTCCTTAACCCATTTTTTACCCCTCACATATTTAATGAATTTGAAATATATAATTAAGTTAATTAAAAACCCCTTTTTGCCACCTTACCTGGCCACCTCATCCTAAGACTTGGTCTCCTCATCCTAACTACTCAAGACTTATTCTCACTTCAAAACTAAATTCCTAACTAGCTACCTCCTTCTTAGCCACCTATTTTTACCATTTTGTAATGGGTTCCACACTTGGCATGAGGAACAATAGAAAACTAGCCAAAGATAGTAGTTTTACCTATTCTAAGGTCACTGATGTCATTTAACCCATGGTCGATGTTAGTAGGATCATCTATATTGGTTAAATAAGCCAAACTCTAAACTAATGTTTAGGTCAAAAAAATCAAGAAAATTCACTCTTATTTACATCCAAGATTTTAGAATTCAACTTTTGGCATCTTGGCTTACTTTTATCTTGCATAAGTCAACCTAGATCAGGAACCAAACTCTTGAAAACTAGTAACACCTACTTGTTTTCTCCATTCAAGGCATTAGTTTAGAATACATGATAGGGGCCATCTATCTGACACTTATCATTCAGTCACCACTATAGCTAAGTATATCACTTATTTTATAGGTCTTTTGAGTAGTTACATTGTAATCACTTCATATTTACTATTTATTACTTTATGCATTCCTGACCAAACCCCTATGAAGGAGTTCTAAAGCCTCCCTGATCTAACACACTAAACCTTTAACTAGATCCACCCTAATAATACTCTCTCTCTCACTCTCCCCTAACCTTCCAGACCTAACCAAAACCATTTCCTAGACCCAAAAACCCTTCTACAAGCTCCTAGGTAATTATTACCCCTATTGACCTTGGTATCCTAACTGACATCCATCACCTTCACCCATCGACCTCAGTAACATAACTGATATCGATCACTTCCTAACCAATGTCGGTAACTTTGGATTTCTTAACCCTTCCAAAACTTGCCTAAACAACTTCTAAAATATAAACAAAACATACCACCTGCACTCTGTTACTTTCTACTGCATTCAGGTTACAAATAATGGCAACATTATTTTTCTTTTACTCTCTCTTTTCATCTCTTTTGGTTATTTATTAATCTTTTATCTCTCAAAAGTGGATTATCATCTTTAAGGAAGTTTCACACTTCCTAGAACAAGTGCATAGCTTGGCATCCCACTCATTTATCTACTAACAAACATTTTGTGGTAGTGCTTTCTTACTTGCAGGTAGTCCTCCCTAGCCAAAGAGGAGTGCTCAAAATGTCTAGATATGGCATGCAAACCAATCTAGGTTCATTATAATCACTTATCCTTATCATTCTTCTCTATTTTTCTTTAGACTTAAAATAGACAAATTTTAGTGAAACAGGAGGATCAAGGTCGATTTAGATGGATTGGTGTTAATTCTAAGTAAAATGCTAAACTATGAAAATAGGTGATGATAATGACTTGTAAAATTGATAAAATTATGAAAATCAAATGGAAATGTTGACATAGAGGTGGAAAAGACAACAATCTTTAAATATGATTGAATTAACATAAAATACTAACCTTGAATGGCTTGAAAACATGAAAATAAAGAAGACTATGAAAGTATGCTCAAAATCCTTCAAAATCCCTTGATAGTTGCATTAATAGAGGTTCCATAAGGTGGAAAAGTGTTGACAATGTCTGTACATAGGTTTTAAGAAAAATCTAGTAGAGGTTCAAAGTTAAAAGCACTATGTGTCTCCCTCAAGCTGAGGAGGCTCACTATATATTTATGGATCGATGCTATTGTAGGTCGATCGACATCAATAGCAAAGAATCAACATCAATTTACCTAAAATGGGTGGAGGTGATATTTAGGCCATTTAGAAGGGTTATTTATAGGGTAAATATAGGTTTAACTGACTTCTAAATTGTTAGGTTGTTTAAACCATAGGATGGGTTTGTTAGGAGGTTTGAAGGGTTTATTTTTATTTTTAATTTTTATGATTTTATGGTTAGGGGTAGCAAAATAGGGTTAATTACCATTTGAATATATTAATTAACTCTATTAACTCATGTGGTAAAGATATATGGGTGAGGTTTATGTAATTACCATTATGTTAGGGATGGAAGGGTAATACAATGACGTACCATGCTAATACACAAGGGTGTATAAAACTAGCATATATTAAAAGAAATTTGTGAACAAAGGGTTTAAGTCATGTTTTAAACATGACTCAATATTTTATTTACTCCTTTCCCCTTTCCTTTTTTTCCTTGGGTCTAATTTGATGTGTTTATGAGGTCCCTTTTACATTGCCAAACTTAGCCTAGGTTATTAATATTAAAGCCCTAATATTCATCTCGACCTTAGTCTTGATAATTTATGCTATATATTTATGTCCTCGGGTATAATAGTTATCTCCCTCATCCTCTGTAGGATCTTATGACTAATGCTTGCTCACCATATTTGATCAGATGAAATGTATTAATTGAGAAACCCTCACTTAAGCAATATGCATTAGATTTAGATCAATAGTAATTTCTTGCTTTCTAGATTTGATCCAACGACATAAGGAAAAGGAAGAAAAGTCAAAAGGGATGCAAGGTCCCAAGATTTAGATACATGGTGGCTTGGTAATCAAAGGAAAAAAATGAAAGGGACCCACTTAATAAAGGCATCTAATTAATGATCAAGACCCTCATGAAAATCAATGGTTATCACTCACTCATTGGATTTTATCCAATGATGTGAAGAACCTGATGACTTTTTAAGGCTCTACGAGCTCGACACATGGCTAATGTTTGACCAAGACAAAAATTGACAAGAGATACATAACATTATAAAGATCTATGAAAATTCTATGTGTCATGACTATTAGCTTAGATATCAATGGAATATAGAATGTGAGGGCTCAGATTTGGATCAATGGATTATGCTAAGCCTAGGATCTTGATCCAATTGAGTGAAGTAAAGGAGGATTTTAAAAGCCAATGGCTAGTATCCAAATGGTGATTATGAAAATTGCCATGAAAATCCCAAAATGATATCACATAGACTCTACAGAAGCATAAAGGTCAAAATTAAAGATCTTCTAAACTCAAAAATGCAAAGGTATAAAGCAAAAGGGTCTTCATCAAATCTAAAACATGTATGAGTTTAAAGTCTGAATATATCCTACCATTAAATCTTAGAAGCCTAAACCCTCTTTAAAGAGGACCCAAATTGACTCAATCGGTTATAGTTTAATTAAGATAGCGTAATTGTGTCTCTGAGAGAAAGTTCCTTAGTAAAATGCTCAACAATCCTATGAGAATAATTTAATATCATCAATGGTGGCTAGTAGGCAGTAATTGAAGATGAAATCATAACTCTATCTAACCTCTAATAGTCAAAGAAGGGTTTTTAAGGATATAGAGCTAGACTTGGCAGCCCTAAATGTTCATCGAGTAAGGAACTGGTCTAAATTATTCTTCTTGGTGGATGAATTGTAGCCCATCTCTCAGGAGGAGAAGAGAAATACCACAACACATCAAAGGTACAATGACCTAGTTATACTTCAAATGGATAGCCTCTACCATACCACAACAAACCCATAGGTAATGCATTTTACTGATGTCCTTGCTCCTATCTTTATGAATTATAAGATAGATGTAGAGTGGATTATTCAAGAGGGTAATAACCAAAAGAGTATCATATATCTCCCCCATGGCATTCAAGACCTATTTTAAGCTTCCCTTACCCCATCTCAACCTCCCATCCATGAGAGATTAGACTAACATCTAGGACTTTGATTGAGTCCTTGCACCTTGGCTAATATAAGGACCCCATGTCTTCAAAAGCCTAGATGGGATGATCCCCATTGTGTGATTTAGGGAGGGTGTTAGGATAGCCATGACCCTACTAAATAAAGCCCTTGGTGCCCCTTCCACTACTTATGTAAACAAAGTCTGGGTGTAATATGTCTATTTTATACTAAAAGAGAAATTGACCACTCTAGTGGGAGACTTGATAAGCTTCTTCTTGGCTAAGAAATTCATAGCCATTAAAAGAAGGACCTACAAATAATTCTTTATGATGTCCTATCTCCTATATTCCCTCCTAGCATTTTTGACCTTCCCTGGCATCAAAAACTGGTCCCTTGATGGTAGAACCACAATTTACCACCATTAATCCAAATTGCATATATTTAAATACATAAACCACATGCAATTTATCTATGATGGTGTCCTCCTAGCCATATACGAGGCTATCACATGTATTACTATGCCAAGGCTACATCTTCTCATTAAAAAACAAGTGGAGACCATGGGAGATGTGTGGTACTACCTATATTACACAATTATAAGGATAGAGGGGATCCTAACCCAACCCTATAGGATACCAATCCATGTCCCCAATAAGCTTGTAGAGCAAGAAATTGCTTCTCAGATCATTCAAGGTGTGGATAGAATGTGTAAAGAAAAGAGGAAATCCCATGTCCACCACCTCCCATTAGACATTGGTGAAATCATAATCAAAGGCTAGAAGCCATTGGAGGTCATGGTCATACATAGAAATTATTTCAATTTTCAGTTAGATGACCTCAAAATGTGGAACCTTAAGAGTAAAGTAGTCAACCACATCAGGGACATAAAGGTCCCAAAAATTGAATATGGACATCAACTAGGTGTTGGTGATGACATCTACATTAGAGAAAATAATTTTGAAGAGGTGATCTCTAGAATCAATAATTACAACATTTTTTTAGAGCACAGATTGGTCAAGGATAAAAAGCCCTCAAGGGAAATATGGAAATTTCACCCTTTGTAGTATCACTTTTCAGGTCCATCTAAGACCGCTCATGAAGAACCATCTATTTAAGGATATTAATTTAAACCTCAACCTCCCTAATAAGTAGAACAAACATAGGCTGAATAGCCTCAAGATAGAAAGGATAAAGGCAAGGCCAAAGCTAAAGAACTAAGATAAGAGCATAGACCTAGGGAAGGCCCTCCACCTTCAACATTCCCATTGAGACCTTCTTCTCCATTATAATTCATTGGTATGGTAGCCTTTGAACTAGAAGAAACATTATAAGGTACCCTTGTTGACATAGTAGTTGTATATAGTTCTGATAAGGAGGAGGATCTCTCTAGTGAAGCAAGTAAAGAGATGATCCCATTGGATGAGAAAAGGAAGGTAGAATTGGCCTTGGTACCTGTAACACCAAAGAATAGGCCTAAGTTGAACTTAACTTACCCTATTAGTGAAGTCAACCTTTTTAGTGATGAAATTCAAATTCATGGACCAGTCATCCCTAACTAGTTTGTGTATGGAAAGATACAAAATATCCCATTTCTCTCTCCTTTCTAGGCCTTGACATAGGTTGGCTTGACTAAAGATGATAACATCAAGCCATGGATCAAGGATATAGTTAAAAGGTAGGAAGAAAGGAGGATATAAGTCCATCAAGCCCAAGGAGGATAAAGACTTGACACCCTAGGAACTTTTGGTAGTGAAGGTGTGGAGGTGCATGAGCCTCCAAAATTCAAGGAACCAAAGGTTAAGGTGTAATTTAACCCAGATAAAACATGCTTGGAGAGAACCGAAATAAGGTTGGATATGGTGGGTCAGGAATAATTCACCTTTCAAAAGGTGGAGCCATTCATAGGGTTAACTCCTATTGAAATATCACAACTTGGAGAGGCTCCCATCTATGAGGAGGATGTAGAAAGTTTGATTGAGGCTCAATATCAACAAGCTAGGGCTGGTGTCCAAGGATTATTGAAAATAATTAAGAACATAAAGAGGGAAAAGATAATTTATAGACTCAAAAAATTCTCTCAGTGCCAGATTCCATGACATGTTCATAGCATTAAAGTATATGAAATTAAGGAATGATTGACAAGAAAACTAGGCAAACTCTACCAAGGAGCTGGTTACTTAATGGAAAACTTTCAAAGATAATATTTCCAAACTTTTTAACATCCAAGTTAGGAAGCAAATCTCAAATTTCAAATCCATCAGCATGGGGCACTTAAGTGCCGTTTTGGGAATTGTTGTAGACAGGGTCCAAGCCTTGAGTTGTTGGCATACCAAAGTGGAAGAACTTATTAAGGAGGATAAAGAGCTCATGGGAAGAATTAAGAAGCTCTTAGGAACTATGCTCAAGGATCCTGCACAACCCACTGCCCTTGGGATTATTAGTGATGAAGAATTACAACACATAGCCACTTTGCTAACTCAAAAAATCAAGGGTAAAAGTCATAGACAATCAGGGAAAGATAATAGTAGAATATTAGACATAATATTCAATTCAAGGGAGAGGATCAATGAAACCATAAGTATTAAGGAAGCTTTGGCTAAGAATGACAAAGATTTTGATAAGTTGGATAATCAAAAAGAGGAACGTATTATAAGGCCCACCATAGACTTGGGCTTAGTGGATGAACATGCAAGAACCATGGGCATCCTTCAACAATAAATGGCCCCACCTTGAACATCCTAATTATGGTTTACCTAAGAGATGGCATATTCATTTGTAAGGGCACATACTAGTTTATTAGTGTGATTACCTCTAGGTCAATAAGATTGTAGAAGACACGTGTATTATAGTTGTTACAAAGATGCTTATCTTTTGTACTCTTGTATTAGTAAAACTAACTGGTATATTACTTATATTTCTATAAAGGCATGTATTACCTTTTGTAAGGGGGGACTTTGAGATATTTTGGTACCATTTTGACTGATTAATACAAGAGATTAAATAATTATGGAGGAATTATCTTGTTTGATGCATTTGAATTGTTAAGTTTCTCAATTATTTGTCTGAATTTGAATAGGAATGGCTTTAAGAAGTATTGAGTTAAAATCATTAATTACAGGGCTACTACCCTGTGTATGCTAGGTTATTTGAAAGAATTGAATTTACTCCATTTCATTTTATCTACAATAAAAATGTGCTTTAACTATCTAAATGTAGTGTAAAACTTTAAAGTAAATCCAATTTTTAGTTGTATTATCATCCTACCTTCAAAAATAGGCTTGGTTTGTAGTGAAATGTGAGCTTAGGCTAAATTACACTATATGCTAGTTGAAATCATGCTCAAGAAATATTGAAATATTTTCAATATGTTCATAATAATAGATCAAAAATCACTATTTCTTTCTCATTCTACCCTCTTCTTTTGTTCCTTTTTTTCTAAAACAATTCACATTAGCTTAAATACATTGTTCATAACAATTTAGTTTAGTCAGTGGTTCTGATCTAGGTCAGTTTGTCTAATATTAACATCAATATTTTCAAGAAAGGTACCAAGATGGCTCCCTACCATCAAAATTTAGAAATATTGTGGAACAGTCCATGTTTCTCTATCGCTATTTTCACCACAGGCATCTTAATTGCTAAAAACCTGCAACTCATGGCTTGAGTCCTTGGATTCTAAAATGAGAAGTATTATTTAAACACTAAAGAGCACTTGTGATTCACTTAGAAGCATCAACACAATGTTACATATCAAAATAAAAAATCACAACAAAGTAACTCTACAACTAGTGATTCAGAAAGAATTCAAAGATAAAATAAGAGTTCAAGTGAGCTACTAAGGGAAATGATTAAATCTAACTTGATCAAACTACCTCCTCTGCACCTAGTGAGAAGATCAAGATATTATTGTGTGTATCATAGAATGTATGGGGATCACTCAGATACATATTTGGCATTGAAAAAACATATATAATAGATAATTTTTAATGAGGACCTTATACAAGGTAAATCAATCAAGCAATCCAAAATAACATAGGAACACATTCACAAAGGGTTAAATTCAAAAATAGTACAAAAGTGGTTACCAAAGTAAAACTCAAAATAACAAAAGGATCAACAAGAAAAATAAGAGTAATAAATAATACCACAAGCACTAGTCAGGCATGAAAAATATGCAAATTTACCTCTCCAAAATAAGGCTTAACTTTCAAAGCCTTATGGGTTTGGTCAAAGATATCTACAAGAATTTGATTATCAAGGTTAAGGTTTGGGCAAGCATGATCAAAGAATTAGTACTATTCTAGTTGATGATAATGTTTTTCACTAGGGTTTAGGATTTATTGAATATCCTAAGGAAAATAATTCATAGACATAGTTTATCAAAGGAAAAGATCCAGATACAACAACAATCAACACTAGAATTCCATTGGTTCAAAATCAAGATGATAGTGATGAGTGGAACAATACAGGTTATTATGATTTTCAAGATACTGATGATGAATAAAAATATACAAAGTCATATTCTCATCCATTCAATCATGCTTCACAATCATGCACAATTCCATTATTCAATATAGGACACCATGATGGGGGGTCTCATTCGAGACTCATCAGTTAGTATCATTTATTTTTAGCATTGATTTTACATAAAATATTTTGCTTAATTGTACATAGTTCAAATATTTTCAAAAATACAAAAATAATATAACACTTCAAAATAAAAAATCATTCAAAAAATTAGAAAAACCCCAAAAACATTTTTTTGATTATATGCATCATCCATGTTTATATTAATACTATCATGCTAGGACTTACATTTGCTATTTTATGTCAATTTATCTACATTACCACTCTTCACTTGATCTTCTTTGAGTGTGTGTAATGACATCCATCTATTTGATTACTTCATTCTACCCATTAAAGGGGCATCCCTAATTTTCCATTCGAGACATACATCAATATACACACCCACTAGGGGCATCTTCTACATGAATACACCATATAGGTTATGTCATTCCTACACCACACACTCTGAGTTATCATACTGATGTAAATTACTTTATAGCTTATATAGAATACTATATCGACATCTCACTAGTATCTAGCATTTGTGTATTTATTAACATATACCTAGTCTTGTACTACACATGTTTTGCATACTTTCACATTTGTTTTTATCAGTTAGATGTGCTTATCTCTTTATAGTTATTACATGATTTCTATACTTCCTTAACATAGCTTGTGTGATTTCATTTTTAATTCTAGCTTGTCTCTTGCTTATTCCTTAAGATATTTGCCAATGTCCTTTACTTCTTTTTCATGTGTGTACCTTAGGACATTTGCCAATGTCCTTTGTTTGTACTCCTCTATGTGCTTATGTCTTATGTGCCAAATTTTCTCATTTCACTTGTATGTGTATGTGGCATTTTAACTTGCCTTCCATGCTTGCTTATAGTTTGAGTGACATACGCCCATGTTCCTTATTTGTATGGCTCCCTTAGCCCATCTAGTATGCTTATTACTTCTTACCTGTTTACTTATTTTCTTGTTGCTGGTCAAATGTGTGTAATGCTATGACCTATATCATGTATTTTATTTTCTTTTTTGGATGCCATGATGGACATCATGCTCCATCCCTCTAACTAACAATTAATATCTAACATTTCTAATTCTAGTTTAGTATCATGCACATGATCTTACATTTTTATATCTATTTAGGCATGCCCCTATTGATATAAAAATCTATCAATTCAAATATTTTTATATCTTGAAATATCTTATCAAATATTCAATGTTATATCTTGTATCAATACAATTTAACACACTTGCAGGACTCTTTTCTTCTGAGGGAAGTCATTGTAGGTTTATCATTCCTACCCTCAGAAGAGGGGGCATCAAACAAGGGTCTGTCATAGAGATCAAACCTCCTAAAAATCAAAATAATAGCATTCAAAATAGTCATCACATAATCTAGAGGTCAAATCAGTCAAATTAGAGCAAATAATTAGGAACAGTCTCAAACCAGAAGTCAGTTTTCACACTGGATAGTATCACCATAAATGGATAGTAGCACCAAAAATGGATAGTAAAACCAAAAATAGGGGTGTCCATAGTTTGACGCTCTTTTCCAGGTAGAAAAACACTCAAGGTTTCAAGAAATAGGTAAAAATTTTAGTTTAGGGATAGTTTTTGCACTTTTATATCCTTCAGATTTAATAATTTAAGCATAATATTTTTAGATATAGGGTGTTATCATGTGTGACATGATAGTTATCACTTTTAGTTTAAATTAGGTAGTTGGCATAATTTATATATTAGAATCCATGTTCTAGATATCAGTGATTATGGGCAATGTGCATGGCACATTGATATTTTTTTGTTTCAAAGTTCAGTTTATCCCAGACATTCTCAGTAGTTGTGTGCCTTACTCCATCTAAAGGTGGTTTTCATCACATTCAAGTTAAACTTTCATACAATTTTAGCTTTTTGAATACTTGAGTTCCTGAGTTAGCTTTCATATAATCCTAGTATATTAGTTTTATAGTGGATTTCATACAAGCCTAATCTCCATCTTTTGAAATGGCCATGAGTGGCCTAATTTCTAGCATAAATTCAACTATCTAGACCACAATGTCACATTTTTGACACATTCATGGGCTGCATGAGCCATCTCATATGACATCTATTCTATACCATTATCACTTCATAAGTTTCACTTCACAAGGCAATGATGGAGCTAAAGGGCTAGCCTTTGTATTCATGAGCCACCTATTTAGATGGATTAGACATATAGTCTAGACATTGATTATAACATGCATGATTCATTAAATTCAATTAGTTGGAAATGATGGAGCCAAAGGGCCAATGTTTGTATTCTTGAGCCACTTATTTAGAGGGATTAAACATACACTCCAGACATCGATTAACACACACATGATTCGTTAACTTCCCTTATTTAGAAATGATGGATCTAAAGGGCCAGCCTTTGCATTCTTGAGCCACATTATAGGGAATTTATTACTCATCTCCATTCATGACATTACTCTTGATTCATCACATACTCAACATAATTCAGCATCACAATAGGTTTTGTATTGGTTCACATACCCAGTGAGGTGTATTTGTTTCTCTCTCTTCCTTTAATCAACATTTATATGTTTTTATTTTATATATATCATATCTAGTAAGAACTAATATAATTCATGTTTTTATTTTCATATTCACACATCATAACATGTTCTCTCTTTTCACATCTAACATCACATAGCTTCATGAGCTTTTCCCTTACATTAAGTTCAGGTATGCTTTCTATTTTTCATTTATCATAGTATTTTGATTTGCTTCATCACTAAAATAAATGGGAGGGGGGAATGTAATCATATAAAATTTAAAATTGGATGACTTAAGCATGGCTAATCGCACCCAACCTATAGGTCCTCTTTCTTGCTCATTGAACCCTTCTCAACTAGACTTTCATTAATTCCCAGTCACTCTTAGCTTCCTAGACTTAGATTTTTGAGACCCAAGTAGACCTCTAAAACCTAGATTCATCCCCCCAAGTCTCATCCTATTAGGAAAATAGTACCCAATTTGGATAGGAGCACCAAAACTTAGGGGTGTCCCATTTTTGGTATTATTATCTAAGTTCACTTTAGCCTCTAATGGTCAGATTTTCCTAAATCCTTATCTTTTCCCTTGTTGACCTAATACAATCTCATCTAACCCATGATCATTAGTTTCCATAGATAAGGCCATTCAATATCTATTTAGAAGGGTTAGCACTCATTCACAGGAAAGAAATAAGAATATAATCAAGTACACTCAAACACTCTTCCCTATTCTCTACATACATCCTTTCAAAACAATTTCAATCCTATTAAAACACTCATACAAGTCCCTAGTCATCTAAAGTACATTATATTTTAAAATCTATTTGTATACATCACACAATTTCACCAAACACTTCAAATAGGACAACTACGTTAGCTCTATCCCTCTTTGGAGTATTGATATGTAGGCAGCGTGCCCATGCACGGGGTGTGAAGTTCATATAGTGTATCTTTTACAAACTAAACCCTCCTCTCTTTCCCAAGTTTTTAACTCAAGTTAAATTTCTAGGAGATCTTAAGGGTTTTGAATATTGAATCAGACATAAAAGGAGCTCTGCATAGACCTAGGCTTTAATATTTCATTACTAGGGTGTCATAGGATTGCCAAATAGAACCCATAAAAGTTAAACCACTAAGATAACATAAAAAGTGGACTAAATCAACAAGTAACAGGGTGTCCTAATTTTGGTGCTCCTATCCATTCCATAAATAGAGTTTTGGGTCCTGTTTATGATAGTTTTCCATCCTTACACAATAATTTCCAAACCCTGCATCATCTGTTTCATCCCAGAATAAGATAAGTTTGATTTCTTCACACTTATTACTATTTTTAGAAAAGGTAAAATACATATCTATTTACAAAAATTATTTTTCTAATTGAGACACATTAATTACTAATTTACATCTACTCAGAGCTTTATTTGCTTAGGAATTAAACACCTAATTCCTAAAAAGAATAAAACAATTGGGTATGATGAAGATGACTATAGAAAATTGAGATGTTTTAGATATGAGTGAAGATGATGAAGAAGAAATAATGGTGGGGATGATTTCCATACAAGTGAGATTGGATATTCTATAAAGAGGATAAGAAAGCGAGTAAAATAATTTAGTAGAAAAAAAGACCAATAGAGGTCATGGTGAAGGAAAGAGGTAAGTCTACTTGTGATATTGATTTTTTATGTGGTAAAAAAAGCACTGACAAGATCATGAAGTGGATAGTAGAGATAGAAATTTATTTTGAGGATGAGAATGTTACAGACCCCATGAGGGTAAAGACTACATGTAAGAAATTATGCAAAAGTATAGATGTATATTGGAAGGATCTCTAAGTGAGTAGAAAAATAAATGGGAAGAAGAAGGTATGTGAATGGGAAAAAATGGTTTCTAAGTTGTTGGGTAATTTTTTACACCTAAGATTGTAGTCAGATTGGTTGAAGAAGCTTCATATGAAGAGGCTTGAGAGAATTGGTGAGAATAAGATTGCTAGGGAAGGTAATAAGGATGGGTAACTACCATGTGAGAAACCAAAGAATAATTTGATAAGTAGCATGATGGTGCATATGTGTACCAAAGAGATATTTGTATTATAAGATAATAAGGAGATGAGGGTTCTATATATAGATCCCAATTCTATTTTTTAGAGCAACAAAGTGAATGAGAGTTGTGAGTAGCCTTCAAAAGAGGAAATACTCATGCAAGAGGATATGGATGTGATATGTGTTGAAGTGGAATAAGGAGACCCACTATTTGATGATGGGAAGGAGTTTGTGATATCCCATGGGAAGAATCATAATCATCCCTGGTTAATGAATTAAATGTATCTATATTTTGTATTTTGGAGGGTAGAAGGGTTAAGGACAACCAAGGAAATATACATGTTTCTATAAATGAAACAACATAGGTAAATGTAGATTGTAGCCATGTAGAATTAAAAGTTAATGAAGAATAATACCAAGAAGAGTTGTAGAGTTCTATGAAAGTAGTATTATAAGTGATTATCTTGTAAGCAAGTGCACATAAGGAGAGTATGGTTGAGGATCATCCATGTGAAGTATATGAAAAAAAAGAAGTAAATTAAGAGAAGATAACCATAAAGGTTATTGAAAATGGGCCTTTGGGATTCCATCATGAAGGAGAAATCTATGAGAATAATATGAGAAATAGAGAAGACTTGGACAAAATGTCCTTGTGGTGTGAAGAAAAGATGAAATAAGTGACTAGGAGATCTTGATTCCCTTAATGTGGTTGTTTAATGTATAGGTATAGAAATAAATAATATGGAAAAGAAAAGGACAAAGTGTGGTGTAGTCTATCATGCTCATTTCTATGAGAAACAAAATGGAGAAGCCAAACAATATCCTAGTATAGAAATAGTGGTTGAAGATCTGGTTGGCGATGATGTTCCTGCCATGAAGGATTGTCTTTAGGTCCTTATGGAGACAAGAGAAAGTGGTGTATCGTGGGAATACGATTGTTCTCAATAGGACATGTAGGTGAAATATCATTGAAAACAATTAGAAAAGGATAGCTATCATAATAATAAATGAATATTTTCCTAAGGAGTAGGCAAAATGATGATGAAAGTTTTGAGAAGCTAAAGATTAATGAGAAGCAAGCTTATAGTGTGCAGATGATGAATGATAGGGGGAAACTGAATTTGATATCAGCCCAAGCACATATTGAATAGCATAATGTTGTAGGTACAAAGGTGAATAGATTGGAGGAATTAAAATAGGCCTTATAAGGTGAAGAGAATGAGTTTTTTGAGCTCACTAAATGTGAAGAGGGGATGCTACTTTGTATGGTAACCATAAAATGTAGAGAAGATGATGATGTTGCAGTAGAGATGAAAAAATTGTTTGACATATAAATGTAGATAGTAAAAGATGAAAATGTAAATATTGTCTTTAAGGTGATATTAGGAGATATGGGTTATGATTTGGATGCCCAATTATATGTTTATTGTGATGTGATGATATTGAGAATAATAGATAAAATGGAAACCATTAGAGAGCAACTAAAATCAATGAAGTGTGATGTTGAGAAGGATACAATAACAAGTTGGATAATGTGGGAATAAATCCAAGAAGGATTTAGGAGGAGGTGGTGGGTTTGTGGTGGGTTTAAGTCTAAAAGGGAGTGTAAGATGAAAGAAAGAGCATATCAGTGGAGGTGGTTAGTTGAAGATGGGTTTCAACCTAAAAGAAAATACAAAGTGGAAAATATGAGACTTTAGTGGAAGAGGACAAATTATGGTGGGTCTAATCCCACAAAGGAAGGAGAATACAATTGGTTTAACCCCATAAAAGGAGGAGTGAGCATAGAAGAGAAAAAGAAGAAGAAAGGTAAGAAGAGAATTAAGGAATTGAAACCAATAAGAAAAAGATATAAAAGGAAGAGAAAAAATGAAAATTAGATGAAATAATTGGTGTGTTGGAAGGGAAATCCATGGACACTATACTTACATGGTCAAAAGAGTCATTTTCCCACTCGTTCCATCTACGTGAGTAGGATATCACATTTTATAAACAATAGGTGTATGGTGTAGGATCACCATAGGGTTTGTGTGATCTTAAAGCAAAAAAAAAACATAAAATAATGTGTCTTATTTTATTTTCAGGTTGTGGCCTTATTTGTGTGAGTTTGTTTACCTCTTATAATGATGTTATAAAAGTATTCCTATATCGTAGAAAACATAAAGACTTTTTGATTATTTTTTTCAATCTATGGGGAATATTAATTCATATAAACTTTTTATAAATGGTTCTTAAAATTCAATATGAATTGGTTGGTAAAACTTGGTGAGATCATGGAGCTTAACACTTACAACCTCCACATAAAATTTTAGATCATTTGGAGTCACTGTGGAGGTGTACCAACTGTTACAATAACATGAGGCTTACTTAATTGAAGTAATGGTGCAGAAGGAATTGGATGATGAAAGGTTTTAGATTCATATAATATGACACCTATGATATCTGTACCAAATTTTAGTCCATTTGGAGTTATTGTGGAAAAGTTATTGCCGCTTATTTTAGGCTTTTCCTATGTCAATTGGTAAAAGGTTCATGACATTATGAAATATCTATGTTAAGAGTTAGGTAACCAAATTTTTAAGAGTGATATAAATTTTAGTATAAAATATATATTAAAAATTTTAGATCAATTTGATAAGTGTTTCTAAATTTATGATAATTGTTTAAATTATCATCCATCTAGAAATTACATTTGCCTAATCTACAAAAGGTTCATTACCTTGAAGAACATTTATGGTAAGATTTAGGTCACAAAATTTGGAAGGTGATATAAAATTCATCTTAATTTTTTTTTATTAAAATTTTAGCTAATTTGGATAAGTGGAGGAAAAGTTATGATAGTTTTTATAACTGTCATTTAGTCATAAAATACATCTGTCTAGCTTGAGTATTCATTACCTTGTAGTAGAGTTGTGTTACAAATTATGTTAATTTTCTTTTGATTTGGTATAAAATGAAGTTATCATGATATTTTTAAAATTTAAGATCAATTATATAAATGGAGATAAAGTTTTGGAAGTTTTTTAAACTATCATTCAACCTAGAAACATCATCTATGTAGTGTGTGACACTTGACATATTATTATTCACCTATAATGACTATGGTAATCTATGTTAATATTTATATGGTGAAATTTGGAGGAGTGATGGATAATTTATATATTATTTGGTTCAAATTTCATATAAATTTTATTAATGATGTTAAAATTATGGTGGTTTTCCTAACTGTCATTCAGACTGAAACATCACCTAACAATTTTTGATGGTTACTGATAGTTAGGTGTTGATCTTGAAAATTGAGGCCATATAAGTAAAAATATATCCCATTAATATTTATATGTTAATAGGAATATGTTATTTAGATAAAGGGAATTTGTATAAAGAGATGAGCTGTAAAGGAGATGAACTCTTTAGGAGTAGAATATAGAATTGTATCAATTCATGAGGAATTAAACAAGAGTTTAGAACTCTTTCATGTAATGAAATAAGCCTGTATAGGCATGTGTGTATGTTCTTTTGAGATCATGAATGTATTACACCATGAATTTTTTAAATTAATGTAATTAAAATATGTTAAGTGTGTCAAGTCTTTTTAAGTGCTAAAAGTGTGACCATGAGTAACTATCTGGCCCTAACAACACAAAGATAAAATAAAACATTAATTGGTTTATCACTTTTGTGGTGTAAGTGTTGAAAGTGTGACCATGAGTGGTGTAAGTGTTGAAAGTGTGACCATGAGTGACAATTGATTATACAACCTATTGAAAAGGATGTTCATATGGAATCCAAGAAACTTTAATTACCCTATCAACATGAATATATTTAAGACAACCATGCAATATTTAAGGATTCCATGGAACTTATGTATCCAAATATGTCCTAATAACATATCAAATATTACCTATGTGGTAAAACTTAAAAGGTAATGGTCATATGTGCTAAACCAACCTGAAGAGATAAAACAATCTCACCAAAAAATTGCATCTTCCCATCAAATTATTTTATAATTTTAGTTGAAGGGAGTAAATCATCATGTGTGTATCCAAAATGTGTGAGTAATGTCATGATATATACATTTTCACTAGAACCATTATTAATCATAGTACTATGTATAAGCTGATGATCAATATATGCCCTAATAAATAATGAATGAAGATCTAAGTCATCATCTACAATCTCATTGTCATAAAATGAAATAGAAGGTCTTAGAAACAAAGGAGGTATATCATGTATAAATGTACCATTAATCCCATCTAATGGTTTCCCATAATTTGATGAAGGAGGATGTGCATGTTATGCCATTTGCACTTCTAAAATTGTCTTAGAATGATCTTGAAATGGATTGTTGAATATATTTTACTTCTAAAAATAATTTGATTGTGATGCTGAATCTGTGGGTGGATCCTCAAAGGTAAGTCAATCACTATTAATAAGGTCTTGCGTATTTTGCTTTAGTTTATAATATCTATTTATAAAATTCCCTATGCATTGGTGATAGTTATAATAGGCATTGGTATCATATCCTTTTGGTAAAGGTATAATCATATCAACCACCATAGCAGGAGAGAGAGATATGATATGATACTCTACCAGCTTTGAAAGTAACAAATCCAGAGACTCAGGTAACTTTTTAAATTGTCTCTTAGGTGCATTAGATAAGATAAGCCTATTAGTTTGTTATGACACTATATTAACTATGATAATTGTGTCATTTTTAGCCTTAGTAGGGTTTAACTTATAACTTGGTTTGATATGAAACTTGTTAGTGGATGCAATTGGTGTGCTAGCTAAATACTTAAGATTGTTTAATGCAATAAGTTTCATTTATCTCTTTCAAACAATATGGAATAAACCATCAAAATATTTATATTTATTTAAAATAATAAACTCATGTAAGAGAATAAGTAAACTTTGTTTGAATATGTATTAAATCTCTTTATCCACCATTAAACTTTTCATTTTGGCCAACATTGTCTTATATCTCAAGACAAATTCTTTAACTGGTTAAATTATTCATTATTTAATCTTGGACATTTGTGTATATGACACTTGATTTAACTTTTTAGGGTTATGGAGTTTAAGCCCTAGGTTGTTAAAAGGATCGAGTATAGTAAATTAAGGTATAAAATATTAAATAAAGATAGCCATTGATTTTTAATAGAATTGACCTAGTTTGAGATTTCAAAAAATAGTAATAAATGATGTAAATACGTACTTAGCTAGAAACTAGTCAAGATGGAAGATTTGAAGGCTATAAATGGAGATGAGATGTGATCTAAGTGTTGTAGATAGGATCCAAGTGTCAAATCCATTCTTGGATAGTAGTTACCTAACTGGATAGTAGTGCCAATGGCACTAGTGTCCTCATTTTATCACTAGTTCCTCTATGTAAAACTATTTTGAGCTTTTAGGTACACCTATGACTGAGTCTACCAAGCTTGTTCTTGTGTGCATGAGTTCTAGCTCCCAATCAATTACCTATTTTGATTGATTTTGTATGTAAACCCTAGGCCTCCATATTTTTAGGGTATCTTGTTATCAAAAATATCAAAGTGTGATGTTAGTGGGGTGGGTTGGACATCCTCGATATCCTATTGTGATGAGAGTTTCCAACATAACAATACTCCAAGGAGGGATCGAGACCAATGTATTTCTCCCCACATAAGTACTAGTGTAAGTGCAAGTGAAGCTAGTATGAATGTTGGTTTAAGTTATTTGAGTGTACTTAAGATTGGAAACTTGAGTAATATGAGCATATGACTATTGTAGATGGCTATATGTAGAAGTAGGGTAGAATAGGTATTAATAACCTTGATTGTGCATAACTTGTTCTGAGTTAATTTGTGTTATTGCATCTCATTTATATCTAGTGAATAATGGGATAAAAGTCATATATATATATATATATATATATATAGTGCTTGTGTGGGTCTTAAAATAGGTCTAGGATGACCCTACGTGGTTGTTGATTTGAAAAGATATCCATTGGTGATAAAATGTGGGAAAAGGATAATAATGCCCAAACTAGGACACTAGTGCATTGGCACTACTATCCAAATTATGGTGTTGGTGTCCATATAGTATAAATTGAGGCACTAGGGGATATGATGCTAAAGTAAGGGTCTAAGACTACTTTAGAGATGTTTAGGGACTTGTGTGGCCTACACAAAGGTTGGATAAGTGTCTAAATAGGCCCTAAGATAAGTCTAGGGATAAGCTATGGATAGGTGGTCTCAAGTAACACTTTTAGCACTGAAGTGTCATTTTTAGATGATTACATTTTTCCCCAATTTATTTTATAAATAAAATAAAGAGAAATGATTAGGATAAAGGAAATAGAATCATACCTAGACTTACCTAAGAGGCAAAGCCCATGAATCTAGGTCTGAGTGTGTGAAACATGCTCCATTACATGTCATAAAAAGGAAACATGCATAGACCAGTCATTACTTAAGATATATAAAAATCAAAGGAAAAAATTTAGTAATGGGATAAGAGAGAGGAAAGGAATAAATACACCTCATTGGGTATATGAGCCAATGCATAAACTTAGTGAGATCCTCTGTGTGTGCATGTAGATAGTGATCAAATCGGTGAATCTCTTCGACTGAGCATATAGATTGCTCAATTCCCATGTGTGGGTGGATCAAAAAATTAATCCATTTTTGAATCCATTTCTCACCCATGCTTGGTGGATCATGAGCTATGAATATCTTGGATTAGATTAATTATATATCTAATCCTCTCATGTAGGTGGATTGAGAATTCAAGTAGACTACGACTCCATCATTACCCACCCATGTGTAGTATATGCATCTAAGACTAAAAAATATGTGATGCAATTGAAACTATATAAGATAGATATTGGCCACTCAAAAAATCTAAAATGTAAAATAGATCTGGGCCCCTCATAAATGTAAGATGGATTTGGGCTAATTAGGAATGTAAGATGATTATGGGCCACTCAAGAATGACAAATACTATAGACAAAGTAAGGAATTAATCTAGAGTATAACTTGGAACATGTTTTATAGTGTGTACAATGTAGATAATGACATGGATTTTTTATTTCCATCCAATTAATTAGTGCATAAGTGAGTAGATGGAAACAATGTACCATGCACATACCCCCAAACTGATATCTAAGTATATATATTCGAGATTGATTTATAATATATATATATATATATATATATATATATATATATATATATATATATATATATATATATATATATATATATATATATATATATGAGTATCTAAAACTAAAATGGGAATGATCATGACATGTATGATTCCCATAATCTAAGCAAAATTAGTATGAATTTGCGCTAAACTGAGAAAAAATTGGTAATCTATAACTAAACTTGTGCAAACTTGGATTGTACCTATGTAATTTTCTAATCAATCTATAATTTATCATAACTATGGCTACTAGATAGTAGTACCATAGTTGGATAGTAATACTGGTGGCACAAGTGGCCCACTTTGGGCACTAATTTCTAAATTTACTAATTTTTATGCAACTAAAATTGGTTTTTATGTGAATGTTTACCATTATGTTTTCTTGAAATTGATTTCTATATTTTGGTATTTGTGTGATAATAAATATACTCTAAGTGTATTAAAATAGCCTGATATATATGATAAACCTTTGTGAATTCCCCCTATTTTAATGGGATTTATTCAACCTATAAGAAAACTATTCTTAAAATAAAAATATCTACAAGATGTGTGTTAACTAGAACATATATGATATCTATGTAATAAACCAATTTAATGTGTATACAAAACATCAAAATGTAAGATAGTTTGAGCATAAGTTTTTAATATACATGTATATTAAATTTAACATTCACAAGGCTATCAAGATAGATATAACAATGTATACAAATAGTAAATCTGAGTAACTACCTAGGGGTATGGGTCATGATGTCCATAAAGGCACCCAAAGAGGAAGGGGAGATGCATGAGGTCCCTCATGGCATATAAAAATGGAGTGTGAATCATTCAAGAGACAAGTGTCATGGCCATGATGCATACATGAAAGCATACAAGAAAAACACATAAGGCATGCAGAGTAGGCTAAGGGGACACAATATAAGGGATATGGGCACATGTCATTAAATCTAAAAAAGCAAGACATACAAGGACATGTTCAAATGTCCACATATGCAAAAAATAAGAAAGTTATCTTAGAGACACATTGAAGGACATGCTTAAATGCCTACATACATAATTAAAAAGGCACACACAAGGACATGGGCACATGTCTAAAGCACACATACAATGAAAGGAAGTGGCATAGAGACATAAAGAAATGTCATATTCAAATTCCTTTGAATAGATGTAAAAGCATAGAGATAAAGTCAAGTCTAAAATAGAAAATATATAAATTAAAGTATACATAAACATGTGGTACAAATTTGTATAAGAGCAAAGATGTATGTAAGTTAAGTCTATAGTAATAGTAGTCATCAATGAGTCTGAGTAGTGTAAGATGATCAATATCAAGATATAAAAGTGCTCAATATGTGATGTATAATTTAGAAATATGTAACATAGAAATCAAACATATGTATAGGATTCCCCGAAATGGGTGAATGTATCAAATGAAAAACCCATGTATCTATGTAAATTCCCTTAGTGGGTAGATATTAACAAATCTAGATTTGTGTGGTGGACCTGGGTCCTCTAATCGACATGGAAAAACTCAATAAGAACAAGTGAAGCATGTATGTATGATAAAAATGAACTATAATAATATAGTCAACTTATGTAGTACCTGGTAAGTACAAGAAGTGTAAACATTGAGATGCATACAATTTATAATTTGTATTTTTTGAGTAAATATTTAAATGTTTTTGTGTTTTTGACATATTATATTATTTTTGTATTTTCTAGATATAAGCTATGTGTAAGCAACATAAGAAATTTTTTATATATAAAATCTCCTTAAATGCACAATGTTCAATGGGTTTTTAATTGACTTGTTGTTAAGTGAAGCTAGATGATATACTTTGGGGCTAATATTTTTTGTGACTAAATATGGGCCAAGCCAATTTGGTTTAAATTTTACTTTTTTTAATATTCTTTGGTATTGATTTTTTTGAGATTTTATTTTAAAACCAAATCATTTACTTTGAATTCCCTATTATGAAAATGATTATTTTAGGCCCACTAGATTCATTTTTTATATGCTCTGAGATGTTCTGTGACTTGGAAGCATGTGTGACCCAACTGTTGTGATTCATGGAGACATCTTTCTCAATATTGATCATCTATAATAATCCCTTTTAAAGATATATATAAGGATGGTATTTCTAATTCTAGTGGGATAACTAATTCTATGCCATACACTAATGAATAAGGAGTATCTCTTATTGGTATGCGACAACTGGTGCAGTAGGCTCATAGTGCATAGACAAGCTGATTATGCCATTCATTGCCAAATTTAATAACAATTTTTATAAGGATATTGTTAATTATCCTTTTTTTAGTTTTTACTTGAACATTACCCTATGGGTAGTATAGAGTACAGAATGTGTGTCAGATCTTAGATTTAACACAAAATTTCTTCATTATTTTATTCTTAAAAGAAGTTCCATTATCTATAATGATGGTCGTTGGGAGACTAAAACATGAAATAATGTTTGGTCATGATAAAATGAGATATATTATATTTTTATGTATTGTAATGGAATGTCCTCCACCTATTTTGTAAATTATTTTGTAACTGTGACAATAGATTTGTGACCTCATACAAATTCCAGATTTATCTTACCAATTAGATTAAAGCCCCATAGCATGAATACCCATGGGGATACTATGGGTTGTAAGTTATAATAAGGGTCATGGTTTAGTTTTTCATGACATTAACATTTTTCATATAAATTAGAATATTCTTGACATTCTTGTTCCATGGTTGGTAAATAGTAACCTTGTCTAAGTAGCTTGTGTGACATTTCTTTACCACTGAAATGACCACTACATTTACTATCATGCACCTGTATAATGGAAAATTTAGCCTCCTTAATTATCATATGTTAGAGTAAGTTTCCCTCAAACTATCATTTTAATAATTCCCCATTGATAATGATATATCATAGGGAAATTTGTTGTAGTTTGTGCTTATCATTCCTTGTGAAAGTGTCTAGTGTAATATATTTATGTAAAAAATTGTATATATCTGAAAACCATTTAGATGCTATTTTAATGCATGTGGTGACTAAAACCATTAGATATATGAGGTTGGTATGGGATATCTATGCATATTGTAATCATTTGATAGTGAAGATAACTTGGTATTCATCTATGTCAATGGAGATCAGTGATACTACATTGGACATTACATCAACATGATGATTGTCTTTATGTGGAATGTTTTCAATAGAGAAGTTTTCAAACTGAGGTTATAAACATTAAACCACATTCTTATAGGGAATGAGGAATTATTATTTAATTTTGTAGATGTTTGTAACCTAATTGATAATGAATTGTGAATCCTCATAAACCTTAATTAATTTAATTTGGAGAGCCTAAGTTACTTGAAGGAGAGAATAAGGACCTCATATTTTGTGATATTATTTTTACTAGAAAAACTAAGGTGATAAGGAATGGGTACTATGTGCCCAAGTGGGTCAATGATAATAATTCCTACCCCAACACTAGATGCACATCTAGAACTATCAAAAAACATTGTCCAAGTGTCGAAAGTGGTGTTATACACTATCAAGTCATCACAAAAATCATCGTTGATAGGATTTGTGTCTAATAATGAGGTTACTACCAATTGATATATAATTATTTATCCCTTTACTGATTTTTATAACATAATATTTAGGTCAAATTCTATGAGTAACATGACTCATTTTTTAATATGACCTTAGAGATGTGGTTTTGACATAAGAAAATTTAAAGGATCAAATTTTGTAATAACTTGTGTCTCATTGTTAATCATATAGTGTTAGACCTTTTGAGTAGTGAATACAAGTGTCAATTTTTTTGTTAAAATTGTTGGATAATTTCATTCATAGTCAATAAGTGTATGACTAATGTAATAAATAGTTTTCTCTTTAAGTTGATCATCGTGCTATGTTAAGAGTGCACCAAGTGCACGATCTATTGCTGAGAGGTAGAGGAGAAGTAGCCTATCAAGTGTTAGTGGTAATAATAAGGGTGTGTTCAACAAATACTATTTGAGTGTGTCAAAGATTTTTTGACATGTGATATCCCATTCAAATTTTGTATCCATCTAAAGTAATTGGGTGAATGATTGAGTCTTATCTACTAGTTATGCCACAAAATGATGTATTGCCTAAATCTTGACCTATAGGGAGTGAAGTTGATTTAAGTTAGTAGGAGGCATGTCCATTATAGCTTTGAATTTCTTTGGGTCAATATCGATACTAATTTTGGATATTATTAATCCTAAGAGTTTAGTGGATGAAACTCCAAAGATGTATTTTTTGGATTTAGTCATATATTATACTTTCTAAATCTTTTAGAAATATGCCATAAATCTATTGTATGGTGTTGTCACTATTCTAATTTTATAAGCAAGTCATCAACATAATATTTAACTATCTTTTGAATGAGATCATGAAATATATGGGTCATTGTTCATTGGTATGTTGTTCTTGTGTTTTTTAATATAAAAGGTATGACTATATAGTAGAAAGTGCCTTGTGGTGTGGTAAAAGAAGTTTTTTCTTGGTCTTCCTTAGTTATCTTGATTCTATTATAATCGATAAAGCCATCTATGAAAGAGATAATTTATTTGCCTACTATGGATTACACTATCATATCAATGTTGGGTAGAGGAAAATCATCCTTGGGACATGCTTTCTTTAAGTCTATAGAATCAAAATAACGTTAGATTTGATTTCTAGTTTTAATAATTAGGATAATGGTAGCAACCCATTGGGGATGAGTAATCGGTCTAATGAAAATAGCATCAAAGGGCTATTGGATCTCATCTTTGACTAAAATAACTACCTTGGGATGTATTTTTCAATTTTTTAGTTTAACTTGATTTGTATTGGGATAGAGTATAATCCTATGTACTATGATTGAGGGATCAATACTAGGGATATCAAAATAGGTCCAAGTGAAAACTCTAGGGAAGTATTTTTAAATATGATATATATATATATATATATATATATATATATATATTCTTCTTTACATAAGGTAATAAAAAATAATATGATGTGAGTATTGGTATTGGTTCCATAATTGAACTCAATTATTTCTTCATTAAGTAATGTAGATTGATCAATAATGTATGGTGCTGTAGGGATACTATCATCTATGTTGGTTGAAATATCATCAAAATTGTTTAAATTCTCACCAAAGTATTCCTAGGCATTTATGGAATGAAGAAACCTATTTTTATGATAAAAGGAAGGGAGATCCTCATATGCCCCCAAGAATTCTAAGATATCCCTGTCGTTAGCAAAATTGTTAAAAGTAGGTAAATCTAGAGAAGCTAGATTATCAATAAGATTAGGGTAAATGATTAAAAGTGTGGAAACATGATTTTGATTTATTATCTATCCATGAAATGGATGGATAAAACACTATATGATGAGAATCATGGTGAGAGTAATTGGCATTAAATGTGCTATATTTATATCCAAGTCCTTGTCTACCTTATTGATCATATGCCTCAATAGGATTAAGGATTCCCTATTCATGTTTTTTGAGGCCCTGTCGTGTAACACATTTTTTTATAAATATCTCAATGCAAAGGGAGAACTGAATCTATTATCTTATGCTCTATAGGTGTCTGATGGAGTTATACGTGAACTCTAAATAGTAGACCAGAGGGGTGTTGTAACAAAATCCATGTGAGGAATATAAATGTGTGAAGGCTCTATATGCTGATAATATTTGAATGGTTCTTGATCCAAAGGGAATGTGTAGATATTACATTTGTAGATGAAATTTAAACATTTATGTAAATTGGATGGAGTTACATGCATATCATGAATCTAAGGTATTCCAAGCAAGATATTATAACTAAGATCATTAGGCATAACTTGACATGTCATAGGTAGTGTTATAGTTACAAATGTAAGGTCTAGTGTGATTTGATGCAAAAATTTATGTGGAATATTATCAAACCATCAAATATTCATATAAAAAGGATCTAAATCCTTAACATTTATATTAAAAATCCAAAGAAAAGAGATATTACAAATTTTAGACCCTAATCCATTATCAACTAAATGTATTTAACACCCACCTTATTAATTCATACTGTAATGTAGAAAGGTAGGTATAGATCTATGATGTTCTAAGGTGTGAGATATTATTTTTTGAATGAAATATACTCTTTTGTCCATTTCATAGTATTAATTATGGAAGCAACATAACCTAGATCTATTGTGCGAGGTACCTTAGTATCACAAAGTGTTGCATAAAAAATATATTTGTATGTGTTAGAATGTTATATGAGCTCTAAAATGGAAACCATGGCTGAAGAAACACTACTTTGGTCAACATAACTATAGACATGGGTTTTATTAACCTACCATGCTTCAGGACCACATGTGGATATCATAGTGTGGACCATAGGGTCTACTACAATCATAGAGCTATTAGTAGAGGTGGTATAACATCTAGATGTGTAGAGTCAAGAATTAGGAGGGATAAGTGAGACTATTGATGTTCTCTTATGGCTAATAGTTATTGGTAAGCAATCAAAGTGAACCAAAGAGAAGAAAGAATCGAAAAGAGACTTGTTAATTTTAGGTAATGTATTTGGTATCTTATGTAATATATCATCTATAAGTTTAAAGATTTAATTCTAATTTGAATTCTAAATATTATAAGAATAACATGCTAGATAAATGATGAAACATGACATATAATTCAATTGATATATAACATCATGCATACATGTGCTTATGTCTTCTTTGAGTTTATTCAGAATTGAAGGAAATAACACACATTTATAGTTTCAAATCTTACTTCTACACTGACACAACATGAGCAGTATGGTCATTGGTTCACCATACCATCTGAGTTTAGATAGTACATACCACAATTACATGATCTACACGCAAATATCCTATAAAACACTTGTAAAACCTATACCAATAAATAACAATCCTAGTCCACTACAAGTCTACTTAAAACATTTATAATAAAATAAAAAATTCATTACCATTACTTAGACAAATATTATATACCAGTATCACCATTTAACACAATCAAAATAATTAAACACATGTAAAAATGAAAAATATAATTAAACCAAGATACCAATATACATAATGCCAATATAACAACCATCCATATATATTTAACTCATAACATAATTTTAATAGAAATATGGTACATCACTCAATAATATGGACATGGCCATTAGGAACAACCCCCTCACTCTCACTTTCAGACATATCCATACCAGAAGTGGAGGCCCCACTATCCCTTTGTGACCTTGATCACTGCCTATGTCTACTCTCTCTCTCTCATGATACATATCCAACTTGGCCATACACTCTACATTCTCTTGTTGTATATGTATGTAATCATCCACTATCTAGATACTTGACCCAATTAAAGAATTAGGTGTAGGCATGGGCCATATTTATAACTCCACATGTGCATCATCCCTACCTGCAATCACTCACCTATACACTATAGTGCTTATCATAGCTCAATTGAAGAAATGGGTATGAAAAACAATAATTCTTATGTCCCTCTCTACTAATCCATCATCCAAAACATCATCAAGAATATGTTATGTTAGTATGCAAAGTGTAGACTCAATGGTAGTCTCCCAAGACTCATCATCACCTAAACCTACACATACCTGCATAATACATCAAATTCTTAACCAAGTAAATGAGTAACCAAATATACCTAACATACAAACATAAAATGAAAACTTACCATAAATATACCTAAGGGGTTATACATCTAATACAATCTCTATAATAATCCCACCTCTCATAAATGGAGGTGACCATCTATTATCTCTCCACTAGGATATATAGACATTAATAGCCCTTACATTGTCTACATTTAGTATGTCAATCACTAGACTACTCTATCAATGGAATGAGGGATAACTCCATAGTCAATGGTTTAGGCCTACTAATTAGACTCATTAGAGCTTGAGAGCTCCTCAACCATGCCATTGGCACTGGGCACATCCTAAGTAACACCAAATTATCATGTCACTTTATCATACTAGAACCTCTCATTTACATTGACCCACCAATTATGTAACCAAAATCTCAATCAAACCCATCTCAATTGAGCATCATTCTTAGGCCATCCCTCATAGCCCCTATAGGGCCTACAAATAATGTCTCTAGATATCACTATGTCTAGGACATGATGACACTACATCATGCTCTTCTTAGGAATGTGGGTCATCCTAGTCCACCTCTCTACAAATGATTATGAATGGGCCCAATCATCTCATTGAGGCAACACCGGTATAATCATTTATATATGATAACATTACTAATAGTGTAATAGTTTGTATGATCCAATACCTCCACCACACATCTCTTGCATAAAATGATACAAGTCCTGGTACAAGTGGGCTAGCATAGAATGGCCCTATAAGCATATACTATCATGATCCTCTATGACCTACACTATTTCATGTATCCCATAGGAGATTTCCACCCCTCTCCCATCTACAAAAATAAAATAAGCCAATAAAATAGCTAAGAACTTTTATAACTATGGAACATTTTCTGTGATAATCAATGATAATCATATATCATTGTGGCTCCCTATATGATGAGTCCTTATGACCATAGTAGAAAAATACCTAACAACCCATTATATGGCTTGATCACTAGTATCTTCTTATAATACATCTCCCTACCTAATAATAGGTAACCACAAGATCCTATACACATGCTCTAAGGTAATAGTCATCTCCTTAATAGGTAACTAGAATGTGCAAGTATCTACATCCCACCTCTCACATAGTGCAGTCATCATGTGTTTATCCTAAGGCATAAAATCTAAGGATGCCATGTGACTTATATCTACCCTCTCTACCATGGCCATTTTGAAATATATCAGGGGTAGACCCTATAATTTCTCCATCATTCAAACACACTAGAACTCTTTCATACATACATCAACCTACAAAAATATAACCAAATATGACATTAGCAACACAAAATATAAGATCACTAGATAACAAAAAGTCATCAAACACTAGTCAATAATAATAAGTATAAAACATTAGGCCTAATAGACACTAGCTCTACATACAAGATATTAGCATTGGATAATAATGTCATATCTAGGACACTAGTGCCATGTCCTAGACACTAGCACCAATATCAGGATAAAAGTACCAATTTTCCAAAAACTACCCCTAAACTACTAGATTTTCAATAAAATAGTAAAACATGTACTAAAAATGAAAAAAATAGGAAAAATTATAGGCTCCTTACTAGGGTAACTGACTCCTTGGCCTAGATAAGTGTCCCCACCTCCTCGTATTGGGTCAAAGTCACTCCTCATCTCCTTGACATATTATATATCTTAGACAAACAACAAATATCCACTCAAATGACTTAAATGAATTGTTAAAATTATTAAATAACCTATTTAAGTCAAACTTATTAAATTACACCTTACTAAGGTTGACCTTGCACACCAATTTCACCAACTAATACCAACTTCTTGCCATCACAATATCTAAAGAACTGTAACTCTAATTTGTGATCTATTTCTTACACAGGACTTGACCTCAATGTGACTCACCATGTATTGGTTAAATATGATTATTTAAACCAATATATCAATCATATTTAACTCTTCAAAATGAGAAAAATGATATTACCATAATAAACTAAATTATAGACCAAATGTCTATCCTATTACCAATTTCAACAATCGACTCCATCACAATAGATAAAATATTCAAACTTAATAAAAAATCACCCCTATTAATTAACACCAACATATCCAATCATTAACATTTTTGGTTAGAAACCCTTACCTCAGTCTTGTATCTCTCATCAAAAGGGGGGTAAATACACATAAATTATTTTAGATACAACTATTCAGACACACAAGTTCACTCAGATATAACTATTTAGACACACATGTCCATTAGATATAGATATTCAGATACATAGGTCTATTCATATATAGATATTTAAACACAAAGGTCCACTCATATACGACTATTAAGACTCACATGTCTACTCAAATACATATATTCAGACACATAGGTCTACTCATATAAAAATATTTAGATGCATAGGTATACTTAGATACAAATATATAGTTTGGCTTAGATATAAAAATTGACTTAGATATATAGGTTCACATAGATATATAGTTTGATGAAAATATTTAGTTTGAATCAGATATATAGGTTTAATTAGATATACAGATGTTTAGAAATAGAACTACATTACTAGATATCAATATTGGGGGCATGATGTAGAGCACATGTCCTTGATATTTATTTTTATATTGTTGGGTTACACTCAGATCATCACCCAAGATGTCACTAGGTTTTCACCAATTTGGGTTACATGATCATCTATAGTGGTTGATCCATAACCTTCCACCAAATCTAATTTACATACTCTTATTCAATACACACATTAGAATGGAGGAAAATAGGCCTTGTTTCTCTACATATTTAAATTACATACTCAAATTTAGTACACACATTAGAGTGGGGGAAGTAGGCCTTATTTTTCCACATATTCAATTTACATACTCAAATTCAGTACATACATCAGAGTGGGGGAAAGAATTCCTTGTTTCTCTAGATATTTAGTTTACATACTTAGATTCAATCCATATATCAAGGTGGGGGAAAAATAGGGTTTTGTTCCTCATGATTTAGTTCACTATTCAGATTTAGTACAAAGGACATCCATAATATGGAGTTCCTCTTCACATATTTTACTCCAACTCCTATCCACTTCTCTTGGAAATAAGTGAGCCAGGTCCATAACACATCCGCATAGGTAAGAAGATGTATGCATACCTATTTTTATTTTACTCTAGTACTTTAATTTCATTGCATTACTAGAATAAAAGGGGATAAATGTATACACCCTAATTTGGTCAAATAACTACAAGTACTATGTCTTTTATTTCTCTTTCACATAATTTTTTTAGTGATGAATACAACCCTTGTTTTCATGGTCATTTTAAGTATTTTTATCTTTATTATGTCTTATCTTCCCTATTTGTTTCATCCCTAGTGGTCCTAAGTCACCCCTTCCTAGTCATAGGGGCCCCTAGCCTATCCTTTTTGGTCGTAGCTCTATTTTTAGGCCTCAAAACACTAACACCATTTTAAAGATGGTAACATCATATGGTTCTCATTTCAAATTATGTATCTAGTGTTTGACAACCATTTTCTCCCATATTTTGGGTCCTAACCCTACCTTGAGGCTTCTCTTATGCTTTTATCCCTCTTTTATGACTTGTCAACTAGCGAACAAGGTCTTATACTCAAATAAAATTTACTTATATATAAATATCCTCATAAGGAATTTTACACCTAGTAATGACTATTTTGGCACATAATTACATAAAATATATCACTAGTACTACTCAATACTCTGCATACTAGTTAGCTATTACATCTATACATTACATGCTTAATCAAATAAGGGCCTAAGTGAAATTCATTCTAGCACATCATATGCATTGATTATGAAAATTACCTAAGGGAGAACTAAATATAACCTAAGACCCCTAGAATTAGGGCTAATATAGGTAATGGCTAGGACAAGAAGGGTTTTGATGTATGTGATTGTAATATCTGATAACTTAGTTTTTCCCTTTTTTTGCATTTGGTCTATTTTTTTCATCTGTATAAGTACTCATTAGGGTTTTGGAAGATATTTAGCTAAAATAGAGACAAAAGTGAGCTTAATAAAGACAAAAAACCACATACAAGTCCCCCAAAACCTCCCATAGTGACACCTCCTCCAAGAGGGACACTAGTGCCATAATTTAACACTAACACCACATGGTGGTGCTATCCACATAAGGGTGCTATTGTCTAAATCTAGATTTCAACTATTATCATAGAATGAAAGGTGTTTACATATTTCTCTAACCTATTTTAACCTCTTAAGCCATATAAATACCTATTTTATTCTCGATAAGTGTTCTTTATCTCTATTCTTTCTATTTTGGAAAAAACTTGTCAAATCAATTATTTCTAATTTTCATTCTAGGTTATTGTTATACTCAACCATTTAAAAACATATGATTTATATTCACTAAGTCTTAAAATATTAAAATTCTAATCAATAGGGTGAAACCATCACTATATAATGTAAAGATGTTAAGGACTACAAATAGACACACAAACCAAACAAAATGATCCTATTAAATCTTAGGACAAATCCACTATTCTATAGGGCAAAATTGCTAAAGATTAAAGATAGAATATAAGTATATAGATAAATAATTTTTATAAATCATAGGGTGAATCTACTAATCTACAAGGTGAATTCACTAAACATTATAGACAAATTATAAATGGAAAGTCAAAAATGATAATTTTTAGGGTGAAATCAATAATTGCAGAGACAAAATCACTAATAGATGGTGAAATTACCACACCTAGAAATAGAGATTTTAACAAAATTTTGAAAAATTTGGACTCAAATAAACATAAAATTGTTTTAAATCAGATCCCTATTCCCATATGATGATAAGCACAAGATGAAGCAATGAAAATAAAAAAAGGATTTATGGGATTGTAAGTCCTACCAGGCGTGCTAAAATGTATATATGCAAATTAGAGAAAATGTGTTATAAATTCAAAACAAATGAAATATATACTATACGAAGAGATATAACTTAGATAAGATCAAAGAGGGGAATAATATACCTTCACTTACCAATGAAGGCATCCCTAGTTATATCAATTTTCTCCTCTTTAATTGTTGGATGTGGGTGATCAATAGACTGAATGCAAACACATGAGCACCATGTCTCCTTATTAGATTGGTTGATTGATTGGATGTATGGTGGCTTGATGTTGATGATTAATTATTAAATTGGAATAAATTTATTAGGCAAATTAGAATTTTTATTTGATAAATTGAAAAAATGTCCTTACACTGACTTAGCTTGTTAAGAGTGAGAGAGGATGTTTGGATTTATAAAATTTTAGGATGAAGGTGTATCATTGATCTTGATCCAAGATGAATTGTTGAAAATGAGTTAAATTTTGGAGGGTGAATCATAAATAAAATTGGTTGAGTGTGTAAGATGAGGAATGGGATTGGGATGGACATGTCATAATTTATACCTTGCATTGAATTTAGTCTGATGGTATGGGGATTTGGATGATGATGTCATGGGTATGGGGTGAAAAGGTGATTTGAGATAATTGGATTTTTTGATTTATGAAAAACATGGTTATTCTAAATTCCATGGATTTTATTATTATGGATGAGTTAACTAATTATCAATGGTTAATTAACTAAAGTGATGTGAGATGATTAATTTGGGATTATCAAGGGTCAAAATATAACACATTTAATTGATTGGGGGGATGAATAGTAATTAGGATATAAATATTAGTCGATAATGGGATTAGAAAGTGATGGGATGATGAATTAGGGTTTAATTAGTGTGATGAAGGGATTAGGGATTAATAGTTAAAATTGACACAAGGTGTTTGAAGTGTCTATAGTTTCAAGTTATCACCATTTTTATTTAATTATATGCAATTTTATATAATCATATACCTATTTAACATCATATCTATTTTTTTCTTTCCCAATGGCCATTCCAGCTATGTTAATGCATTCCATAACCTTTGAATGCACCATACCATTTATTTTAGTAGTAGTGTTTAATTTTATGGCTTTCAAATAAGGCATAAATACATCATAATACTTGTGAAATTGTAAAAATTAAGTATATATTATTATAACTACCTTATTTACAAATTAAACCAATTTGATAATTTAATCATCTACCCTGGATATAATTATTTTTCTTGTATAAATCATTACACAGATATACAAAAACTTTTTTTCCATTTAAGCCAAAAAATATCATTTGATTTTAGAAATTTCATATATAAAATGGATCATAAATAATTTTCAACACTAAGGCAAGGACTAGACGCTATGAGGCCCTTGTTAAGTGGAATATCAAAGTTAAAGTATTTTTCCCTTTCTTGCATGTATATATATATATTATATACATATACATATACATATATATATATATACATATACATATATATATACATATACATATATATATACATATATATATACATATACATATATATATATATATACATATATATATATATATGTATATGTATATGTATATGTATATATATATATATTATGTATATGTATATATATATATATATATACATATACATATACATATATATGTATATATATATATGTATATGTATGTATGTATGTATGTATGCATGTATGCATGTATACACATAAATTAACATTTATTTATAAAATAATGCACTAGTGTCTGCTCCTTATACACACTTATCTCATGCCTAATTCAATGATCCTTGACTTCCATTCCTTCACTTCTATGTGGATGACCTATTACTCCAAGTAACCATTACTTACTGAATGTTCCTATTCCTCACTTCAAATAACGTAAGCTTATTCCTAGACTAATCCATACTTCCAAATTATCTATTTTTAGACCTCAGATAAGACCACTCTTCGAGACAATCCCTCTCACTAGTAGTGTTTAAATTAATATACCATGTACTCCTACTAATAATGGCTAGTTACTCAAATTCAAACTCATGTAATTGGTCATCCTTCATGTTTTACAAGTCCCATCTGAATGAATTCTAAAATTACCATTATTAATTCAGATTTTCAATCCATTTTTTTAATAGAAGCTCATATCAAGGAAAATCATGAGAACATATAACCACATATTGAGTGGAAACCATCTATTCTTCTGAATCATGAGTCTACATAGCCCTAATAGTGCTAATCTGAGTTTGAATACACCTCAAAGGTCACATGTCATTATTGAAACATTTAATCACACTGGGAATAAACAAACATATATCATCACACAAATATTTCACACACACCACCACAACATGGGGAGAACTACATGGAGTTTTATCCATCTTATAAAGTATTGGTATGTAGGTAATGCTCAACTCATAAGGTGTTGAGGTCAAACACAACTTCAACCACTAACCCCTTTTTCTAACTTATTTTATTTCCCTCATGACACATTAAGCTAGGGTTTCAAGTGAAAATGAATGCACATAATGGATTTCACATTCAATCATATATATCCGGTCACACACACAAATTCAATAGGTGAAGATGCACAATTCCAAATTTTCATAAAGAGTAAAAAACTATTAGATGTTGATGTACCCTAAAGACACTAATGCATGATGCCTTTGAATGAATAATGCAACCTTTTCTATATTTAAGTGATTATATACTCATAATACACAACACCAATATATATTCCTATGATAAATTTTATAGTTGTATTTACAATTTTGCATATATTATTTCTAGCTAAGTTGTTCTTCTTTGGTACTTTCTATTTTTAACATATTTATAAATTTAGCAAGTTTCAAATTAGTTTGTGTGATTTATTTCATATATTAATCATTCTGATTTTAACCAATAGTTTCTCATAATTAAGATTTAACATTTCTCTCTATCTAATTTTTTTGATAAAACATATTGGTGAACCCATCTATTGATTGAATATTACAAAAGCCTAACCATCCTTGTTGCTAGGGTTTCTTTCCTTATTTTTGTTATTTAAAATTAATGTATTAGGGTTTTCATAGTTGATAAATTCTTTATCAACAAAAATATTTCAAGTTTCAATTTCATATTTAGGGTAATCTAAAAATTTGTTTCTACCTATCTTGTAAGAACTACTACATTAAAATACTGAAGTTGAGTATTTCAAGCTTTTAGTTCATAACACCATAATGGTAGAATCAATTAATAGATTTAATGAAATGGATAAAAATAAATTAAAGTGGTATCTATTAAATAATAAAGATATGAAATAAGTGTTTATAAAAATTATTAGGGAGGACATGAAGAAAAAATCTGAAAGCCAATCATCAAACACTTCAATTGCTATGGGTTCCTTACCTTTATCTACAGAATTTAATTAAACTTTTGTATTTCCATATAATATGGTAGAAACCAAATGGTTTCAATAAATCACTATGTTATTTCTTCCTCACTCAATTCTGAAACCACCTTTGGTTAGCACACTTTCTATTTCTGATGTATAATCCCATATGCAAGTTATTTCAACCCTGAAAACTAAGGTATTACATTTAGAACAAGGTGATTTGAAAACTAATTAGGCACTTGATTTGTATACTTTATTGCATAATCGATTGGCTTAACATATTTTAGCGTATCATTTACCAAATAGTTATGTGGAACTTAAGCTTAAATTATATGATGGAAAAGATGACCTTGAGAAACATTAGAGATAATTTCATGCAACATTGTTAGACTCTGCATCCAATGATAGGATGTTAACCAAGATATTTCATAGAAGATTGAAATATAATGCACTAAGATGGTTTTGTGATCTAATAAAGTTGTCATTTAATGAATTTAACCCGTTGGTAGTGTGTTCCTTGCTATATATACTAAAATATGATTTATGTAATACTCTATTCTTGTACACTTGAAAAATATCCATTATGGCTATAAATTTTAGTTATAAACCTAATCACTATCAAAAGGATTGTGTTAATTCTCTTTTTGCCTAAATTTATTATCACTTAGTTCAACCATTATTATCTTGATGACTAGGAATTCTATAGTGTGTAAAAATCTCTAAACTTGATCATTATCCTTCACTGCCAGTTTTGGACGTATACCTATTTTCTTGATTCCTGGACACTTGCATCCTAGATAGACACCTATATCGAAGCAAGTGTCCACCTTTATTAAAAAGTGTATAGTTTAAAAAATTCATCTAATTTGTAAATGAAATGTATTCTAAAGGTCAACCTAATTTATTTAATGTGAGATATTTCTAAAAGGAATTAGTATATATACAAGATCAACTCTCATTCATTTTTCACTTAGTAAATATTGGTAACTCACATGGAAACCTATTAATAAGAACTAAATCAAGAATTAAGTGGGAAAACATACCCTATTCATCAATATTTATAAATTATTCATAGGATTCATATTCCCATAGGTCTGAAGCATTCAAAAAATAATTCATGAGTAATATTTTCCAAGATACAAGCTAGGTCACTGCATGTCATTACTGAACACACATTACATCCTTGTACACACACAAACCAAAATATATGGGAAAAATACATAAGTATGAGGCCCTTTTTAGATTATTGGATATGAGATAAACTAAATGACATATTATATACACTAGTAGATAAATAATTGATTAATCTTCATCCAATTACTACTATCCACTACACATATTTGAAAATGTGAAAGGACAAGCATTTTACACTGATCATGGTATTAATAGGCATCAAGATAATGATTATTTTGCTTTAAGTTAAAATCTTACACAACTTTTAGATAGAGGAGTCATAACATTTAAGAAATAGACAACAAGATATATTTCCCTTACTTCTTCTAGAGTTTATTCTAAGAGGGTCAAGACATCTCATTTCACTCGTAAAGAACATGTGGTCCATGGACCTTCATTGAAGTAAACCACTAGTAAAAGTCCTTCTCCTAGTGTACTATCTATCAAGAATGATCTCTCCCACATCCTATCAAGGAACCATTGGTTGATTGTGATATTGATAGAGTGACACATAGGGGAGACATGGAGACACATTTAGTAGAATCTAATTACATATTTATAAAATAGATTTGGGTACCAAAATTGACATGTAAAAATACATATCATATATATACATGTGATATGTCTATAGGTACATTAGTTCTAGTGACAAATAAAAATAAAAGATTCATTACTAAATGATCATTATAGTCATTTTTTCTTATTCCCAACCAAATTTCATGGCATATAGTGATTGCCTCATTATTACAACATTACCAAATTAATGTCTTACCATACTACTATACAAACTTTCCATACCCAAAATAATTATTATAAAAATAAACGGAAGTAAAATCATTTTCAAATAAGAATTCTCACCCATTTGAAACCAAATACACCACATAGCACAAAACATGGTTTCAACAAACCCCTACTCCTTCTATTACCTCTTTGAGACCACAAAGTCCTATGATACATATGTAGAGCATTATAAAGTCTATAATGCAAAATATTACATCTACACATGCTCCTTGGTAGTACCACTAGTTTGCTATGACATATATGGTGTTTAGACTACTCCGAATGAGCATCCCTTAGATGGGATAATTGGATAGACATTTCCCTTTAAAAAAAAATTATTCCAAAAATATAAAAACATTCAAATAAATTAAAAAAATTAAATAATACCAATTTTTTTTCAACATTTTACTAGTTATACTATCTCTTATGTATATGTTATTTGCATCATGTTAGTAGATAACATATTTTTATTTTCATATATACACATGTTTCATGCTTAATTTGAGTGTGATATAGGTATACTCGATACATGATATTTGTACATACAAATGTTGGGATTTCCATTCACTCATGTCCTAACTACATTGGGGGCATCTACTTCTTTGATCACACTACACCCAAGTTACATTATTATATGATCACTTTCTATTATCATGTTTGAGCTTCTATACACTTACACACAGCTATATCCATGCTTATACCTTTCATAGTGTAATTGATATGTTATATATTGAACATTTTACAAATACACATGTTTAACAACTAGGATGCTAGGTTCATGTTGGTTGATTCTATTTATCCTAATTTTGCATTTTACCACTTCCTTGAGTGTGTTCCTTACTTTCTATTATCTTGTATTATATTACTTGTTTGAGAATTTGAATATGCTCCATTGATTATGGCCCATGTGCCTATGTTTGGCCTATTTTGACATTTGAATATGCCATTATTTATTGTATTTGGACATTTGAATATGTCACTCTATGATTTATAGACATTTGACTAAGTCATGTCCATTTTATTGTGTACCATTGAACATTCCCCTTATATGATGTCTCCTTGGACCATTTCCTTTTCCTTTACTTTTGAGTGCTCTTATATGTGTGCTTAATTTCTTGATGAGCTTGTATAGTTACTCTTAAGACATTACCATGATCTACATCATGCATATTAAGAATTTATGTGATCACACACTACATTCCTCAATTTTATATCTACTTATACATGTTACTCTTATATACTACGTGATCCATACACAACTTATACAATAATCTTATCCTTTTGAGGTAAGGTGACTACCATATTCTACTTCCCCTCACCGCAAAAGGTGGGAGAGGTATATAAATAAGGGAATGCCATAGAGGCATGGATTTCACACTCTCATAGTTTCACATTATAATGGGGGCATGCCAAAAATGCATGACCTAAACACTTATTCAATACTCAACATTTATAGATTATAGTGGGGGCATGCTATGAAAACATGTTCTCCACATTTACACCAATTCTCAAATTATCTAGATTATAGTGGGGGCATGTTTTCCACATTTACACCAGTTCTTAGATTCTCTAGATTATAGTGGGGGAATGTTATATAAACATATCTTCCATACTTGCATTGATTTTAATTTTACCAGATTTCATAGTTATATGATTTAGTTACATATTTGTGGAAACATTCTATACTTGTTACCATTATTATACCCATATTTTAGCTTGAGACATATATAAGGTGCATATGCCATGTAGAGGACACCTAAAATTTCAAAATAAAATCATATCTAGATTTTAAATACTATTTTTGACTATTATTATACCCAAGTTAGACTTTTATGGACTGTTATTGAGTCAATATACTATAGTAATTAGTTCACTTATGGAAGGTCAAGATGATCAAATCACTCAATATTAGTAAACTTATAAGTTATATTTGAATAATTCATCTAACTTTACTTTAATTATAGGTTGGATTTGATTAAATCATCCACCCTCACTAGATATATATTGTGATTTGATTAAATCACTCACACTCACCAGATCATGCACACATTTGGGTTGTATGATTGAGATAACAAGCTTAATGGCCATGTTTCAATCCACCTTCACACCAAGGTTAAGATAATGTGTACTTAAATCTCTCTCTATATATGCACTTACAAGATCATAAGGTCCTAATCTTAGATTCAATGCTTCATAATGAGGCATCCTTTCAAATCAAATTGTTAAATGATAAGATGGTTACATCAACACATAAGTGTACTCCTAACCTTATTATTTATAATTTAAACCATGCCTAATTATTTCAATGTTAGATTTCATACATTGATTATATATTATAATATCATCTTGGTTGTAGGTTATTCAATAACAAAGCACTCAAGTTGGGCTCATGCAAAGACAAGGTGTGTTATACACACCCAGGTATGCATTTCTTTCCTTTAAACTAGTAATTTCATTAATTTATTAAAGAGGGGGAAAATGTAGATACTAAAATCTTATTTATGTAATACTATAATATTATACACTTGGAAAATATCCATCATGGTTATACCTTTATTTATAGACCTGCCCACTACCAAAAATTTCACATTCACTATCTCTTTGTGACTAAATTGCATATCTCTTAGTCTGACTACTATTATCCTAATGATAAATCCTTTTATACTATGTGATTTAAATTTTAAGGGATTTATGGAGTGTAAAAACCTAGGTTGATAAAGTGCTATAATAATAAATTAGGGAATAAATACAATAATATCAATAACCTCTCATTTGTATAATAATTAATTTATCTGATTCTTCTTTAAATAACAAATTAATTATGAGAAATGTACTTAGCTAGAAATTGATTAAGATAAATAATTAATAGGCTAAAAATGAGTACACAGACTATGCAAGTTATTATGAACAATAATAAGGAATCAGAAACCTTCTTAGATAATAACATGCTTCCCTAGATAGTATCACATCATGTTAGTATCATTTGTGCCACACTAGTGTCCTTTTGGTAATAGGGATAATGAAACTTTTTGGGTGTACCTTCACTTGATTCTAAAGAGTTTATGGCTATGTGCATGGATTTTGATTCATGACATGTTCCCTATTTTGACTGATTTAATGCAAAATTTTAGGTCTTCATGTTTGTTAAGGTATTTGAGGAGCACAAGTAGAAAAAGAGTGGTGTTATCAAGGTAGGGTGGATGTGACCTCAACACCCCATGTGATGAGTGTTACCTACATACCAATACCTAAAAACGGGATTAAGCCTGATGTAGTTCTCTCAAACTAAAAGCTAGTGCAAGTGCAAGTAAATGATATTAGAGTTATGATTTTAATGCTTTGAGTATGATTTGAGATTGAAAATCTAAGTAATCTGAGCTCTAGGTTATTATAAATGGGTGTATGTTGAAGCAGGATAGAATAGGGATAAATGACCTTAGTTTGGACAATTATTTCTAAGTTTATTTATGAGTATTTGCATATGATTTCCATCTAGTAAATAAGAAATTGAAAGTGGTATATAGATATATATATATATATATAGATATATATATATATATATATATATATATATATATATATATATATATATATATATATATATATATATATATATATATATATATATATATATCATTATATTTCTTGTCAAGATGTGAAATAAGTCTAGGCTGACCCTATGAGTGTTTTGAGGAACAAAAAGATATCCATTAGAGGAGTAAGTGTTTCAATGAATTTTTAATTATTATTGGAAATAAGGAAAAGAAGAAACTAAGTATAGGTGTGGTTGAAAAACCTATTTTATTGTGCACTCATGGAATCAAAATATTGTGAAGAGATCCTCTTTGGCTTGGGAGGATGACCTATATATAAGAAAGCACTAAAGAAAACTTATTTGTTAGATAGATAGTTGGGTGGATTGCCTAGAGATAGCTAGATCCTAAAAGTGAGGGCTTCCTTGAGGGCTATCAATCCACATATTTTAAATAATTAAGTTTATAAAACAAAAAGGAAAGTACTTGCATCAACAAATCAAATATACTAAAATTGAATATAAGAGACACTAACTTATAAAATAGACTATAAATAGTTAAATTAGTGATAAAATATTAATACTAGTGCTAGATGGCTGGGGTCTACTTAAAAAAATTAGAAATGGGTCTATGGACAAGCAGGAACATAGAGAATTAGGTTTGATTGGGGGTAGGTGGGTGAAATTAGCTTGCTAGTTTTCACTAATCAGTGGTTAGGCTAACCATCAATGGTCAAGGTAACCAACAGTGGTTAGATAGACTGTCAGTGGTTGAGACAACCATTGATGGTTATTATGTCTAAATCTAAGTTGGTAAAAAAGTTGATTTGATGAGATCCAAAGATGGATTCTAAGAGATGGGTAAGGCCTAGATTGATTACAAAAAGGAAATAAAGTAAATGAATACTAAAAAATAAGTACTTTTATTACCAAAAGTTAATTGGGTGATTGGTTGAGGTAGTTGACCTATTGGTGGAATCTAGCTTGATTCTAATAGAGTAACAGTACCTAAGAACTTAGTGGAGAGGCAATGGTAAATTGACTATTTGATATGGTAGATGGTTCTCTAGATTACTAATAATGATTGAATTGCAAAAAGAAACTCCTAGATATACAATATTATGATAATGATTGTAGATCCATTTCACCTTTTTGCTCCTCTTTCCTTATAGACAAGGCAAGAGAGTTGCAATAACATGTGAACTAGGCTTCATAATTATAACTCATTCATGTAATGGCTCACATGGAGATGAGGACAAGTTATTTTAAGAAAAGTAAGGTGGGTAATTTTCATGTTAGTTGTTAAAGAGGTAGACCCTGATCGTTGATGGTTAAGGTGACCATCAATGGTTGAGGGTGAAGGGTAAAAGGTGGGTAAAGGCTGGGTTAAGCCAATTAAGTTAAACTGACTATAGGTTACATTAGGGGTTAGAGGGTTAAATGGTCCCAAGGGGGTCCTAAGGTGGTCTAGAGGAATTATGATATTTAGAATCATAGTGTGAAAATTTATGATGTCTAAATTTTGGTCCTTTTTATTATGTGATTTGAATCAACATGCTGTAAAATAAAAACTAATTTCTAGACAAAGGTCTGTTGATTGTCTTAAGTATGGAAGGAGGTGTTCTCCTTCAAACTGGGAGGTGATGAGGTAAAGTAGAATTAGGTACAATTTTGACAAGGTAGGTGGGGGTGATGGCAAAGGTGGACATCATGAATATGTTGGAGAGGTTAGGTCTAAAGCATAAATAGGCATGTAAAGTGTGATAAAATGTGCGATAGCCAAGATCATGGAAATATAAGGTTGTTATGGTTGAAAATAATAAATGTCAGTGCTAAAGGATAAGTGACTAGTGTACCACATGACTAAAATTTAGGTGTGGTAGTTGGGTACACTTTTTAGTCTCCTAGAATAAGGTTAGTGCTTCTATGGGTATCCAAAGTAGGAAGTGCTCTTGTGGAAAACATAAATAGGTGAAGTGTCATGGGTATCTGAGGTAAGAAGTGCTCCAAAAAAGACACAAGTGGGTCAAGCTATGAAATAGGTGGTGTAAATGAAAAAAGGGTCAGTATGGTAATGTTGTCATTATGGTCAAAGGACCAGGCAAGAAGTGTTGTAAAATACATGCTAGTTGGGCCAAAATGGACCAATGACGAGGTGAAAAGGTGGTCAGTATGTGTGTAAAAGGTAGATACTAGGGGTGGGTGAGTTGATAATGAGTCTACTAAGAGATGTATTATGAAAGGTAAGAGATAAAGAAGTGGGGAAACCTAACTATCAATTTTTAGGTGCCCCAAGGGTGACCATCGATAGTCACCCTAACTGTTGATGGTCAGGGTAAGAACCTTAAAAACCCATCTGGTAAAAGTGAAATTGAATATATTTTTAATCACTTTGTCTTTTGCTTGATTTTAACCTTAGGCTCTAGATATTTTGGCATTTAGTGGTGAAAATTATTACTGAGGGTATTTTGATTAGGTAGATTTTGACAGTTTGTTGAGGTGGACGTAGAGACTAGTTAGGATGTAGAGAAAACATGGGTGTAGATGAGGATGAGCAAGTTTTTAGGTGAATCCATGATGGAGGTCATGAAATGAGGTAGGGGTTGTCATAAATTTGATAGATTAGTTGGTTTTTTGTAATTACATTAGGTGGGGATATTAAGATAGGGTTAAAGTTTGGGTTTGGTTGACTATGCCCTAGATAGGGTTTTTATGGAAATCAGGTAAATAGGTGGGTGAAATCAAGAATTGATCGGGTGGTTAGGTGATTTGGGGTGGCTATGAGGGTTTGGGTTATCTAAATAGGGGTTTTGGCTATCATCTAGGTAGGTTTCAAGGTAGCTAGGGTTTGGACATTTTGGCCATAGAACACCCATAATGATCATCGACAGTCGACTAAGTTAAAGAGAGGCATGGAAAGTGAAAAAAAGATGCTAAGGTATCATATGCTTACTTTCTAGGTGTAATCTTGTGTGTCTATAAATCATACTTAATAGGCATTGGGTAGATGGCCAAGGTGGATAAGGAAATAGGTTACATGTATAAAAGGTAGGATATATGATAATGGTATAGGTGACTAAGTTGTGTATCCATTTTGGTGAAAGTCAAGGATTAGATACAAATGTGTGACTGAGTGCCATGTATCTTCATTAAGATCTAGCAAGAGATGACCCCAATCAACTAATCCCACTTAAAATAGGTAGGGTTAGGAGTGATGAGGCACTATCAGTATGTGCCTCAAGATGCATCCATGGTCATAATGCTCATTGAGAGATGGGATCCTTCTATGAACACCTTCCTATTTCCAATTGGGGACATGACTATCCTACCTAAGGATGTTCATAGGATTTATTTGCTCTTTATGATGATCCAATATACCACATAGATCAAGAAGAGTGGGATGAGCATATTTAGTTGATATATGAAGATGAGAATGACTAATTTAGATGGCATACTAGGGGATTTAGGTATAGTGATTTGTATCAAAAGGCTCTAGATAAGAGGAGACTCGTGACCATGCTCACAATTTCTATGATATGCTTTGGGCTTCTTGACTCAAGTAGTGGGAGGTTTTCTTATTTTTTATTGGGGGTTATAGTTGAGTTATTTTTGGGGCATAAATTTTTTGGTTGGGTACCTATTCTATTGGTATAGATATATAGGGAGCTATGGGGTTTTAGGGCCCATAGGAGGTATAGAATTAGTGTTAGCCTAGTTATGCATTGTTGGGCCTACAAGCATATTTGGGTACTAAGGATAGTCAGATTATTATGGGTAGATTTTAAAAAGATTGAATTCCCCATTAGCTTCATATGATGGAGGGGTGATTTTGATGCATCAGGTACAAGAGGTGGTTTTCATGATGTGAAGTGGTTCAAGGGTGTACTGGGTACACTAGTGATAGGATATATCACCTAGAGGCCATACATCCAGTTTTTAGTATGGCCTAGTTATAGAAGGCAAACACTCTCACTATAGAGCTATATATGGATAATCGATAGGTGAGATGGGGAGGTGGAGGTAATTCTATTCAATAGGGTAATTTGATAATTTGTCTTGGTATAGGGTATCCTACGTCCATTCCATAGGTATAGGATGGAGGATTTAGAGGTCCTGTTACTAGAGCCACATCCTGTACCTACTTTGCTAAAGTATGAGGAGCTACCAACTAGGGCATTGATAGATAATGTTGGGTTTGTAGATGGGTACATAAGATGGTACCAAACTATATATATATATAGTTACAAACATTGGTAGAGATGATAGAGGTGTGAGGCTGATGGCTATGGATCTAACTGGCCATGATGGATAGACAGGGGTGGCTTTAGGTACTACATAGGGATAGGTATAAGTATTATAGGGATAGGTGGCCATATTATAGGGTTAGATTCTTACACTATAGGGTAAAGTTACAACCTTATAGGGTCAGTTTGTTACCATCATAGGGGAGAGGGATTATGCTAGGACCTTTCTAGGCTTGGTGACCTAGGAGAAGGATTCTCTAAGGTAGAGAGTAGGAGTAGTAGAAGCATAGGAAACACCATTAGGTTTTAACCCCATGGAATGATACCTAGCTATGGTAGAGGATCTATAGTATTATCCCTGATGTGGTAAGTATAGGGATAGTTTGGTAAGTGGTGCCAATGTAGTGACACTAAAGAGTGGGAAACATCTGTATCTAGATAGATAGGGATAACTAAGGGATCGATAGGCAAAACAGGTGGGTAGTCAGTAGGATCTAGCAGTGCTCTAGGAGGTAGTGGTGCCTTTATAGCATAGATATAGCTAAAGTATGACATTTTGTATATCATTTTGATTCTAGCCTATGAGCTAATATGGTGAGATGTACATTTTTGAGAGAGAGTCATGTCTATATAATTTGTACACATTATGATGTTTATTTGATTTATGAGTTATATATATATATATATATATATAATCTCTTTGCTTATGCTCATGTTCATGCTTTATAGCTTGATGTCGATGTTTAATAGTTATCATGTGATGTTTATATTGCTGATGGATTATGCTTATGATATGGTTGTGTAGACACTAATATATGCTTAGCTAGGCATGAGATGCTTTTGGTTTATGGTTATGCTTCTTGATTGCTTACAACATGCTAATTTTAAATGAGTATTTGGATTTCATTATGTATATTTAGACATTTGGTAAAAAATGGTTGATTGCTTTATTGCTTATGGATTTTATGATGTTATTATGTTTGTTATGGTTATGGTTATGATGTTGATGTTTAATGCTTATGATGTGATGTTTATGAGAAAACACGTGAGGTGATTTAATTAACAACACTAGATGGAAAAATAAAGATCATAACCAAGAGACCAATGCCATAATGAAAATAACAACTAGTCACAATAGGATAAGATGAGGGAATGATGCTTCTTATTTGACAAGGACTAGAGAAAAACCAAGTTAGATAGGATTAATGAACATAAGCCCTTCAAATGCTTCACATTAGTGTTCATTAGTTGGTTAAAATGTGTCTTGACCACATAATGTTAAGTAATCTCAAAATCCATTTATAAGAGGGGAGATGGGTGAAAAATATAACCTTCTTGTAAGACTTACATGCCTCTTCTATAGCTATCTAGAGAACTAGGATAAACAAGCCTATGCTAAAATTGTGTAGACTGATTAATGTTAGAAGTCTACTTGTGAAAGTTGATTATGGATCCCACCTTATTTTACTATTTGAGAGATGATTGTAGCTTTCAAGTTTAGTTTATTTTTTCTATGATTTTGATGATGGGTCCTTTATTGATTGCTATAAATGGGAAGATGATTGATATGGGAAGCTTTAAATAAATTGATATGATTTTGACAAATGTGTACTCAACCATCCTTTGAGGGAGTGGTCTAAGTTTATGTGTTTTGTCCAAGGATTTGTGATAGATATCCTTCAAAGGAGTAGTCTACCTTATATTTATGCAATTTTAGATATGTTTATGTAGATATCCTTCGAGGGAGTAGTATACAAATGCTTAGGAATGACCCATGATTGATATTAGTGTGGATTTTACTTATTTATTTCTTTAAATTTTCTTGACATAGACTTTCTTAGGCTGAATTAGTGACTTGCCTTTATGAAGGAAAAACTAGAAGCACAAGAAGGTTGTTAGGTGTGAAGAGGTTTAGGTGATAATGATCATGGGAATCCATCTTATAGATGGGTGGAAAGTACAATGGGAACCATGCCATGGGTAGATCCATGATACCCATTGTTTAAGATAAGGCTATGTTGATGATAGATAATCACATGATTTGATTTTAATCATTTTCCCCTAAAATAGGGAGATGGAATGTAGGTAGATAGAAGGGATGAGCTTAAGTTAGATAAAAGGTGAGCTTGATCCTTATTAACAAAAGAATGGATGCAGATGTGAAGCATTGAGGGGATCAAGTTCTAGATGGCCTTCTATAGAAGACAACTAGTAAGATCATGACCCATGTTTGTGGGTTATGATATAGGTTCTAAGGCAATTTAAAGCAAACTTGCCCCACTTGCTTTTATCCATATTAGTGACATGTTGATTTTCATTTAGGATAAGATCTCTCATATTGAATTCTTACACTTTAAGGTGTTTATCTTAGGTATATTTGACATGCTCTTGATATACATGGAGATGGGTAAGGGCTACTAAATGATGCTCATTGAGTAGCTCAAGTTGGGATAAATAATGCCAATAATAATTGTCCTTAAAAATGAGATCCTATAAAGATATGAAAAGAGATGGGATTTGGATTTCAAGAGGAAAGATGAGCTCTACTCCAAATAAAATATAAAATGGGGTAGCACATGTAGGGGTTATAATGCTACTATGATACACCCACAAGGTAAAGGGGATGTGCAAATGCCAATCTTGACCAAATGCATTGGCCATTTTAGTTAGCATATTATTAAGAGTTTTGTTAAAGGCTTCTACTTGTCTTTTTACTTGGGGGTAATAGGGTAAAGAGAAGCTTAACTTAATGCTGAATGCATCACATAGACCCTAGAATTGCTTGTTATTAAAATATTTACCATTATCTGTGATAATCTTAAGAGGAACACTGAAGCAGTAGATAATGTGATGATTGATAAAGTCGATGACTTTTTCTACTTTGGTCAAGACTAAAGAGATAGCCTCTACCCACTTGGTAAAATACTCAGTCATGGTGATAATATAATTGTGTCACTATGAGGAATGGGGATTAATTTACCCAATAAGATCTAGACCCCATTGTGAGAAGGGCAAAATAGTAATGGAAGCTTGAAGGCTATGGCTAGGTGTGTGATGCAAATTAGCATGTTGTTGACATTTGAAACAATTTTTCACATAATTATAGTATTTTTGGTTAAGGGTAGGCTATTAATAGCCAAGATGAAGCATGCACTTAGCCACAATGAGGCCATTAAAGTGTCATCCACACATTCCATCATGCATTTCCTTGATAGCATGAGAGGCTTCATGATTACATAAAAAACAAAAGAGGAGGCCATAAAAGCCACATTTATAAAGGATTCATCCCATAATGGTATAGAAAGAGGTATTCTAAATAAATTCTCTTAGATCATTCCTAGAGAGGCCAGATGGAACTATGCTAAGGTTAAGAAAGTCGAAGGTTTGCCGATACCAAAGGTCAGGTTGGGTCTCTTCCACATTGAAAATGGTGGGAGAATTTGGTTTGACATAGGAAGGTTGGGTAACACTATGGATAATGACAAATAGTTTAGTGTCTAAGGGTGTAGATAGGATTTTTGAGGTAAGTGAAGCCATGATGTTGGTAAACTTATTTGTAGATCATAGGGTTGACTGGGTGTGATAGTGTTTAAAGTATGCTAAGAGTTCATCAACTAGTTTTTTGTACTATTGTATAACATAATTATTTCATTAGTAGGAGCCATTTATTTGATTAAAAACAAGTTGGGAGTCACTAAAGATGCTGATCATTATAACTCTTAGGGCTAAGGAAATTTAAAGGCCTATCACTAGGGCTTCATACTCAACCATGTTGTTAGTACATTCAAAATCAAGCTTGAAGGACAACGGTAGAGGTTAACCATCAAATGGGATAAGGATGATACCATATCCCTGACTGTGTTGACACTTTGATCCATTAAAGAACATGGTGACTTGGTAAGTGAAATTTTCTTGAGAGAGGGTTGTGATGGACTCATTGGAGATCTCAAGAGGAAGGGGTTAGTTGTCTACTAATGGTGTTTCAGATAATTGGTTAGTAATGACTTGAACTTTAATTAAATTATATTAAAGGAACTTAAGATTACACTTTGCCAAGATCATGAGCTACTTGGCCATACACTAGTTTTGGTATGGCTTAAAGTGTATGTACCTGAGTGGGTCAATGTTGGTTATGATGTAGGTTTTGTGGTTAAGAAGGTAGTGTCAAAGTTTAGTGGCTATGAAGATTAAAGATAAGAAAATTTTCTTGATATGGGTATACTAAGTCTTATACCCCACAAGTGTGTGACTAATATAGTATACAACTTACTCTCTATGTTATTCATCTCAGTGAGCTAACATTGTCCTTAGATAATGGTTGATGGTAGAGGTATAAAGGTAAAAGGGTTGGTAATCCTTGGGAGGGATAAGGATAGGGGGAGACAAAAGTTACATTTTTAATGAATCAAAGGCCTTTTGACAACCACTATTCCACTTGAAAGAGACATCCTTTTTCAAAAGGTGGTTGAAAGGTTGGCACCAGTTTGAAAGCTAGAAAATGAAACAATGAATGGATTGAAGCTTCACTTGCAAGCTATGGAGTTTATTGAGGTTGGTTAGAGGGAGAATATATAAAATTTATTTGATTTTGGTGGGATAAAATTTTATTCCATGAAGAGAGACAATATAACCAAGAAGCTTTCATGACAAGACCCCATAAATACACTTCTTGGGGTTAAGGTGGACATAATAATGGATGAGGCATTCAAAAATGATCTTAAGAATGACCAAGTGATCCTTTCAAAATTTGGATTTTTTGAGAAGGTCATCCACATAGTCCTCGATAATCTTATGGATAAGGTCATGGAAGATATAGGTCATGGCACATTGGTAGGTTATACCATCATTCTTTAGTCCAAAGGGCATGACTCTATAGTAGAAGGCTCCCTATGGGGTTTTAAAGGTAGGTTTACACTGATCTTCAAGTGTAATTATGATCTGATTGTAAGCCAAGAACCCATCCATGAGACATAACATCTCATGGTTGGCTATAAGATCAACAATCTAGTTGATGCTAGGTAGAGGAAAGTCATCTTTAGGGTAGGTGAGGTTGAGGTCATGAAAGTCCACATAAATTCATAGTCCCCCTATGGCTTTGGTGATAGGTACAACATTCAAGACCCATTGGGGATACTTAATGGGTTGAATAACATTGATAGATAGAAGATGTTGAAGCTCTTCTTTGATGAGAAGGGTTATGTGATGATGCATGCATTGTAGCTTTTACTTGATAGGTTTGGCATCACAGTGAGTGACTATGTTATGGGTAGCAATGGTAGGGTCAATTTTAAGCATATCACTATAAGACCAAGTAAAGACTATGTTGTGGTCTTTAAGGAAGGAGGGAAAGTCTCAAAGTTACTTGGCATTCAATGATTAGCAAATTTTGATAATGTAAGGGTTATCTAGAGTAACCAAGTAGATATACATAGTGGATTCATTTAACATGATTGAGGTCTCAAGAGTAAGGGATTTATGGATGGAGGAATCTAAGGTATCAAGATAGGTGCAGATAAAATCATCATCCTAGCTTTAGATATTGTTAATGGTAGGAGAGTCTTCTCCTATCATCTTAGGAGGGATGGTTATGATTGCCTCCTCCTTTTGATAAGTTAGGGGTCAAAGGTTTATCATGTTGATGGAAAAAAATTTAGGTGGGATGATGTCATCATCCTCACATGCAAGTAAAAGTGATGTTAGTGAGGAAGGGATATCCTCCTCAACAATGGTAATGGTAGTTTGTTTGGATTTATTATTATTGGGTAAGATGAAACTTATTCCTTGTTTCTCATATGGCTTCTTGGTTTTGATGATGACCAATTTATGTGGGCCATGCTCATACCACCCATGACCAAATCATTTTCAAGCACACTAATAGAGGTATGTCTTGGTGAAGCTTAGTTTATCTAGGTAAGAGAAATTGATGGTAAATGGTCAAGGTGGAATAGATGTGGTAGAAGCACTAAGGAATTTTTCAAGTCCCCCATAGACAAAATGGGTTTGATGATGGGGAGGTTTGAAAGGAAGAATAGTCTCAATATTGGGGTCATATCTTAGATGGTTGGTGAGTTTCCCATACTCATGAGGATTAGGGAAAGAGTCAAAGGCTAAAAGATGATAATCCCCTAGTGAAAGGTGATGGAACATTGATTCCAAAGTGTATATGGTGGGGATTTGGTCTGAATGGATAGAGGAACTAGTCAATGCCTCATTGGGAGAAGGGGATATGATGTCCACTTTGGTGGTTGAAGGTTAGGTTTTAGCTACTAAAGGTGTGTTGGATGGGGGTATGAGGACATCATTGGGGTGTTAAGTCATGTTACATGTCAAGAAGTGACTTGGTTCAGCTTGGATGGTGATGACCTAGACTTCATGCTCAAACTTAATGCAATGGTGAAGGGTAGAGGGAATGTAACTCATAGAACAAATCCAAGGTCATCCTAAGAAGACGTTATATTAGAATTCACCTTCCACTACATATAAAAGTTTGGGGTGAATGTGAGGGCATGAATAGATATAGAGGATGATAGTTCCCAAGGTAGTGGCCATGGTATCATTAAAAGAATGAAGGATGGCTAAAGATTCATACATGTCATTGTTTAGCAAGTCGAGTTGGTTGTAGGCATGAGAGGAGATGATGTTAATGCTAGATCCCCCATCAATCATGAACCATTTGATGTGGGTTTGGTTGGTGTAAACAATAATAATGAGAATGGGGTCTAGGTCCTTGGGGCGGATGGAAGGTAATTCTAAATCCTTAAAGGTAATAAGGTTGGAAATGTGAACAACAACAAAAAAGGATCCTAGAGGTTGGGGGTCCTTGGCTTAAACCTCAATGGATTATAAATCCTCTATTAGTTGTTAAGCATGGGATATACTGAGAGGGGGGGTGAATCAGTATATCATATATCTTATAAATATTTTCCTGAACCAAATTACACCTAATCAAACATTCAAGATATGCAATAAAACTCAAACAATAAACACCACACAAGATAGAGAGAGACACTAGATATAACATGGAAACTCAATGTGGGAAAAAACCATGGAGAAAAATCTCAAGTATATGAATGAGCACCAACCCAAACAATATTTGCAAGCCAAACTTGTAGGAGCACCATACCCCTTTGTCGAGCACCAACCTAGATACTATTTGTGAGAACCAACCCACAAGAGCACCAAACCCCCTTGTCAAGCACCAAACCAACAACTATTCATGAGCACCAACCCACAAGAGCACCAAACCCTTTGTCGAGTACCAACCCAACAATAATTCATGAGCACCAACCCATAGGAGCACCAACCCCTTTGTGTATACCACACACCTATCTCTCAATGTTGCTATATCAACAAATGATAGTTCAATACAACATCTCTTTCCTCTCTCTCACCTTTTCTCTTCTAAGCTAGATATAACAAATAAAATTCATATTCATCTCTCACAATTACTCTTCTAAGCTAGATATTACAATATCAAATCGACCTCTATCTCTCAGTTTTACAAATGGCTTCTCAAGCCTTTATTTATAGCTTTCCAAATGACCTTTGGCCTTCTCCCTTTGTGACCCTTCAATCCTCATAGAAAATGGTTCCAAAATTATATGACCCTTCATATTCAAGCCTTTGAAAAGTCATGTGGTGACCCTTCATGACCAAAAACATCCTTCCCACTTTTGTCCTTATCTTGGTGACTTTTCGTATTCCTTAAAGTGTCCCTTCATGAGAAATTGTGCCCTTCCTCTTTTGTCTTTACTTGGTGACTCTTGGAATTCCCCAAGATGACTCTTCATGGGAAAATGCATCCCATCCTTCTTTTGTCTTTACCCTGTGGCTCTTTGACTTATTCATGGGCCCTTTTTTTGTCTCATATGCAACCAAAAATATATTTGTTAATATTAAATAAATATTAACTCATATTAGCCAAGATAAACAACATTAAATGCATTAGGGCCTATATCACAAATAATGCTAGACCTTTGACATCAATGACAATATTTCCAATAATATCCCCCTTTATCATTGATGGCAACCTCAATCCTAAAACTGCCACATCATGTCACCTGCACATACTATCATCTGAAAACATACAGTAACTCCCCCTTACTGTAGCAACCTGTACCTATTCCTTGTACCTATTTTCTACACCTATACCTATACCTATTATTCTCCCCCTTTGACATCAATGGAAAAGGGCCCACCTGGATTTTAAATTTAGCTCCCCCTCAATTGATGCTAAACATCAATGGTAGGAAGTAATATAAATTACTCCCAACTCCTCTTGCATGTCTTTGAGAAGATATCTTATTAAAACATTCCCTGTCCTTTAAGAATCTGCAATCAACTTATTTAAATATTTTCTTCTAATCTCACAACCTTCCACATGAAACTTTAAGGTGTATCCTTGATCACATATTTGACTTACACTCAATAGATTATGCTTACAAAACAATTCATAGCTTTGGTTCTACTAATATCCAAACTTAAAATACCTTTTTTGGATATCCTGGTAGTGGGTTTATCTTTGAATTTCACTATGCCACCATTGATCTTCTTTACTCTTATCTCTTGTCATATGCCTTGAACATCCGCTATCAATGAACCATGGATGATCTTTATTTATTACATGTAAAGCTATTTGCACTAACATAAAATCTTCAGGTTGTTTCTTCTACCATGAACATGTTTGAACCTTCTTCCTGATGAATGGAGCTTTAAAACTCTGATCCTTCTTCATTAAATCTACATGAGTATCCTTTTCCTTCTTTCTGAAACTATTAGCTCTTTTTTAACATTCTAATTTCTTATGACCATAATCATTTGAAACACTGCATATCCAAGAATCATTCTAATAGCCTCAAACCATAATACTGATGCAAAATTTTCTTCAAAAATCTATTCCCTCAAAAGATATACAAATTAATCTGTAAACTTGCCTTATTTTAATGCAACATAACCAAGACCCAATAGCATCCACCATGCTTCAATTTTTCTTAAAAGTGTCTCCTTGAAGCCTAGAAGAGACACCCCACACCAAAAGGGTCCTAGAAACAAATCTCAGGAGATTCCCACATCTCATCTATTTCTTCCTTGATCTTCTTGTGTTTTTCTTTTAGAATATGTTTAATCATGTCTAACATTTTTGACCTACTAACCTTATCATTTATGATGTTTTTCATCTTCTCAACTTTTGCAACTATCTTATCTTGACAAAGCTCATGGTCAAATGTAACAAGAGATTCTGCACAATCCTTCTTATCTGATTCTTTATCTACTATAACAAGTAATTCATTTTCACTCTTAAACTCAACCTGATCAACCTTTACTATTTTAGGTCTCCAAACCTTAATTTGACTCTTATTATATCTTTTAGGGGCTCTGTAACCTTTGACATACTTTGAAGATCTCTTTACTTATTTTGGGCATAATTTAGTAATATGGCCAACCTTATGACAACAAAAGCAAACAATATTTATCATACCTTTTTCTTGAATGTGACTGAGATCTCCCTTTGACTGATTGCTTCTCCTCATACAATATCTTGCCTTATGACCAACATGATGACAAACAAAACAACAACCATGAAAAGAATTTGAAAACTTGAAAGCATTGGGCTACCTAATTGGCTTCTTTGATTTGCCTTCAAAACCTGCATCCTTCTTTCCTTGGATTAATATTTCATGATCTTTCTCAACCTTGATTATAAGCTTCTCATGATTATCCTTTAAAGAATCTAACTCAACCTTCAACTAATTACACTCTTCTTCTTTTGATGTTAAAATTGAACTTGCAACCTCTAACTGATTCTTAAGATCCTAAATAAATATCTTATTTTCTTTTACATCTATAACCAACTTAGAATCCAAGATACACACCTATTCCTTACGAGCCTCAACCATAGATTTCAACTCTTGATTCTCCTTATTTAGCTGCTTGGCCATCTTATGCTTTTCTTTGATCTAACTTCAAGCTGTTAAACCCTTTCTGAAGGAACTTGCTCTGATAGCAATTATTAAGCATGAGATATACTGAGAGGGGGGGTGAATCAGTATATCATATATCTTATAAATCTTTTCCTTAACCAAATTCCACTTAATCAAACATTAAAGATATTCAATAAAACTTAAACAATAAACACCACACAAGATAGAGAGACACACTAGATATAACTTGGAAACCCAATGTGGGAAAAAACCACGGAGAATAATCTCAAGTATATGAATGAGAACCAACCCAAACAATATTCGCAAGACAAACTTGCAGGAGCACCATACCCCTTTGTTGAGCACCAACCTAGCTACTATTCATGAGCACCAACCCACAGGAGCACCAAACCCCCTTGCCAACCAACCTAGCAACTATTCATGAGCACCAACCCACAGGAGCACTAACCCCTTTACTGAGCACCAACCCAGCAACAATTCGTGAGCACCAACCCATAAGAGCACCAACCCCTTTGTGTATACCACACAACTATCTCTCAATGTTTCTATATCAACAAATGATAGTTCAATACAACATCTCTTTCCTCTCTCTCACCTTTGCTCTTCTAAGATAGATATAATAAATACAAATCATATTCATCTCTCACAATTGCTCTTCTAAGCTAGATATTACAATATCAAATCAACCTCTATCTCTCATTTTTACAAATGGCTTCTCAAGACTTTATTTATAGCTTTCCAAATGACCTTTGGCCTTCCCCCTTTGTGACCCTTCAATCCTCATGGAAAATGGTGCCAAACTTGTATGACCCTTCATATTTAAGCCTTTGAAAAGTCATGTGGTGACCCTTCATGACCAAAAATGTCCTTCCCACTTTTGTCCTTATCTTGGTGACTTTTCGTATTCCTTAAAGTGTCCCTTCATGAGAAATTGTGCCCTTCCTCTTTTTTCTTCACTTGGTGACTCTTGGAATTCCCCAAGATGACTCTTCATGGGAAAATGCATCCCATCCTTCTTTTGTCTTTACCCCATGGCTCTTTGACTTCTTCATGGGCCCTTCTTTTATCTCATATGCAACCAAAAATATATTCATTAATATTAAATAAATATTAACTCATATTAGCCAAGATAAACAACATTAAATGCAATGGGGCCTATATCACAAATAATGCTAGACCTTTGACATCAATGACAATATTCCAACATTAGTGCATGGTAGTGATGGAGAGAGGTAGAGATTAACTCATACAAGCTCATCTTCACCAAGGTCTGGTGAAGTTTCTTGAGGATAACTCTCTTGATGGATTATGAGGGGTTAGATTAGGAGGCACCTAAGATAAACACCTTGGGTTTAGTCGAGGATGGAGATGGTTGGGTTTAATTTGGTTGGGAGTTTGAAGAGGGGTACATCCAAGGAATGGACACCTTAGTATTCCCCTTATATTTCAATTATGTTCTTATAACCATGTTTATAGTATAGATAGAAGGAGAGGTTGAGGTAGTAGACTGTTTAGAATCATCTTCACTCTTAAGTAAGAGTGGAGGAGTAGGTAAGCATTAGATAGGTATGGTTATTGCTTAGATTAGTATGGGTCTCATAAGAGGTTCATTTGTTAATAAATAATCCTCATCATTTAGCTTTCATTCATCTATGGCTTGGTGTTCTAACTTATGGGCCCTGGTAAAAGCTTCATCAAAGGCTTAGAAGCTTTGGACATGCAATGTAGAGGAGATATGTTTGGTGTATGTCTGAGCAAAGACATCCATGAGTTTGGATTGAGGTAGGGAGAAGGAAAGTTGGTTAATTAGGATTATAAAATGAGATATAAAATCAATAATGGATTCATCTTCAAACTTAAAGATAGAGTAGAGGTTGGTGATAGAAAATTTCTTGGAGATATTGATCAAGAAGTGGTCCAAGAAGGTTTGATATAGTTGGGTGAAGGAGAAAGGAAGTGCTTAGGTATGGCACTATAGAAATCCAATGCTAGACTGGCTAGAGACATAGGGAAGATGCATAGAATAAGGGTATCATCATAGGCAGTGAGATTAAAAACATGCCTAAATGCCCTAAGGTGTTATTGGGGATCATCCTTAATTTAAAATTTAGATAACTTGAGAAGTTCCCATTCTGGAGGATATACCTTGATAGGTACAGATGGATGGATGGGCTCATTATAGATTTGGTCATATGATAATATGTTGTGAACACCCAAAATGGATGACTCTAATGTGGTCATCTTTTCCATAAACATCTTCATTAGGTCTTCTTGGGGTTGTGTATTTAAAGGGTTATAAGATGCATACTGTTATGATGGTTGGGAGACATATTGATAGTGGGTAGAGGGTTGGGAGGTTGTCACATATTGGTAGGTGGATGCCAATGGTTGGGTGGGAGATACTTAAGGATAGGTAGATATGGGTGGTTGCATAGTGGGTACATGCCCTTGTAAACTAGGGATGTAACCAAAGGTTGGTCTAAGGGGTGCTTGTTGGATAGTAGTGGTAGTTAGGTTGGTGATTGATGGAAGGATGGTGACCCTTGTACTAATTGGTGGCAAGGTAGAGGGTATAGACACCATAAGGCTTTGAAGTGGAATAGTGGTTGATGGGTTGGAGGTAGCTAAAGTAAGGTTGGTAGTGCTAGAGGTAGACACTCCTATAGTAGAGGAATATAAGGTATAAGGGTAGTGGTAGTTTGGGTTGGTTGGTTTTATATGATAGTCTCAAAGGGGTTGTTGGTTGATGAGGAGGATTGGGTAGTTAATGATTGGGTAGTAACCATATAAATAGAGGTACTACCCATGAGATGGGGAGGAATGCCATAAGGTGGATCGATGGGTGGGGTTAAAGCTAGGGTATGGTAAGACATGGTTGTAAGATAATATTGCAAGGCTACGGGATTGTTATCCAAGAAAGTGGTAAAATCTACATCTCCTTGAAGAATGTCTTAAGGGAAAGTAAAAATTATTGAGGGATGAGGGGAATCTATTGACTCAAAAATGTAGTCCATGGATGAAGAGGTAAAAGAGGTAGGTTGGCTTGGTGATGGGTTCTAATCCACAAGTTCTCTTCACTACTAATGAATGAGAACCATATGAGATAGGGGAGATAGAAAGCATAAATACCCTCACTAATCAAACAAAGAAAAGATTAAAAATGATCAAAGAAATCAAATCACACTTTAAAAGATACATTAAGCCCTAGAACTTTAATTAAGCTTGCTTTTGGATTATGCCTTAAGAAGATGTGTGACTAAAATTGGTTTGTAGAGTGGGTATTAAAGAGGTAGTTTAAGGTTGGTTTCATGTTGTGTTTAGGTGATAAAAAATAATTTATATTGGAATTAATATGTGGCTTTGTATTGGGACCTACCCCTTTACTTCACACACCATAGTGATAAGGGTGTCAGGTGCTTGGCCAATATATATTGATATCTAGAGATTATACTCAACTAGAGAGCTAAGTTGATTCTCCCCTTGGTAATGGCCTCGAAGTGGGATTGCCAAGAAAGGGTAAGGTTACTGCTAGGTGATGAAATATTAGTCAAGCCTTATATCAAATTTATTTGATGTTTAATTGGTGAAAGTGGTTTAGTTCAATGTATGCAATAAAGAGTGAAGCTAAGATAGATTACTTTGTTTTTTAAGCTATGTGAACTAAAATTTCAATTAGTCGATGTATGCACTTAGTTTTAAGCCCAAAAAAAAATTTTGATTTCATTGATGAGTATAAAATAGAGAGAGAATGTAAGTAACCAAGAACCCAATTAAAGACACAAGGGTCCCACTACGCATGCCAAAATGTTTCAATGAATTTTTGCTTATTATTGGAAAGAGGGAAAAAGAAACTAAGTATGGGTGTGGTTGAAAAACCTATTTCATTATGCACATGTGGAATCAAAAGATTATGAAGAGATCCTTTTTGGCTTAGGAGGATGACCTATAGATGATAAAGTACTAAAGCAAACTTATTTATTAGATAGATAGTTGGGTGGATTGTCTAGCAATAACTAGATCTCAGAAGTGAGGGCTTCCTCAAGGGTTGTCAATCCACACATTTTAAACAATTAAGTTTATAAACTAAAAAGGAAAGTACTTGCATCAGAAAATCAAAGACACTAAAATTTAATACAAGAGACAGTTGTTTATAAAATATACTAGAATCAATTAAATTAGTGATAAACTAATTAATACTAGTACTAAAGGGTTGGGGTCTACTTCAAAAAATTAGAAAGGGGTATATGAACAAGAAAGAACACAAATAATTAGGTTTGATTTGGGGTAGGTGGGTTAAAGTAGCTTGTTATTTTTCATTTCCATAATGACTATCGATAGTTGGGCTAATCGTCAGTGGTTAAAGTGACCGTTGGCAATCAAGGTGATTATTAATAGTTGGATAGACCATCAACAGTTGAGATAACCATCGATGGTTACTATATCTAGATTTGGGTTGGTAAAAAAGCTAATTTGATGAGATATAAATATGGATTTTGAGAGATGGGTAAGGCCTAAATTGATTTTAAAATGGAAACAAAGTGAATGAATACTGAGAAAAAAGTACTTGTCTTACCAGAAGTTGATTGGGTGATTGGTTGAGGTAGTTGATCTATTGGTAGAATCTAGTTTGATTCTGATATATTAATAGTACCTAAGAACTTGGTGGAGAGGTGGTGGAAAATCAGCTCTCTGACATGGTAGCTAGTTCACTAGATTACTAATAATGATTGACCTAACAAAAGAAACTCATAGATATGTAAGCTCCTCATAATGATTACAGATCCATTTCACCTCTTTGCTCCTCTCTCCTTATAGGAAAGGCAAGAGAGATGTAACAACACATGCAATGGTATTCCTAATTATAATTCATTCATGCAATAGATCAAACGTAGATGAGGACACATTATTTTTATAAAATTAAGGCATTTGACTTACATGTTAGTTGTTAATGAGGTGGACCCTGACTGTCGACAATTAGGGTAACCATCGATGATCAACCTGACCATCAGTGATTGAGGGTGAAGGGTAAAAAGTGGGTAAAGTTTGGGTTGAGATAGTTAAGTTAAAATGACTCTAGGTTAGGTACGGTTAGGGGTTATAGGGTTAAATGGCCCCAAGGGGGTCTTAAGGTAGTTTAAGGGAATTATGACATTTAAAATCATGATGTGTGGATTTTTGATGTGTATATTTCCTATAAGTGATTTGAGGAATAAAAATATATCCCTTTGAGGAGTAAGGAGTAAGGGGACATTAGTGATTCCATTTGGTTAATATCGTAGTGTGTTATAGTTCAAAGGACTGCACTAATGTCTAGGTGGCATAAACTAGTGAAAAATAGACTTGGGTGCCTAGGGGTGGCTTAGTGATATTTTTGATATATCTAGGAATGGGTTGGACTCATACAAGAGATGGAAAATGATCAATAAAGGCCCTAAGATAGGTTTAGGGATAATATAAGGACAAAATGGTCTCATATGACACTCATTGCACTCAAATGACATTCTAGATGACTACATTTAACCCCCCTTTATTCTATATATGCAACAAAGTGAAATGACTAGGATAAAATAAAATAAATGTACATGGACTTACCTAAGAGGTGAAGCCTATGAATTTGGGTCTGAGTCTATGAAGCATGATCCATTGTGTGTCCTATAAATGAAACATGAATGGATCAGTCCTTACTTAAGAAACATCAAAATCAAAGACAAAAATGAGTTAAGAAATGAGAGAGAGAGAGTGAAAAAGGAATGAATACACCTCATTGGGTACATGAATCAATTCTAAAACCTAGTTACATCCTATGTGTATATGTAGATGGTGATCAAATAGTGAATACATTGGACTAGACTGATGGCTTGCCCAATCTTCATATGTGGGTGGATAAATAACTCAAGTTATCCTTTAATTCATCATTTACCACCCCTAATTTATGGATTATAATTTGAGAATAACTTGGATTGGACTGATGGATTATCCAGCCCCTATGTAGGTGGCTCAAGTACTTAAGTAGGCTATAAATCCATCATTGCCTACCCATGTGTGGTATATTCATATGAAAATAAAATTATGTAATGTAACTGAAGTTGTGTGATGTAAAAAAATTAATTTAGGATGGCTCTAGGGACACTCAAAAACACTGAAATGTAAAATGGCTCATGGGCCACTCAGGCGCTTAACAATGTAACTCAGTGACTACTTAAGAATGATAACCATTGTAGATAGAATAAGGCATAAATTTGGTGTAAACATGGTGCAAATGGTGTTTATAATAATAACATGTAGAATGGCATGGACTTTTCTTTCTATTCAAGAGTATTGGTGTCAAACTGAACATATGGGAACAATGTGCCACTCACATGCCTCCAACTCTGATATCTATGTATATGTATTTTAGACCGAGTCATAATAATTTGTGTTTGAGTATTTTAAACTAAAATAATAGTGATCATACCATGCAATATACCCCCAATTTTATCAAAAATATGTACTTCTATGTATAACTAAGCATAAACTAAGATTTTTTTATAATCTATGACTGAGACTATGTAAATCTGAACTGTGACTATTGTAAATTTCTAATAATTATGAAATTTTCTATTTTGGGGGGCTACTAGATAGTATCATGATCCCTTGGTCAATAACATACTATGTTAGTATCCTCTATGCCATGCTATTTAACAAATGTATTATTTCTATGCAAGAATAATATTGATTTGCATGTGACTAAATTTCACTATGTTTTCATGAATTTGGGCTCTGTATTTTGTGTCTACATACTAAAAACTATGTTTTGAATGCATTAGGATGGCCTCATATCTATGAAAAACCATTTTTAAACCCCCCTCTTTTGAGGGGAGTTTTTGAACCTCTGATATAACTATCCTTAAAATAAAAGTTATGCATCTTGTGTGTTAGACTAAAAAATATGATATTTACATGATAAACCAATATAATGTGCATACATGACATCAAAATGTAAGATAGTCTGAGCATAATTTGGTATTGTATGATGTATGTTATATCTATAATTTACAAGGTTGTTGTAGACACTGAAAAATGACACATGACAATTCTATTTGTCAAAATGCCTTAGGACCCCTATCAGACCTTGAGTCTAGTTGACCACCTAGTTATCTAACTCATCAACCTACTAACATAATCTTTTAACCAACCCATTTTAATTTAATTTTAACCTTAGACACCTGATCACCAATGGTCATCTTAACCATTTATGGTTAACCTAACTATCGATGGTTAGCCTGACCATCGATGGTCAGGTCCTCACCTTAACACATCACCAACTGTGTGTGAGATAATGAGGCATAATTTAATATGTTCACCTTATGTGGTGATAATTAATTTCCAATCATCATGATAAAAAACATCACCCTCTAAAGAACCTTCCATCCTCCATCTCTCTTTACCTATAAAAGGAGGGGAGTAAGAGGTGAAAGAGATCCATGTTCAAGCTATCAAATCTTCTTGCACACAAGTATTCAACTCTTCCAGCATTCAATCTTCCTTCAGCAACTCAATAATATCAAAAGATACCTAAACTTTTACCAAATATTATTTTAATTCCAAAATTACTAATACTCTTAAAAAATTGCTTTAGCCTTCCACTATCAAACATCTAGCAAGACATAGGTATATTCTACTTGTTCTTTGTTATTTTGGATTTATAACCTCCCTAACCTGATTAGACCTATCTACACCTTATTTCCTCTCCACCAGATGCTTAAGAGAACCATTATATAACCACCTCACTATTATACAAATCTCTTATGAATACCTTTAGAAATCTATAGAAAACCACTGATGATTAACACAACCATCAACGGTGACCTCTAGCTATCGATGGTCAGCTCAACCATCGATGGTTCACCTAATTATCGACAGTCACTATGGAAAAAAATAACAAGAAGTTATTTTCAGCCCCTTAACCCCACCCAAACCTAAATTTCTATTTTTTTTTACCTATTTATAGACCATTTTCTAATTTTTTAAAAATAACCTCACCTCCCTTTAGCACAAGTATTGACCCACTTTTGCTATATTTAGTCATTTTATGTAGCAAGCATTTTACTTTCTTCTTGTATTTTATTTCATTTAATTTATGTAAGTACCTTAATTTTATCATTTACAACTTGATTATTATCAATAGTGGATTGATAACCTCTTAGCAAGCATATGCTTCTTAGATCTAGCTCACACTAGGCAGTCCACTTAACTATCTTGCTAACAACCCCTTTTGTTAGTGATTTCTTATTTGTAGGTTATTCCTTCCTATACAAAGAGGATTTCTCCATCTTCATTTGGATTACATGCACATCACCAAATAGGTATTTATACCACACCCTTATTACTAATTTCTTATTTTCTTCCAAAATTGAGAAATGAGCAAAAATTAAGAGAAACATTTTGGCACACCCGATGGGAACCTAACATCATCTAGGTTTCCCTTTATTCTGTTATTCTTTTCTCATCCAACAAAATCTGAAATTTCTTTTGGGCTTAAAATAAATACATTGCATACATTATTTTCTTGCTTTCTTTTAGTTCATCTAGTTAACTTAAAGGCAAAATTAATCAATCACAGTTTTCACTCTTGTTATCACACACTTTTACCAAACCACATAATCAATCAACATATCGAAAAAAAATTGAGACAAGGCCTAACTAGGATTTCATCAGCTAACAATAAGCCTTACCCTTTCCTGACAATCCTACTTGGAGGTTATTACCAAGGAGGGAAACAACTTATCTCTCCAATTGAGTATAAACTCTAAAATTTAGTATATCTTGGCTACACACCTGACATCCTTATCGTTGTGGTATGTAAATTCAAGGAGTAGGCCCCAATATCAAGACATGTACTAAAGTTCAATATAGATTATTTCTTTTGAGTACCTAAACACAACCTAAAACCAAGCTTATATTTCCTCCTTAGTACCTAATCTACAAGCCAAATTAATTCTTTACACTTTTTAAGGCATAAGCCAAAAATGATCTAAAAAAATCCTAAGTTTTAAATGCACTTCTAGTATATGTTTGGATGGTCTTGAGATTATTTTTGTTTTGCTTGATTTTTGAGTTTTCATAATTTATTTTTTATTCCTCACATGGTCTTTATAAGACAATAGTTGAGGAATCAAACCAGCTAAGAACCCACCTTCCATCATCGTTCCTTCATTACCTTGTTTAATGGAGAGCTTCCCTATAGTCTTCCCTAGAGATCCTAGCTTTTCTAGAATCTCATAAGATAACCCTCTTTTCTTAGAGCATTACCTTGCATCATGAGCCACTCATGCTCCCAACCTCACCTACAATCAACCCAACCTTACCTATAACCAATCAAACTTCAACTTTGACCAACCAACAAATTGTCAATTACCACCTAAGCTAGTTACAATGTTAATAAACCAGATAATTAAAGTAGATTCATCTATTTATGGTACCCATGACCAATCAAAATTCACCTACAACTAATCAAATATTAAATAAAACCAACCAAAAACTTATCAACAATCATTTTATCATCATCATACCCAACCAACCACCTATCAACATCTATCATATCAATCAAACCTCGAACCAACCATCAACATCTATCATTAAACCTTGAGCCACCTATACCAACCATCATATCAATTGACTCAACCCACCTCATCGAACCTATCAAACCAACCCACCTTATCAACCTTACCAACCTTACCCAACTTATCAACCTTATCAAATCTAACCAACAACTGCCAATAAAACATACCTACCCTATCAAACCTACCTCACCTATCAAACCAAGAAACCTCATCAAACCAACCAATTATCTTTCAAACTCAAGAGCCATTGGTGCACCCTCTTCCTAGGAAATACACCTCACTAGGGGAATCATATGCTTCAATCCTTGACAAAATCTTGGGGGATTCTATCATTAACCTTCCTTAAATCAAACCCATAAATATTTATCTTCCAAATCCAATTTGGTTTATAGAGAATGATTTTTTTGCTTATCATCATGTAAATGGACATGGGATAGATATATGTGGCTATTTTAAGATGCTCATCCAAAACCTTATTGATCACAAAGAGGTTTCAAAGAATATTCTCTATATTCCTCCCAACCTAGCCTTGAATATATTCAAACAATCAATCATTAAACCGTTTCCATCACTCATTATTGAGGAAACCCATAAACAAAGCCCTCATCACAATGAGGCCCATCCATTTTATTTGACCCTTGATGAACCTATACCTAAGGAAATCATAATCGAACCCTTAACCAAACCACTTGAAAACCAAGTGGAACCTTTACTCCTTCCCTCCAAAATCACAATCAAGGAAACTAACCAATCTCCTCCACTTACCCATGTGGCATCGACCTATCAACCTTTTCCACTCATCCATGTGGAACCAACCTACCTACCTCTTTTACTTACCAATTATATGGAAACTGCCATTAACCCAACCTTACCCACTATTAACCCAACCTTAACAACCACTAACCCTACCTCATCTACCTTTAAACAAACCAAACCTACCATTAACCCAACCAACCTTACCTATGATCATCCACCCAAACTTACCTATGATCATCCACCTAACCTTATCTCACTGACTAAACCAAACAATAAAAACAACCTATACACCAAATCACTCAATGATAATTAACACACCTTTCAACTCAACCATAACCAAAATATCTAAAAACCCAAACCGAGATCAACCCATCAAACCTAAAAATCCTATCCTAACCTACCTAAATCAAACCCAACAACATTTGCCTAGCCTTGGTGGACTAGAAGAAATTCCACCCAAACCACCACCTAAAACTTAAACCAACTAACCATTGACACCTAATAATTAACCACTGACAACCTCTTCACAGCTCCTAACCTTCTTATTAACCAACACCTCACCTTGGGATCTTTTTCCCACCTTAAAAAATCCATGGAAAGAGCAAACTAGGGGAACTTTCCCTCCATAAGGCTTTTCACCATTTATTAACCCAAACTAACCTTTGTCATTTTTGCCTCAACAAACCCAACCAAACCTATCAACCAATCTTTACCCTACCTATTTGGGGGTCACCCTCTCCCACAATCATTGGAGATTACCCTTCTCCACTAAACTATCACCTATCCAACCTTACCCTTTTTTGCCAAAACCAAATCTTTTCCACCTCTAATCAAGTGCCAAAAAGTGACCGAGGGACTTTGCCTCTATGTTAACTATCATAACCAATATGGAGAAAAGAAAAAGAGGCAAGTTTTATTTCAATTGGATTGGACCCTATATCATAATCCATAATTATGGAACATGGGTTTACCATTTATCCTCTCTTGAAGGCAAACCAGAACTTGAGATTCTCAATACTTCACATCTACATCCTTTATTTTGTTAAAGAAGGATCCAACTAATTTTCTTGTCTAACTTAAGCTTGTCCCTTGATTTACAATATTTTCACCTTCACCTACTTATCCCTCTCCCTTTGAGGACAATTGATTATGACATAGAACCATGTGATTAATCATTACAATCATATCCTAACCATAAATATGGGTACCGTGGCTCTACCCATGGCATGGTTCTCATGGATACTTTTCATCTCTAATCAGATAGAATCCCATGACCATTTTTCTCTCAAACCCCTCCTTTCACCTTATTGTACTAAAATTTTTTCCCTCATAAAGGTAAACTTCTAAGCCTAATTAGACTTTTCCATGTCTAAAACATAATATATCAAAATAATTGGGATACCAAAATATTAATTGGGTCACATATCTCTAGAATAGTAGACTGATCCCTTGAAGGATAGCTATACAAAACTAAATTACTTAAATGATAGACTTTTCCCTTGAAGGACAACTACCAAACATATAAACCCAAACTTAGACTACTCCTTGAAAGGATGGCTAAGTCAAATGGGTCAAAATCCATCATTTTAACCTTCCCACATTGATCAAATTCACAAACCTATAAAAAACAAAAACAATAAATGACCCTAAATCCAAACAGAATAAGCTCTCTCAAGAAAGCTACAATCAACTTTCATTTATAACATTAGTAGACTTCTCATGTCGATTAATCTACACCTTACATTATGACATGGAATTGTATAATTTCATTCTTAAGTCACCTATAGAAGAGGAAATCTAACCCATACAAGGTTACCTTACCTATCAACCCCTCTACATTTTCACCTACCACCTACTTCCCTTTTATAGCATCTTTTAATCAAGGGATTAGAAGCTTACTTGACATAATGTGATCAAGACACTATTTTATCAACCAAAGCATGCTAATGCGAAGTATTTTAAAGGCTTATGTTCCTTAAGCCAAACCAACTTTGGTTTTGGTAGGTCATAACCAATGAAAAGGCATTATGCTTTTTATTTACCCTCTTATCATTGGTTCATGTAGACATACGTCTCGTGATTCTCATTTATTTTTCCTACATTTAGTTTGTTATCTAACTTAATTTTTGTATTTTCATTACATCCTTAACCATAATCACATCACCTATCCATGATCATGAATAATGAATATCAATGGTGAACACAACATTATGAACCATATCCATAAACCACATCATCTATCTATCTATCTATCTATCTATCTATCTATCTATCTATCTATCTATCTATCTATCTATCTATCTATCTATCTATCTATCTATAGTATCATCCTATCTATTTACCATAACATCACAAAAATTAATCATATAACATCAAATCATAAAACCACAATAGCATAACCATAAATCAAGTCATCCATAATCATAAACATCCTATCCATAAAATAAAAAAAAACATCATCCATAAATCATCACATGCCTAAAGCTACTAAGTCTACATCTCATAAGCATAAAGCATAAAAAATCAAAACCATGAAACATAAACCATGAAGATACATCATATATATATATATATATATATATATATCATGAGAATCATAAACATCATCATATACATCATATCCTTAAATCAATAAATAATACATGTAATAATGTATAAAATCTCTCTCTCTCTCTCTCATATACATATCACATCATCGACATGCAGGCTAGTATCAAAGTCATGTACACATACATTAGATCATATCAAATATCATGCCCCTAGGGTACCACTAGCACTGGCCCCTCTTAATCTTGCACTTACACTACCATCTGGTATTGGCCCTCTTGGGATGATTCCCTATGCTCTTACTGAATTAACCCACTGACCTAGAGTCATAATAGTTGGACCACCTACTAAAATAGCCCTATACTCTCCCCATCTCATCTACTCTAACATTATGCCATCACTATAGCCTCATAGTACACCAACTCCTCAACTATAGCTAATTCTTATGTCATAATAATCATCCCATGTGATCCTCTTACTAGTGCTACTATTTCCCCTACCTTATATCTCAGGGTATCCCTCTCCTGAGTCACTAAACCAAGGGGGTCCTCACTTGATCTTTCTCTCTTGTCAAGGTGGAAACCTAACCTTATAAAGTAGTAATCTAGCCTTGTAGAGTAGCCACCTATCTTTGTAACCCTATGATTTGATCTTATGCCACTACCAATGCTTCATGTTCCTACCCATCCTAAAAACCACCCTGTACTAGTACCCCAGATGGATCCACATCCATGGCCTATCAACCCCAATCATCCCATCCAAAATTGAACACTACATAAAGGGATTGATACCATACCTCATATCCATCAACAAAATTGGAATCATCTATCACTATTCTAGCTGGCGTCTCCTCATGATCGAATACTACATCCTTTAACTATGACTCTAAATGAAAAAACTTTGAATCCTCTTTCATATACCTTTGAAAAGAAGCCAAAATCCCCTACATGAGTCCATACTACCTCTAAACTCTCTCAAATGAGATGAACTTAGTCTCACCATCTCACATCCCATAGATCCACCTCTAGCTTTGCAAAGATAGAGTGTGATAGTTGTAGTGGGCCCACCTAGGCTAGCCCATATATGGCCTCCAAACTAAATAACCTACAACTAGACCCTCCAAGGCATCTCTAAACTAGTCAATGTCTCTAGTACCACCACTAGCCCATGTCAATGGATAGTCTCCCCTCCATCATAAAAAACACATAGTGAACTGTACCTAGGTGTATCCCTCCCATGGTAACCCCAATGGCCTCAACACCCTAATGTGCTCATATGCCCAATAATGGAACACAAACCCAGCACTGATCCCATATCATCAGTGAGCTCAGAATCCCCATAGTTCCCTATAAATCTAGATTAACAAAATAGGAGCTCACCTAAACACTATCCTACCTAACAACATCTCTACTAACACTCCTAACAATAGATAGGGAAACTAACCACTACTTGAATCTGACAATGTAAAATAAGACACCACCATCATCATCATAGTCATCAAACATTGGTCTTCTAGATCCCTTTGGTACAATAGCCTATAGCTAAATCCATTTAAACTCCACCTATCATGGACTCAATGTTCAACATATAAAAAATCCATATGGTAATCCCTTTCCTCACTCTTAATGTGGTAAATCAGCTCCACTTGAATGGGCAACCATGTAATCCTATATACATCCTCTATTAGGATGGTCATCTCTCCTATCAACAACAAAAATGTGTTCATGGTTGGGTCCCATCTCTCAATAAGGGCCATGATCATAGTTGCATGCCATGGTAGGTGATGATAGTGAACCATGGATCCAAAGCTGACCTCCTCCATGTGTGTCCACTCATCCATAGTCATCCCATCATGGATCTCCATAAAAAATCCTAGGGACTTGATCCCTCATTTGTATTTAGTCCCATGCCTGTAAAACCAAAGTTAGCATGTGTCACCAATGATCATTTCTAAATCAACCTCATTTATCAACCTATACTCAAATCTTTCAAAATTATTACTTCTATGCCATTACCTCTATAAATCAAACAAATTTCATCTACCTTTATTTGTATAAATTTCAGCATCTTTTCAAAACCTACCAAACTAATAATTAACTCTACTTAGAAACCATTTTAACATCTCCATCCTACTTGAACATTGTCCTATCTTTTACATACACTTAGAATTTTCACCATTTCTAACATTTTAATCATTTTACAAAACATTTTCTACTTTTTAAAACCTTTTTCTACACCTTTTATTATCAACCTACCCTGAAAACAACTTGATCACCGATGGTTACTAGAGCTGTTGATGGTCCAGTTACCCTTTTTTCTTTGGTGGTTGATCATCGATGGTCAAGTATAACCATTGATGATTGGGTATAACCACTGATGGTCACTATGTGTGACCACTGACATCAAAAACCCTCGCCTATCTTCCTAAAAACCTAACAAAAATAACTAAATTAAAAAATTAAACTACCTAAAACTATCCAATCTCCTACATTTAACCCATAGACTCTTCTAATTTCAAAATCCACTAGTTACATTTTCCTAATTTAAAAAAATTAAAATTAAGGTTAAAAACACAAAAAACCTATCAAACTAACCACAAGTAATCAAATTCAACTTCAACAACAACCAAATCAACTAAACTATCAATTTTAAACATCTCCTACCTCATTCCTTGACCATTGTCAAGGTTGGATCCCATGCCCAGCTACTCGATCATTCCCTCATCCAACCTGCATCATTGGTCCCTACTTCTCACCTCAACACTAATGCTATACTAATTGACAAAATTCACCTCATCTTAACACTAAGTCAACTCTCTCAACAAAATGCTAAAATCAACCAAATCATTAGAGCACAAAGCATGAAGGTCAAACTTATCAAAAGTGAAAATGATTTTGTTTTTTCACTTTTTATCCATGGTTTTTTAGGGTTCCCCTTTACCATCAATGGTTAGGGTGATCATTGATAGTTGACCTTAAGAACCCCTTTACCATCAAGGTCCCATAATTTCAACATTTTTAGGCACCAAACCTAAGTGCCAACTTTTTAGAGACCACCTAATATCCACCACAAAAAACTTAAACTTTTAGAGATTACCCTTCTCTGACCAAGCATTAGACCACATCCACCTTGATGTTGGCCATTTTCAACCTAAACTATTCATATGTTTTATGATGACCTTGCTTGATATTTTATGATTACATCAACCATTTTTACCATGTTGACAATTTGAATTTGCAAAAACTCGTGCATGACCAAAATATTTATGTTTTTCAATGGAGCACTTCCTACTTTGGATACCTATAAAAACATTGACCTTATTAGATGAGTTATAGAGTCATCTGATCAGCTATGACCAACACTGTAGACCAATTACTCTATCACTTGTTCTTCTAGAATTGACCTTATTATTACTAACATTGATGGTATTAATATTTGTAAGATATTGACTAACACACTTAGTCACATTTTATGTGCATATTTTGCATCTCAAATGCCCAACCAAATTTTTGTCACTAACTTATGACTCACCATATATTGCTTATCAAACCCTGACCCAATTTTTGTTTCACCTCATTGACTCCCAGTTTGAGGGGGAACACCTATTCCCATACTCGAGGCAATCGGACCTTGACCAAAAATCTATTTTTATTTTGTAGCTTGTTAATTCAAAGTCACATAATAAAAAGGGGTAAAATGTAGACACTAGAAAACTACACATGATAGTTTTACTTATCAAAATGCCTTAGGACCCCTATCAAATCTTGAGTCTAGTTGACCATCTAGTTATCCAACTCATCAACCTACTAACTTGACCTTTTAACCAACCCCTTTTAATTTACATTGACCCTTTTACCCTCAAACACTTGACCACTGATGGTTAGATTAAACATCGATGGTTAGATTAAACATCGATGGTTAGCTTGACCATAAACTGTTAGGTCCTCACCTCCTCAACACATCACCATCTATGTGAAAGATAATGAGGCATAATTTAATGTGTTCACCTTATGTGATGCTAATGAACTTTCAAGCATCATGATCAGTAACCTCACCCTCTAGGGAGCCTTCCATCCTTTATCTCTCTTTACCTATAAAATGAGGGGAGTAGGAGGTGAAAGGGGTCTATATTCAAGCTATCAAATCTCTTTGCACATAGGTATGCAAGTCTTTCAGCATCTAGTCTTCCTTCAATAACTCAACAACAACAAAAAATACCTGAACCTATACCAAATTTACCTTTGTGGCCAAAGTACTATTACTCTGGCAAAATTGCTTTTGAGGCCAAAATATTATTACTTTTTAAAAATTACTTTAACCTTCCACTATCAAACATATAACAAGCCAAAAGTATATTCTACTTGTTCTTTGTTATTTTGGATTTCTAACCTCCCTAACTTGATCAAATGTATTTGCACCTTATTTCCTATCCACCATATCCTTAACAAAATCATTATTTTACCACCTATCTATTTTGTAACTCTTTTTTGAATACCTTTAGAAATATATAGAGAACCACCAATGGATAGTACAATTGTCGATGGTTACCTCTAACCACTGACAGTTACCCAACTACCAATGGTTAGCCGAACTACTAATGGTTACCCAACTGCTAATGATCAGCCTAACTATCGATGGTTCACGTAACTGTCGATGGTCACTATGGTAGAAAATAATAAAAAGTTATTTTCAACCCATTAATCCCATCCAAACCTAACTTTATATTTTCCTACCTATTCATAGACCCTTTTTTAATTTTTTAAACCTAACCTTACCCCCCTTTAACACAAATATTAACCTAATTTTTCTATATTTAGTCATTTTTTTAAACTAGCATTCTACTTTTTTCTTGTATTGTATTTAATTTACTTTATGCAAGTACCTTAATTTTATCATTTCCAACTTGATTGTTATCAACAATGGATTGATAGCCTCCTAGTAAGCATATGCTTTTTGGATCTAGCTCACGCTAGGCATTCCACTTAACTATCTTATTAATAACCCCTTTTGTTAGTACTCTTTTATTTGCAAATTATTCCTTCCTAACCAAAGAGGATTTCTCCATTTTCATTTAGATTATGAGTGCATCACCAACTAGGTATTTCTACCACACCCTTATTACTAGTTTTTTATCTTCTTTCAAAATTAAGAAATGAGCAAAAATTAACAAAAATAATTTTTAGGATAGATATAATAATTTAAGCATGTATATTAACAATAAACATAAGTATAATCTGAGTAACTACCTAAGGGGATGGGGCATGATGACAATCAAGGCACCCAAGGAGGAAGGGGAGATGCATGAGGTCCCTCATGGCATCACAAACTGGATGTGAATGCAACAAGAAAGAGAAAAGTGTCATGGCCATGATGCATGCATGAAAGCATACAAATAAACACATGAAGCACACAAAATAGGCTAAGGGGCCGTAATACAATGGACATATACACATGTCACTAAGTTTGAGAAAGATAAAAAATATAAGGACATGTTCAAATGTCCACATACACAAAGAGAAAGTAAGGTTATCTTAGATCCATGTGGAAGGACATGTTCAAATGTCCACATACGTGATCAAAAAGGCACACACAAGGACATGGGTACATGAACAAAGCATACACATAATGAAAGAAGTGGCTTAGAGATGTAGAATAATGGCATATTAAAATTTCCTCACATATATGTAGAAGTAAAGAGACACAATAAAATCTAAACAAGGAAAGCTATAAATGAAAGTATGTATGAACATGTGGCACAAATCCGTATAAGAGAAAAGATGTACATAAGCTGAGTACTTAGAATTTTTTTGTGTAGTATAGGATGATCAATATAAATATATAAGAAATGTAAAATATATGATATGGAGTACATAAATGAATAACCTAGTAAACTGGAAGTTATGTACTATGATGCCCCCAATGGGTGAATGTATCAATGTTGAATCTATCTATCTATGTAAATTCCCCCAATGGGTTGGTAATAACAAATGTGGATCTATGTAGAGGAATTGAGTATTATAATGATCCATAAACACTCAAAGATAACAAGTGAAGCATGTATGTATAATAAAATTGACTATAATAACATAGATAACATATGTATTACTTATGAAATAGAAGGAATGTAAACATGGAAATGTATACAATCAAAAATTTGTATTTTTTGAGCAATTATTTGAATGTTTTTATATTTTGAAAATATTATATTATTTTTGTGTTTTATAATTATAAGTTATGTACAAGCACCATGAAAATGAAACTATATACAAGGAACAAGGTAAGGGAAACTATGTACAAGTAATGTGTAAGTAAATGAGATTATTTACAATTGAAATGTAGTGGCTCTATAGACCTAGGAGCACATCCATAGGATGTGGATAGTCAAATGGTAAATTTGGTGGGAGGTCATCTAATGTTAGATACTGAATCTACCCAAACTCAAATAAACCATCATCATCATGATACTCATACCATGTTTTAGGTACAAGTATATCCTTATCCTTGATGTTAGTTTGGATTTTATGTATCTAAATAACATGATTATATACTATATAGTAAGCCTCCAATGTGGTCCTAGGGTAAACCACATTAGACATGGGGTATCTATATGAAATTTATGATTCTCATATGTGCCATCATATAAAATGTGAATTGTGTGTCCCTTTATAATTGAAATTCAAGCATCTGTTTGTCCAATCAACTATGGTATATATTACCTATAACCATGTACTACCAAGTATAACCTATATATGAGTGCCTATGCTCATGATGAATATTAGCATGTTGAACACCTTTGGGACACATGCAAACTAGTAGTGTGATATGTCCTAAGGAGTCCTAGAAATGTATATCATGTTATAGCTCAATATCTTGATGTCCTATGTGCTATAAAAATGCCAATGTAAAAGTGTTGGGATAAAAATCCTCATCTATAAAAACCTAAGTGATGTATTAGTTCTTGATGAGAGCTCAAATATTTAAGGTCTGATTTCATGAATGTATGTGTCAGTGAAGAGTCCATAGTGGTTCTTATACTGGTGGAGGTAGAGGTTGTGTAATATAATTAGTGCACTAATCCTTGAATATATCTAATTTTTATTGTAATGATAAGCATGTATCTAATATCATGTTTAGTAATTATGTGAAAATGACAAAAGGGTCTATTTTGTTGTTGTGATAATATGTTTATAGTATAGTGGAAAATTATGGGTAGTTTGATCAATCCTCTGTTAAATAATATCTATAAAATATGGTGTGGTTTGTCTTATGTACTACCTATCAAAATCCATATAATTGGATAAGTATCCATATATGTAACCATATATACTAAGTGTATAGATGAATCTTCCTACAACTGCAAGTGAGTGTCTGGGCCTGTATGTATGGAGTTGTGAACTAGTGGTGACAGATGTGTAGGTAAATGTATGAGTTCTTTGGAATCATCTCTGTACTCTCTAGGGCCTACTGGTGTGAAGCTTAATCCACATAAATAATCATAAATATACATGGGTGCTATGTTATCCTTTGTTATAGTCTCATAATCTGTATCTTGAGGAAAATATATATGATTGAGTGTTTGAAAAAGAATATGTTGATGATGGAGATTGTGCCATTAATGAATCAACCCTTTCACCTATCATGAAGATCAAGGTGGAATCATACCAACGTAATCATGGGGTTCTAAAGGTTCAACTATGACCCTAAATATGTGAGGGGTTTTTAATAAGTTTTGAAAAATAATCAATAAGTCATCAAATATAACATATTCCATTATAACAATCAGAAATCTACTTTATCAAATCATGAATCAATTTAGATAATAATACGTAATCTATTTTATCTGATAGAGAAAATCTATGAATTAAGTAATCTCTTGAAGAATAGAAACCTGATTCAGTAAATATATGTATATTTAAATAATATATTACTTTTTGATGTAATATTCTCTAAGCTATCCTCAAAATATGAACCATATATATAAAGAAACAGATTTGAGAAAAGATAAATAAGTGTTAAATCAAGTAAATATCAAACAAACAAACACAACAAACATCTAAAAACTAACTAAAAGAAAATAAAACATAAAATAACTAAGCTAAGAAAGGACAATAAACTATTTAAAACAACAAAGTCTAAACTAAGAAACAACCTTAAATAAGAAAAATACCAAGGATAAAAGATCACATAAACTAATCTAAGACTAAATCTAGACTCAAATTAATCCAACTATCTAAGAATCAACTAATAAATAAATAGGTAACAAATTTAATTCTAAACATAAAATAAAACTGAAAACTAAAATCTAAATAAACTTGAAATCTAATCTATGACTAAAAACTAATAAGATCTTAACACTATAACAAAAATATAAAAAATAACTAATTAAAGAAACAACCTATTTATACTATTAAATCTAAGAAAGAAAACAAAATATTAATCTCAGAAACTAATTAAAGAACTAAATTTGAAATGAAATAGGAAATTATACTAAGAAACAAAAATAAAATCTAAATTAAGAAAATCTGAAAAACTATATTAAAATTAGAATCAATATAAAGTACAACAAAATGTGTGAGTCTCGAAGGAGAGTCGTCTTAACAAAAAAGATATATTTTATTGAGAAAAAATAACATCTTTCTTTACAATAACTTGAATGATAATCTTACAATCAAAATAGATCAATAAAATATTGTAAACTAGCGAAGTGTTCATCATTATTCAGGTTGAGTACTTGGAATCTATATATAGAAATGAAAACAACAATCATCAAAATATGTTAAATTGGAAATATTTAAATAATCTTTCATAAATGATAATAAAAACTAGACATACCTGTGTTGCCTAAGTAATTACTCAACTATTAGATAAAGTATCATTGAGTCCATCTACAAAAGTTATACTATCTCAAAGAAGTTGTATAGAAAGAAAAAAGATAAATGATTGACTTCATAAAATGTATAAGTCCTCAATACCTATTGTTCTTCTATCTCCAAATGAATCTCTGATATCCTTTCATGCTCCAAACTTAGTTGAAAAATAAGTTATAACTAAATTTGAGTAGTATTAGTTTATGTTAACTATTTGACTTTTAAAAGTTAATTAATTATAAACAATTATTGTTTAAGAAAATATCTAATTAAGACTTTAAAAGTCTTAATTGATCAAGTTTTTAAATATAGACTGGGTACTAATCTTAATGAGTGGGGATCCTTATCAATTAATAATAAGTATATATATTAATCATAATTAGATAAATCAAAGATTAATAAAATTCATTTATATTAAACCATAATGCATGTCTAAAATTAAATTAGGCATATATATATATATATATATATATATATATATATATCAAAAATTAAGTTTGTTGTAGTTCTAGAATATGAACATCAAAAATACCAAAATTTGAAGTTAAAGTATCAAACTAAAAGTGTGAAGTTCTGCCATGTAAAATTTTAGTTGAAAACAAATTTTATCCTGTAGAGGTCCAATAATCATATGAATACAAAAGTACTTCAATAAATGGTTTGTCTTGTGCATTAAGACGAACATTATATTCCATCTTTGTTACAAGAAACTACATAAATTCTATTATAAAATCACTTGCATCATCATAAATTTCTAATTTGATTCACTTTAGCACTATTACTTCAATAGATGAATTTATATCATTCTAACTTTTTGATCTCTTTTCTAAAGTTTAAGGGTGAATTTCAAGTGTTCTCTTTCTACCAACTAAAATTGATTTATCCAAGCTCAACTTCCTACATCCTGTGGTGGGTTCACTATGTGAAGATTCTAAACCCAACCTCTTACTACCCACTACAGGCTCCCTATGATAAGATGAAGGTTCATTAGAAACTAATGGAAGAGCAAGATTGACATAGTTTTTAGCATAGGCAACTTCAACATCAAATTGGGTAACTTGGTTGGTATGATTAATTTTAATAGCTGGGTGCACTCTTTTAGGAGACTGAATGGGTAGGTACTATAGATTATTTTCCAAATGATAGGAAGAACTACTTTGTGAAGGAGTTTTATATATGAACCTATGACCTTAGAAACCTTTGTTTCCTCTATGATTTACTTGGGATATTAATGAACCTAAGTTGTTAAGGACATTCTAGAATTCAAGATTTGAGGCATAAAAATATATGGACATCTTATTACCTCTATGGAACTTGGGGCCAAATATTCTAGCATGGAAACCAACCCTAGGAATATTTCTATGTATATTTAGTTGATTTACATCATTACTAGAATTCTGTCCCTAACCCCTATCCTCACTACTCTGAGCTAAACCAGGTTGGTCCCATCTGAACATTTTGAAACAATCTGGAAATGCACCATCAAATTTTTTCTATCTAGAATCCTCAAAATTCCTCATTTTCAACTTCAAGAATCCAACTAACTATAAATCCACTTCTGTGAGAATCTTTCCAAAATGAATAAAACAAAGAAAAATAACTAACTTATGTCTACCACCTTCTACTGTAACCAAGTAGGCTACATGCTCAAATTCTATTAGTTATTCAAAACTAGAATATACTTTAGTGATCTTTCTATCTTGATATCAGCACATCCAAACTTAGTCATTACTAATTTTTGCCACTAAACTTATTCTAACTTCCACCTATCGAGGCATGTCTACTCGGTATGAACTCCACCTTGCTACCAAATATTTGACATATCTTGAAACTTCATGAATACACCTTCATATTTACTACTCATGACAATTAGTGCCATGCTATATGACCACTCAGATAATGTCTCGATGCCAAGTAGATAATAACTATCAACAAATACCAAATCAAAACCAACTCACCATGACAATGAAATGCCAACTATCATCTTACATCATGTAAGATTTCAAATTTGAAACAAATCATGCACATAAGCCTTTGAATTAATTTTAATCCCTTGAAATAAGTAAATTAGGTATTTGAAAAATATATGTGATGATGAAGGTTTAGAAATATTAAAAAGAACACTTTGTGTCATCAAAAACATCCCATGAAATAAATCTTAGGTTGACAAGTTAATCTAAATTATATAAATCTTCTCTACCAAATTGGACACAATAAACATGCCATCTTTATACTTCAAGACTTATATTTCAAAACATAGATTTGAGAAATTAATAGGATTTGAATATTATAACAACATACTTAGGATAAAGGTCTTAGGTTAGGACCATGAGATGAAATCTTTTGAGGACATCTTAAACCTTTTCAACAATGAAACACTTACAATGTATTCAAAAGAAAAATTGAATAAGTTCTCCTTTTGATAACTATATTCAAAACTCATAGTAAGAATTCAAACCAACATTAATCATGTCATTGTCTTTCAAATTGGATATTACATGAAGGTAATCCATGAAATGGTGAATTTGTAACAATGATCATGCTTATATTTAATATTAATGACTATATCCAATTCAAATGAATATTCATAATTATTTTTAAAATAAGTTGAGAGGGGAAAATCATTAAAAATGATTCAAAAATAATTTTGATCTATCTTAAATCCAACCTCATATTACCAATGAAAACCATGTCAAAAATTTCTGTAACTATTTAAATTGTCAAAATTGAAAATGCTGAGATATAATTTGAAAATCATCTAAGGAGTAAAATGACTGATCACAAGTGATCTATAAATTCATATTTTATTCATTAATCCACTATTCTTTTAAAACCACTCAAAAATATAAACATGAATTTATAAATTAATCATTATCAATTTATAATTGAAAATATGTATTCAAATATACTATTAATTGATTGGTTTCCTAACACAGTTTTAAATTTCATGACAGAGTCATCTCTATGGTAAAAAGTATTAATTTTGGAAAAATTGAGGGGTGTAAAAAATAGGTATAACACTAGTGACCTTGCTATTCATTTTTGTGTAGTAAAATTGAGTAACAATAAATTGCCTATTAATAAGACATAACCTTGAGAGTGTGATCTAGGGAAATCATTTCTCAGGTCGCTAAGTGTGAACACCTTTAAAAAATGAATTTCAATAAGGGATGGATTATTCGGCTAGCATGGCATGAAAAAAGTGAATGATATAACAGGGAATTTCAGTTTGGATGTACAATCTAATGCAAATGCTTTAAGTAAAAAATATGAAAATGAAGTAATATTTTAACAACCAAATATAACTCAACATATATTATTCATTTATTATAAAAACTAAAATCATAATATTAACTTTTAAAAATAATTAATACAACAAATTTGTATCTTTTTCTACTCTTCCTTCACAATGTGACATTTCTCTATTTATAACCTTCATTGCTATTTTCAAAACTAAAGCAATAAGATGAAATAGAAAACCAAAAATAGAAACATAAAACAAAACAACAAAGAAAGGAACAACAAACCAAAAAGAAAGCAAAAAATAAAACAAACCAAAAAGAAAGTAAAAAATAAAGCAACAAACAAATTGAAAAGCAACTAATCATGAAACAGTTTCAAATCCTGATTGTTAACTAAGTAATGCAACTAATTTCCTTCAAGATATTTTAAATGAAAATCATTGTTTTCAATAATTGAGATAATTTTATAAGGCCCAAGCCATAATGAATCAAACTTATGTTTTTCAGGTTCCTCGTGGGCTTTATCCCAATATGAGACTAAATCTCAGACATTAAATTTTTTGTTAGAAACCTTTTTATCAATTTTTTTTTTTACTTATCTCTTTCTAATTTATGTAATGCCATCACTTTATATTTTTCAATAGCTACTAAATCATGTAATCTTTGTTTAATTAAATTTGTATCTTCAGCTACATATTGTAAAGCAGTCATAGTTGAAAAAATATAAAGTTTTATTGGCAAGGTAGCCTCAAATAAATATGCTAACATAAAAGGTGAATAACTAGTTGTTACCTTAATAATAGTCCTATTAGTCCATAAATATTCAAAAATATTGAGATGCTAATTTCTTTTATTATCACAAACTAGTTTCTTCATAATTGAAATCATATTTTTATTCGTGGACTCAACTTGTCCATTACCTCAAAGATAATACTTAGATGAATGACTAGATATAATTGAATATTTGATTAAAAATTATATAAATTTATTAGACATAAAATAAGATCCATTATTTGAAATAATTTTGTAAAGGACTCCAAATCTAAAAAAAATTGATTTCTAAGAAAGAGATCACTTCACCTATTACCAAACTCTTAAGTACCTTGGCTTTAGGCCACTTAGTAAAATAATATATGGTTGTTAAAATATATCTATGACCTACATATGAAGGTAGATGAATATCCAAAATAAATTCAATGCCCCATTTTTTAAAAGGTTTTTTAGGAATAACAGAGTTCAAAGGCATTACAGACAATTTATCTCTTCCAACAAATAATTAACAAAGCATGCAAGAACAAACTAATTTATAATCATTTTAAAACATAATAGACCAATAATAATCTACTCTTAAAATATTATAAGTGGTTGCCTTTGTAGAATAATGTCCACCATAATTTCCTTCATGATAGCCTTTAAGACCTTTTTGTCTAATTATGTGTAAGACATCTCAACAAAACTCCATCTCTATTACGATGAAACAAAATTTTTTATAAAAAACAAAAAATTAAAGATTTTAACCTTAAGAAAAGTCTTTGTTTTTTATCTAAGTTATTAGGATAGGATTGATTCTAAAAATAGTAAACTAAATCATGGTACCAATCATATTTAGCTAGCAAACATTCCCATTCATTCATTTCAAGACCAAACTTAAAATTTTTAGAAAAATCAACAATCTTTATGGTCTTTAAATGTGGCTTTGTATTTAAGTTTTCATAACTGACAAAATTAAAACATTAATATCCAAGGAATTATTTTTAGTTAAGTGTTTTTCCAGTTCATTACCATTAATTGTTTTGGAATACGTAAAATCTACTTTGTAAATCTTCTCTGAATAGTTGGTTACTTTAAAAGATAAGATATAACATGTACATTAGATCACACAATTTTTTTATCATTAATAAATATCTAAATTTTATCAAAGAATAAACTAATGAGAAAATGAATTTATCAATAAGGGGATACCTACTTTCTATATCTTTTAAAACTTGGCTCATATAATCAATTGGTTTTTATATATTATTTTCAAGATCAAGTTATTATGTATCTAATGGATTTTTTTTGTAGAATTAACATAAAGAATGAATACTTTATTAAAATCAAGTTTAATAAGAATAGGAGCACTTATAATGACATATTTAACACAATTAAAATCTAACTTAGTATTTTCATCCCAATTATATAACTTATCTTTCTTAATCAATATTTGAAATGGATTAGATTTGTCAGCAAAATCTAAAATAAATTTCTTTAAAAAGTTAATCTTATCAAAGAAAGACCACAAACTAGATTGATCTTTGAGAGGAGGTAGCTCTTTAATTGATTGAACATGTTTAGGATCAATAGAAATACAATCTTTTGAGATTATGTGTCCTAACAACTTATCCTCAGTAAAACTAAAAATTGATTTATTTGGATTCAATGAAATGCCAAATTTTCTACACCTTGTAAACACTTCATGAAAATGGTCTAAATGCTTTTTTTTATTTTTAAATTTAATGGTGAGATCATCTAAATAAATGTGAATAACAATGCCAATCAAATCATCAAAAGCAATTTGCATAGTTCTCTGAAAAGTAGCTCTTGCATTCATCAATCCAAAAAGCATTCTATTGTAAGCAAAAGTATCTCTACAAGTAGTAAAATTAGTTCTATGTCTATCTTTAGGATTTACAAAAAATTGATTATAACTAAAAAATACATCTAATAAAGACAAACTATTGCAAAATTTGATTTATGCTTGGTAGAGGAAAATTATCCTTAATAATGACTTTATTTAGATCTTTAAAATTAACACATAGCCTAATGTAGCTATTTTTTTCCTAATCAGAACTAGATTAGCTACCCATTCTGAATATTTTATAGGGAAAATGACACTAGCATTAATCATCTTATCTGGCTCTTTATTAATGGTATCTTCTAACAAAACACTGATTCTTCATATTTTATACTTAGCAAGTTTGATACCAAGCTTAATAGGTATGTCATGTCTAATAATTTAAGTATTATAACCTTTAAGATTTTTATATGATCAGGAAAAAACATCAATGAATTCCCTAAATAATTTAATGAATTTAACCTTCTTATTTGTAGTAACTTGAATTCCTAAATAGACATATTTTGGATCTTTTTTAGTGACTAAATTGATAGGAATAGTTTCACCTATGATATTTCTTGATGCTTCTTCTATTATATATATATATATTTTAGGCTAATCATTGGGCATGAACATGAATTCTAAACTCACCAAACCAATAGAAAATATGTTAGTACTTGATTGTAAATAATCTTAACACATAATCATCATGATCAAAATAATTGCCTTTAATGAAAGAATCTATATGTTCATAATAACTAAACATAGGCCAACTATCATTTAAATAAAAAATTTTAGGACAAAAAATTTTAACAAAAGAGAAGTCTATAGTAGGTTCAGTCTCACTCAAAGTTGGATTAGCTACAAAAATAACAAGTTTATCAGCTCTAACATTATATTCTCTAAGAATATGAGTGATGTTAAAATCTTTATTTTTTAAAGTAATAGCCGATTCTTCTACATATAATGGTGTAGACAAGCTTGATTAGTCTTATAAATCTTAAGAACTTGTCTAACAACCAATTATGAATCCTCAAAGACTTCTAAATGCTTAATGCTAATTTTTATGGTCTTTTACAATCCTAAACATAATGCTTCAAATTATGTTATATTATTAGTATTTTCAAAAGATATTTTGAAGACATAATAAAAAAATTTACCTATAGGAGAAATTAGGCAAATTCCAGAAGCATTACCTTGTTGAGAACAAGCTCCATCAAAGTAAAGTGACCATAAAATGCTCTTTTTAACTAATTTTCATGTTGATTTTTTAGTTCATCTAAATTTAACAATTTATATGTCCTAATTTTAGTTTCAACATAAAAAATATTTGAATAAGAAGCTAACTCAATAGGTGTACCAAACCAATCTTCTCTCTTTATAAAACTAATTTCATTGTTAGCAAGATCTCATGTTATATATTTCCTAACAAAAACTCTAGTTGTCTTAGACCAATCGCTTCCTAACAACATTGTGTAATTACTAGGAATATCTAACACTTTGACATTAGTCATGCATATAATTCTTTCATATTGTAAAATTTTAATGACTATGTCTTGAAACTTACCATAAATTTTAGTTTGTCTCAAATCAAAACTAGTAAGTTTTCTATTATCTATTTCATAAAATATGCCTAACTGATTTACAATGGATTTAGGCATAATATTCTTTGAGGCACCTATGTCTAAAATACAATTATGGATTATTTTGTTATCAATTTTAACTGTAATGTAAAAAGAAGGAATACAATGAACAGGAGGATCATAATGTTGGGCATAAATATGTTCATACCTATCTTCTTCTTGTAAACCCACATTATCCTTAAGATTTTTAACAACCTCATTGATTTTATCAAGATACCCTTGAAGACTATCTACCTATAGTAAAGAGAATCCAAATTTAATTGTTGACAAATAATCAATTATGTTCTAATTTTTAGCATCAATTTGTTTAAATTTTTTAGGATTATAATGTTGATATTGACTATTATTATATCCAGTTGAAAAAAAAATATTTTGTGTAGTATTATCATTTGAATTACTTGAATTATTCTAAATTATTTTTCTTTTATCATTAAAAGAAGATTTGTTGTTTACTATTTTATTATTTTTAAAAGAACTATAATCTTCATTTCTATTATTCACAATATAAGCATTCTCATTTTTTGATGGATCATCAAGAGTGTTTATATTGTATACTAGATCTTCAGATATTAGATCTTTTTCTTGAAGAAATTTCTTGAACTTAAGAATAATACGAAATGAATCTGGATTATGATCTAATTCATAAACATTATAGCGATAAGCAATATCCTCATTTTTATCTTCTTTAGCATTTCTACTTGAGGAAAAAGATTCATCATTTATCTATTTTTTAGCAATGATCAGTTCATTACCTAGACTTTTTATGGATTTTAAAATTTTATAGTTATCTAAATTTAATCATATGAAATACCTTTATTTAAATTCAATGCGATTAAGCTTCTTTTCATATTCAATACAAAATGTTATAGTTTCATTATATTTTATAATATATCCATCTTCTAGAGTCATTTTATATTTTAAAGGTAAAGCATTATAAAGATGAAGTTTAGATAAATTTTAAGAAAGTCTAAGATCACATGGGATATTTTGATACAACTTAGTGAACCTAGAAATGAAATGATAAATGGTCTCACCTAGATCAGGAGAAAAATTCATAAGGTCATTAAATAGATCAAAATATTATTTGGCTTTTCCAAAGGATAAATATAGCTAATCTTCAATATCCCTCCATGTATCAATAACCTTGGTAGGTAGACTAACAAATGCTTACTAAGCTTTTCCTTCAAGTGCTTGGGCAAAAACTCTTGAGCAATTTTTTTCACTTATTATTTTGAGAGTAGCACAAACTAATATAAAAGATTCTAAATGTTCTTCCTAAGATTCTCTAATAGTACCAATTTTTTTTGGTATATTCAATTATTTAAGAGAAGGTAACTTACTAAGATGGTTTCTAACATTAATTATATTTTCAAAAATCCATGGAGTTACAACTATCTACTATTATGCTTAAAATTCTTCTTCATCTTCACCTTCAATGAGACCATCTTGTTCTCTATTGTCTTACAATCTATGAATCAGATCTTATATTATTTTTTTTACTTGAACTTCTATATATTCTTCCATTAGAAGTTTCAAGAGTTTCTACTTGAATATATTGATTATTTTGAACTTGACTTACTTGATTTAAATGTAGATTTGTAACAATAGTTTTATAAGAAAAAACAAAATCATCAAATGGAAATGAATAAAAAAGAAAATGAGTTCTATGCCTAGGATTAGTAGCTAAAAATCTATCTCTATCTTCCTAAATTCTTCTATTTGAATTAAGAATGTCTCATTGAGTTTCATGTGTAAGATTTGAATACTAATCAATCTCAAATTCTATAATTTCTTCTTCTTGGTGTATGACCTAAATGACTTGATGAAGATTTTCAAGATGATTGTACCATGCATAATATGTTAGATTAAAAGAAACATAAACTTGATCATCCTCAATATCTATCTTGGGTTGAATAATAAGAGGGTTTTATCTTCCAAGTACCATGATCAAGAAGAAAACAAAACTTAAAAAAAATCAAATTTCTAAATGAAAGTCCTTAGTAGAGTTTCCAAACTTGTTGATGATAGAAATTATACCATCAATGAATCAACCCTTTTACCTATTACGAAGGTCAAGATGGAATCATAACAATATAATCATGAGGTTATAAAGGTTTAACTATGATTCTAAAGATGTGAGGGTTTTTTTATAAGTTTTGAGAAATAATTAATAAATCATCAAATATAACATATTCTATTATAACAATCAGAAATCCACTTTATTAAATCATGAATCAGTTTAAATAAGAATCTATAATCTATTCTATCCAATAAATAAAATTTATAAATTAGGTAATCTATTGAATAATAGAAACATGATTTAGTAAATATATGTATATTCATGTAATATATTCTTTTTTGATATAATATTCTCCAAGTTATCCTCAAAACATGAACTGAAAATATAAATAATTATATTCAAGAAAATATAACTAACTATTTAATAAAGTAAAGATCAAACAAAGTAAACACGAAAAACATAACAAAAAATAGCTAAAAACTAACTAAAAGAAAATAAAATGTAAAAAAACTAAGATAAGAAAGGACAATAAACTATTTAAAACAACTCAGTTTCAATTAAGAAACAAATCAGTCTAAAATATAATATGATGAATGGGATCCTATCACAGAACTCACTAATCTCCCATCCCAAATCCCATTTCTTGAGATTATGAGGACCTCTCCATGTCATCAAAACCATCTTATGTACATTTTGTTTGAAATGAACATCTCTCATCCTCCCCTAGCAAGACATAAAGTAACATTATTTGGATATGAAGATAGCATATTTTAATAGTGCAAAGAGATGCCCATACATGTTGATGAAATAATGGACACTTCTCTTTCCCTCAAATTTTCCATCGCATCCATGATTCTTGATGAGTTTATGCTTCATATGGATGATCCTCCTCTATTAATTACTATCTAAATTGGTGATATCCAAGTCAAGCATGCCTTGATTAATGAGGGTTTTTGTACTTGCATTTCCTCTCTCAATTTTATCAAAACCCTTAGATATTCTAAATGTTATCTCAAATCTATAGACAACATATGTCAAGGCTATGATTAAAGGTGAATTCCTCCTCTAGGTTATGCATGGATCCTAATTACCATCCCACCTATCACCATTCATGTAAATGTGATGATATTTAACTTTCCTCTATCTTATAACATTCTACTTAGTAGGCTATGAACTCACTGTATGAGACCAGTTACTTTTTCTGCTTGCTAGTGCATTAAATTTTCTCACAATGGATCCATATATAGGATTTAGGGTGACACTAATGTTGGGACCATATTTTTATTAAGTATGGATCCATGTCAGCACTAAAAACACCTCGACATGAGGTGATCATTTAGGATGATTTCTATTTTGATACCTTTTATGTCAGCTAGAGAAATCGATGCACATCTTACACCAGCTGGTATATGGCTAACTAATTCAATGATTTATTGGGCATCTTAAATGAGTTTCTACACATGGTGATCATAGCACAAAGGTTGTAAGGTAATATATCTAGTAGAGTGATTTCTAAAATTCTAACTCAAGACCTAACATGCACAACTCCAACCTGGTAGAAGGTGATCTTGTAGCCTATAAAAACAAGCTTGAACTAGTGAATAAAGAGATGCAATTTGATGCAATGAATCTCTAGAGGACTTTGGATCCCCATTACCATCCCACCTATCACCATTCATGTAAATTTGATGATATTTAACTTTCCTCTATCTTATAACTTTCTACTTAGTAGGCTATGAACTCACTGTATGAGATCAATTACTTTTTTTGCTTGCTAGTGCATTAAATTTCCTCACAATGGATCCATATATAGGATTTAGGGTGAAACCAATGTTGGGACCATATTTTTATTAAGTATGGATCCATGTCAGCACTAAAAACACCTCGACATGAGGTGATCATTTAGGATGATTTCTATTTTGATACCTTTTATGTCAGCGAGAGAAATCGATGCACATCTTACACCAGCTGGTATGTGGCTAACCAATTCAATGATTTCTTGGGCATCTTAAATGAGTGTTTACACATGGTGATCATAGCACAAAGGTTGTAAGGTAATATATCTAGTAGAGTGATTTCTAAAATTTTAACTCAAGACCTAACATGCACAACTCCAACCTAGTAGAAGGTGATCTTGTAGCCTATAAAAACAAGCTTGAACTAGTGAATAAAGAGATGCAATTTGATGCAATGAATCTCTAGAGGAATTGGTTATAAAATCAATGGATATCTTGTAGGTGACATTAAATCATAGATTGTAGATGCCCAAGCTTGCTTGTGAGTCTCTGAAAAGTTGAATAGCTTAACAAAGTATATACTCTATTTTAGCATAATGTACTCTATTTTAAATGCACTATGCTCTATATTTAAAATTTCATTAATTAATAATGATTATTTTAAAACATGTTACTTATAGTTTTAATGTCTTTTTCTCCACCATTGAAATGTGTAATGAATATACTAGTTGTGTTAAAGGTATAATCACTGAGGGGGGATGAATAAGTGAGCCCAAATAATCCAAACTTCAAATTTGATCTTTTAAATTATTTAAATAGTTACCACAAGCATTCCTGAAGCATATATATTATTCAAAGCAATAAGTAAGATATACAATGCAAGATCAATTACATAACACATGACATATGTGAGAAACCCTCTTTGGGAATAAAACCCATTGGAATTTGAAATTGGACTATTATCCTCTATAAAAATATCTAATTTAGACCAACTATAATTTATTAAGGAAATACAATCCATATTTAGCAAGACTCCAATCCCACAAGGTGCTACCACACCTATCTAGTTGAGCTGTAATAACAACTAGACCATTTATCAAGTTTCACCTTATAAGGAGGCTAAAACCACCTTAGATGTTGAGCTAACACAACACTTCCACCTCTAAATTGATGTCAACAACACATGATAATGGACCTTAAATTATCTCTCTTCACATTTTTTCACACTCAAACAATAAGCTCTCTATTCTACCAACAAAATTATGACCAACAAGTCATATAAATAGTCCTCAATTTGTTCAACTTTTTAACTCATTCTCAGGGCACTCTACCCTTCCTTCACTCCCCAAAACTAAAATAAGTATCTCTCAATTTTCTCTTTAGTCTCTCATACTAGTCTAGAACCCATCATCTTTGGTTCCACTATTTATAAATAAATCTTGATCAACACCATCTTGGTCAGCCATTAGGCATGTCTTAACCCTTAAGACATCTATCATACAAAGATAAAGCTCAATAAAATCTACATAATTTATCCATAAAATCTATGGGTCACCCTTAAGTAGCCACACCTTTTAATAAGGCACTGTTAGCCCTTATAGGTCTCATGTGAACCCATTCACTCTTTTAGCACTCCCTCGAGCAAAAAAAGAACACATGACCACTTTAAAATACATGGGTCCACTCCTTATGTCCCCTTCAACATCCTCAACTGATCATAGTCAACATAACCTTCCTATATGTATGCTTAAACAACTCAAACATAGACATTATACACATAGTCACCATGAATGAACATATAGTTAACTTCTTAAGCATTATTCATACTCAAGATAGATCGATCAGACCTCCAAAATCCACACAGAGCATCCTTATGGAGTTATAACACATTATAATAGATAATTCATTGTGAGACATCAAAATGACAATTTCATGAGATCAAATATGCTTCTTGGGTCACTTTTAGAAATAAACATGAACACATAGTCAACCTTTAGGCATAATATCTTTATCTGCACATACTTCTAGATATTCTAATCCATATTGCCAGATGTACCTCAAAGTCCTCTACCACTTTATTTTTTATTGCAAGATAATATTCATATTATATCAACTATTATGGTCTAAAACCTAGACACTATTCTTCCTTCACAAATTCAAATATTTAATTGCAAATGGTCACAATTAAACTTCAAACACTATGCCCAAATCTCATGGACTCTCAGCTTAGGATTAATCTTGCACCATCGATCTTGTTCAAGATTTAATACATAAAATAATAAATCCAAATGTTAAAATTATATTACTTTGACCTCATCTCATTTCATCTCAAAATGTTGACTTAATGTGCTCCATCAATCTCTATAAATCAAACAAGTCTTTAACAATCAATGCTCACCGTTTGATCAACTATACAAATACCCACTAGCCATTGACTAATTATTCTATACCTTTACTCAAATTTTAAATTTCATGAACATGTCCTCATATTTATACCTCCTAACTACTTGGAGCACTCGTGCACCATCGATGTTTCTTAAGATTTAACACTTCAAAAAATGACTAGGTATGGGGACCTTGTCAATATGCATGAGTAGCCATTTTTGCACCTAAATAAATTCTTCTACACTTACCCACATGATCTTAAATTTGGATCAAATGATCTCCTCACATAGAATAATCCAACCATATAAAATAATTCTCATAAAATTATCATGCCTATGAGATACAACACCATTAAAGTGCCTTATCATAAAGTTCTATCACAGAGCCAACCATGTCCAAATCTACTTGAGAGGCTAACTTTGACCATCGATAAATTTTTCCATAATGCATCACATGGACTTAATTTTAATGAAAATGATCTATACTCAAAACTAAACAAACCCATATGATCAAATTATCTTGAGAACTTTACATGTGCAATAAATAACACCATAAAAATGCTCACTTGACTCTTTCTACCTCATTGTAAAATGGGCTATGGGAAAACACAATCAATTTGCTTGGGAGCCCAACTTTGCATATAGATATATTTTGATGCGTTACATTACATAATTTATTAATTAGAAAAAATAAATTAGGTCTAAAACTAAACAAACCCATATGATCACCTTCCCCTGAACTATCCAACATTGCACCCAAATAACTTTGAAATAAACTTTATATACTCATAACTTTGGAAAATAGTGAAATCTATCTTAGAAGCCAAATTTACACCTTCATAGATTCGACCATGATTTAACACATGGCTTGAGATATGGAACATATAAAATAGTGACTACTATAATAAAAAACATGTGACTAGTTCCCATTGAATCCTTCCCACATGGAAATGGTGACATCATTAGATTGTTTACTCATATTTTCTTCCACTAGACCCAAAGTGTCTAGATGAAAACTATGATCAACGAGATGAATTCCATTTATGCACATAATCTATCAAATCATGTATCACATATTATAGGACCCCTTTCACATGTTCAAACCCCCATACTCATCCTTAATCCTCTCAATCTATGTCAATATTGAAGATCAACCAACCATACATAAAGCACACTAAAACAAGCACATTGCACACTTTGTCATACAAGAATGAGCACATTGCACACTTTTTCATTATCACATATATTATCAAGGAAATTCATCCAATCACTAGAGAAGTTATATTACATCACTATGACATCATCATGAAAACTCTCAAACAATCTCCCCCTTTGTCATTGATGTCAACACCCATCAATATAGAAATATATAGCTCACCTTCTCTCTCTTCAAAGTACTCCCAAAATAGGAACTTTCTCCCCAACAGAAACTTTCTCCCCCTTTGACATAATGAAAAATTGGGCACAATATGATCCTAGATACCTAAAAAGAGTATCAAAAATAAGAAATGACCATCTTATAAAGATGATACAAACTCCCCCTTACCTTGAACCTACTTCTGCTTGTCTTAACTACCTCCTCTTGCTCCATGCCAACACTCTCTTTAATCAAGCTATGAAATCAATAAATAAATAACATAAAAAATAACTAAAATCTAATATAACTCACTATAAAAAATATTATAGGGACTTCCCCTAAGAACTTTTAGCAATTTCACCTTCTGATCATCTTCAGATCTCAACACATCATGAAGAACCACCATGTATGTTAACTAGCCTTCTTTCTCAAGACACTTCCATGATCACCAATTCTAAATATATAATATAAAAAATATAAAACATACATTAAACCAACATGAGATATCATATTGAAACACATATACCTTTCTCTTTTGGAGAAATTGATAAAAAATCATTCTTCTTCAAACTAGGCCTATCTAGCCTCCTTATAGCCCTACCTAAAACTTGTGGAGCCCATAATTTTTATTAGACACAACTTCAAGACCTAAAAATTCACATCTAAATCAATTTAATATTCCCCCTCAAGTAGACAAATTTTTAATAACAATATCATCCTATAAAACATACTTCATTCACAAACCTACTAGTTAATTAGGTCTCCAACTTGATAAAATATTGAATAGCTTGAGAACCAAAAACCTTCAAAAATATATGAAACTTGATTTGACCACCAATTTATAACATTAAACATATTAATAATCCATAGACCTCAATTCTTAAATCAAACCACTTTCCTAGGAAACCCTAAAACCCTAGAATCTTTAAATAAATAGGGTTAACAAACCTTCTTCTAGTCAACACACACCTTTGAAACTAATTTCACACCTGGAGACACCCAATTTAAATCTACACTATATCTCCTTCATAAACCTCTAAAAAAAGCTCATGAACTTATGTATCCCTCTTAACCAAATACCTTATTTGATTAATATAATCATTTTGAGCACCTTCAATCTGATCTTGCAGACTGTTCCAACTGAAAAACACTACAACAGCACTTGCTTCTCCACTTGAAAGGAGTCTCTTAATAAGCATAGATAGATAAACCTTCTATACGTTAATGCTTTAAAACAAAAAAATCCTCATCTTCCATCTCCTCCTTGTTCATCTAATATTTGTAGTTTTTCTTCTTCTTCTTCAGCTTAGGAGAAATAACTTCCTCATCCACTACAACATTCTCCTTTTCTTCTATGATTGAATTGAAAATACATGGAGATAACACATATTCATTACATACCTTTTCATCTGAATACTCTTAATTTTAGCTTGAAACCTCATCATTAGGCATAGGCAATTGATTTTATTTACATGATAAATGTTCAGTAACAATAGGATGTTCACTTGGATCCATACATAGTTCATGACTAGCCTCAAACAACACCTTGGTCTTCTCTTTGAGCTTGAATTCTTCATTCTCAACATGAGTAGATAACGAGACATATTGGGAATTTTTAAATTATAAATAATTATCTACCATATCAAAAAAATAACTTGGGCCTAAAGTCTCATCAAGACACACTTTTCACCTTTGGATTCCATGTGTTAACTTGCCTTCCTTCTTAAACTCTAAGAGCTTGATTAAATATAATTTGTCTTGTAAGAATTTGCTTGTAGAATCTAAAAATGTAACCTCTCTATTCACAATTGCATCACACCATATATTTTACAAGAAAAATACCTTCCCTTACCTTATTTGGACATAAATTTTTAGTGTGTCCTATGTCATGACAAACAAAATAACCTCACCTTTTTGAAGAGGACTCACCTTGTCTAATCTTATGTGGACAATGGTTTTCAAAGTGTCCCACATCAGGATAGTTTTGATTTTGTTCACATATTTTGATTGATGACCCCCATCATAGTTCCATTCAAATTAATTTCTAATAGGTCTCTTGTAGTCTCTATCCCTATGACCATATTGATTGCATGTATAATAGTGACCGTTGAATCTTGTATACCTCATGCTATTTGGCTATCTGATCTAATTTATCTTTACTTTTTCAACACCTTCATTACTTATATGATGATATGTATATTGTCACTTATATTTTCACCCTTTGAGGAGATGTCTCATCTCTCCTCATCCAAGTGGCACAATTGAAACACCTCTAGGCTGTGGGTAGCTTAAGAATGAGGTGAAACTCTAGATAGGGCTAGCTCCCTTGATGTATCACTTGTAAATCACTACTACACCTAAATTTTGTGAGGGAAAAGGGATAAAAAATTGAAATTAAACTATCCTAAAGGAGGTGATACACCAAATTATTTGATGAATTCTAACTAGATACATGTTACACATGAGAAAAAGGGACTAACTAAACATACACTTATCTAATTTGAATCTTCTCACATCAGTATTTCATTATGAGGTTATGATAAATGTTTAGTCTAGGAGGAATAGAAAAGAGGTCTATAATGACACTATTGAATAGTCTAACTCACTCAACCTTGACACTTCCTAGAACACTTCATATGACCTGCAAGAAGAAACTACAAATAGGCGAGAGAATGAGACAATAATGTTAAGGAACCATAGTCATCACTATGAAAGATCTATCATTCAAGTAAAACCATATAAATAGTCATATAATAGGTAAAAATAGTAGTCTTTATTGATCTAATGGTATGTAAATGATCAGGGATTTGTCATACTTAAGTGGAACATAGTTTACAAAGGTTGAAATGGCTAGTTCTTATAGAACTTGAGAGAGAGAGAAGAAGAAATAAGTCCAAAGGTCACAAGGAGACTTGTAAATCTAAGAAAATTAGTTACATTTACATTGGAAAAGAGTGTGAAACTAATCATGTAAGGTTAAAAAAGACAAGTGGCATCCTAAGTCATGAGATTCATGAAATGTGGCATAGGAGTTCCCTTTGTTGGCTCAAAAAACTGCCTTCATGATTTAGTCCTATTTGAACATCCCAAAACTGATTAGGGGTAGGTCTATTAATTTTAATGGGATTAAAATTTTATACATGCCTCTCCATGAATTGGTTTCAGTCTTAATCGTCTAAAATCTTCTAGAAGTGACCCATCATTTCCTACAGTCAAGAAAACTCCTCTTTCACACTTGGATTATAAAAAGACTTTAGTTTTCCATGAAAATTAATAAATTAGATTGGATGACATGTTTCAAGACCCTTCCTGGCCTTAGAGGCATCAGGCACACCTTAAAAAGGCTCTTACTTGGAGTTTTCACACTTCTCTCCATCTTGTTCACTATGCCAATTTTGAATAGATGAGATGAGAGCTTTGGTATGCAAACTTAAGAGTTTTTATGAATCATGAAATGACCATATTGATTTATTAAAAGTTTTTCTCTTCCTCTCAAATTTGGTTTCATCCCTTGAAAGTCCCTAAAACATGTCTAATGCACAAAATAGTCAATAAAACCCTATTTTGTACTCCATATATATAATTCCATAAAAATAATCCTGATGGTATGGATCTTGAATTAGTATTCTACAACATATAATCACTTTCATGATCAAACTAGGACATTAGAGTAGCTTCCCATCCTCATTTCCTTCATCTATCATTATAAGGGTTTAGCAAGGGTTTTAGGCCATTTCCACTGTTAAAATTTATTCATAAGAATAGGACATTGAAGTTTAAAAAAAAAATCACTAGAGTAGAGTTCAAGACCCCTATTAATGCCTCTAAACTTCATTGACCTCCATGCAAATCCTCATGAAATATGTGAGCATTTGAAATCACCTTATCAAGCTTGTATTCACATTTCCTACATGTTTGGACTATTTATGAGCTAAAAGTGGCTTTCCTATAGGTTTATATGCATACCAAAAGTTTTTACATGTATAAATTCATTTTATAAACATTTTTAAGTCTATTATAATTTTCTCCTAGGGTTGGGAGTGAAGTTGGCCTTCCATTTGGCACTAGGCTCAAATCCTGTTTGACATACTTGAATGCAACTCTAAAGGTTTAGAGCATTATATTTATTTTCTCCCCTATGTGTAAGGTTTTACATGTTAATTTATATGTAATACAACCTTACACACCTTATTTAAATTTTCAACCAATGCCTTGGCTCACCTTTCATCCCTACTCTCTAAATTTGTAGGATTTGTGCATGAGGGGAGTGCCCTCTATCTGAGACAAAACAGAGGGAACTCCCCTATTTCTTAAAATAATTATGAATATTTTATCAGATTTTACAAGATATGGATACATCATACATAAAAATTCATCCCCTGCTCATATGATTAGACCTTATAAAAGCATAAAAAACCAAAAATAGATTGCTAGGCAAAGATTGTGTGCAAGATTTTCATATGGACTGTGTTCATGCATCCTCAAAGGTCTCTATATATTTGTTATAATATCATGAGGGAATTTTGAGATGTTTTAAATAATTATGAAAACATTAAATTTTTTTTGCAACTCTTATGATCCATGTTTGCACCTTGAAACATATCCTCACTTGGTTAGGCTTGACTAGTAAATTGACCCTATCTATATGCTTCCCCTACTTGTAGGTGAAAATCACATTTTTGGAATTAATTAAATTGATATGGGGTCATTTTTAAACCCTTAATTACATCCCATGGTTCATCGAGTCACCCATGTCATGTATTGCAATGCCAATGACTTAGAATAATTATCAACTAAGTCACTATCAACTACAATTGACTCTATATGACAGAGCAGGGGGGTTTATGAATAAGACCTCACCTTGTAACCTTTAAAACATGGATTATGATCCATTTTATTTATTTTGGAGTCATATTATATAGATAAACATTGTCATCCTAATGCTCAATCTCCTACTATAGATGATGTGGAGGCAATTAGCAACTGTAGACCAACTTCTTAAGAGAGAGAAACCTGTAGGTGTAGATTAGACCTTGAAACACCATCAATAAACTCCTATTTATTATATTAATGTTAATTATTAAATGTTTCAATCAATAAGGCTATTCAAAACATGAGATTATACCTTAGTATTGAAACATTAGGTGAAAGGATCTCTTATAACTCAGGCTTGTAGATATAAATGCTTGAAATTAGTACATAAAAGTACAAATTTGGGCTTCTCAATAACCAACATCCACTAGTTATCTTCCCTTAAATATTTTTAAATTACTTTTCACATGTATATAATACAATAAATAATCATCTAGATGTCTCAAAATTTATTGTAACCATGCCATATGTCTTTCACCAAAATGCCTTAGGCCTCTGTTCTATACTTTTAGGGATTTGATCCCAGAACTCAATAATCTAACCCTAGAAGGTGATCCACACTTTAATTTGAAAACTAAACACTCCAAAAGGTCTTCCATGGTCAAAAAATCATAATAGGACTCCCAAAGAAGTTATACCATACTCCAACCTCTCCATCTAAGTACTCTTAATCTTATGTTAAGCCACCTATAGGTGGTTATTCTCATGTATGCAGGTAGTGAAGATGAGGATGGGAAGTGTGCATTATTTTGAACTTAAATGGATTTTATATTCATATAAATACCTCTAAGTTCACTCCTCACACTTAAAAAACTTTATTCAGCTCAAACACTCCTTTCCAACATGACTGGTCCTCATAATATACCTATAAGTGAGTTAATGGCAAAAAACTATGAATGACTATGTTGAATATTATAGTTTCTCCTCTAAAAATGAAAAGATTTATTTTATTTATATTACTATGATAATTCATTACACTTTTAAATACCATAGTCATAATTCCTTGGACATGTTAAAATCCTCAACACAACTCACTCAGTTTGACTATGCATGATAGTCATGGAGGTAATTGCCTGTACAGTGCTTGTAAATGTAATTCCATGAAACATTATTTAGAGAATAATGTTTATAAATTAAAGGTAATCAAGATAAAATTTAAAACATTTAAAATTACTTATCATAACCCTCTAAAGCCATTATCAAAGCATGAAGATTTGAAAATGGTAAAAATAGGTCTATCATCCCAAATGAGAGAAGTCTACAAACTTGAGATGATTTGATCATAAAAACACCTTAGAACATGAAACAAATCATTAAAAAATTATATAATGGATTATAAATCCTATGGAATCAAACTCAACAACTATATTGTAGGAATCATCCATACAAGAGAAAAACTTGTAGGTTGCATAGATTAGCAAGCAAAATGGATAGGTCAACTTCTTAGGAATGGTTCATAAAGCACATGTTACCATTAATATATAAAAAAACATAAAATGGAATTTGAATGAGTTTATAAGACACCTCTAGGATTATTTTTCTTGAAACCTCTCTTGTTAACCATACCAAGTACAAACTTGAAGGCCATTCTTACTTTCCAAGCCTAGTGGAAGAAGAGAGAAGTAGTTTTTTTCATTTATTGAAGTTTTTGATTAAAAAAATCACTAAATTAATTTTATGGAATACCAAGGAACACTCCTAAAATTTTTTCAACTACATGAGTCTGTACAATTCCATACACCTCTTTAAATGCTCATTTTTTCAAGAAAACTACCCCTTTTTTAAGAAACTACCACTTTTCAATTAGTAATAGTTACTAAAGACTTCTTAGGATACATGCTATCTGACGTTATCTTTTAAGACCTTCAAATTTCCTTAGGAGGCTATACAAGTCATTTAATGCTCTATTTTGACCCCCAAAATGACTCAAAGAGACATAAAGATTGAAAATGACCAAGACCAAGGCTAATACAACATGAAATCACACTAAATGACAATGAAATACCTCATGAAAAAATATTAGACCCCATATAAACCTATAAATATCAATTTTTTTCCTATAGGGGTCCCAATTTGACCTATAAGGTCAAATTTGGTCAAGAATGTCTTCAAAGGTCAATCCACCTTGTTCACACTAGTCTTCATCTTGTCTTGAGTTGTAGTCTATGGTTTTAGTCTTCATCTAGATCACTTTTGCTCTTTTCAAATCTCACAAATGACATTAATTTACTAGATACCTTCTTCAACTCAGATTTTAATGACTCATTTTCAATAACATACCTTGCACATTCATCTTATTTAGTTTTAGGATAGTAGATAAGATCTCCAATTGAAAACTAAAATGTTTGACCTTATATTCATTCTCTTTGTAATCTTAATCCATTATTTCATCAAACATACTGAATTTTTCCTCAAATTCCTTGAGTTTAGATTTCATCTTCTTATTGATCTTCTTCTCAATCTTTAGTTATTCATGCGTTTTAGATAATGCAATTTCATAGTCCACCTCATCTTCATCATCATATAAATCACTCCAAGTAGACACCTTATGATGTGATAAACTTCATTCCTTAGCAATGAACATGAATTCATCTTTAGAAAGAATTTCATCTTCATGATCATAGTCTAAGTCACTATCTTGACTCTCATTTGATGAGCTGCAAACTTATTTGGTGTAAAGACTCTTCTTGTTATTGAAGCACCTATTATTATTGTTGTACTTTATGAAGCTATTATTCTTGTATGTCTTTTTATCATCATCTTGATCTTCACCATGCTCTTCATCATATTTATTCTCATGCTTATGAGGGTACTTATGAGCAAAATTTCCTATCTCTCCATAGTTGAAAAATTTGAGGGGTAGTTTACCCTTACACTTTCTTGAGCCAATGTTCAATTTCCTTGTAATAAAAGTAATTAGTTGGTCATCATCAATGATAAATATACCATCCTCTTTGGATTTATTACCTTGGAATTTATTCTTAGGCTTCATCTCTATTTTGAATGCAGTTTCCTTCTTTGGTGGTATATCATCATTCTTCGTCATCTCATACATAGTAAGGGTGCCATGAAACTGATCCATCTTTAACTAAGGTCATAACTCTATTCTATAGTAGATAATTTTAGATCAAACTTTGGGGATAAATACTTGAATACCTTTTGAACAACAATAGTCTCTTAAATATTCTCTCTAAGACCTATGATGATATTCACAATCTCATCAACTCTCTATAGAAAAGATGCCATAGTATCTTCTTCATTCATCTCAAGACTTTCAAATTGCCTTCTATGAGTCTGTAACTTAGCAAGATTAACCTTTGAATATCCTTAAAAAATAGTCTTAAATCTATCCCATAATTCCTTGGTAGATTTGAAATGAATTACTTTGGTGAACTTAGTTTCTGTAAGACCACAATTGATGGGATTCATTGCCTTAGAGTTGTTCTCAAATAGGTTTTTATTTGTAACACTAGATAGAGGAATAATAAGAGCAATATAACCATCTAGAATAGATTTCCATACATCAAACCCTAGGGAAATAATGTAGGTATTCACCCTAACACTTCAAAATGCATAATTAGATCCATTGAACATCAGTTTTTACTTAGTAGATAAACCACCTTGTACATTCTGACTATCCATTGTACCTTGAAACACCTTCAAGCTATCAATATTTACTAAAGGACCTCACTCTAATACTAATTGTTATAGGTACAATCACTAAGAGTAAGGGTGAATTAGTGAACCTAAATAATCTAAAAATCAATTCTGATATTTACAATTATTTAACCAATTACGTTAAGCATTTATGAAGCATATATATCATTTAAAGCAATAAGAAAGATAGATAATGCAAGATCAATCACATAACAAATGACAATGTGGGAAAACCTATTGTCGAATAAAAGGCACTAAAACTTACAATTTAAATAATATCCTATATAAGAATATTCAATTTAGGCCAGTTGCAACTAATCAATGAACTACAATCTCTATTTAATGAGATTCCAATCCCATAAGGTTGTACCACACTTAACTAGCTAAGCTACAACAACTAAACCTTTTTTTATCAAGTTTCACCTTCTAAGTAAGCTACAACCACCTTAGATGTTGAGATACCACAACACCTATAAAAAAATTTCACCTCAAAACTGATGTCAATAACACCTGATGATAGACCTCAAATTATCTCTCTTCACCTTCGCTCACACTCAAACAACAAGCTCTCTATTTTACCACTAGAATTATGACCAACAAGTCATACAAAAAGTCCTCAATATTTTATTCTCTTTAACTCATCCTTAGGGAACTCTACCCTTCCTTCACTCCCAAATACACACACAAGTCTCTCTCAATTTTCTCCTTAGTCTCTCATACTAGTCTAGAACCCATCATCTTTGGTTCCACTATTTATAGATAAATCTTGATCAACACCATCTTGGTCATCCATTAGGCATGTCTTGACCCTTAAGACATATATCATATGAAGATAAGGCTTAATACAATCTACATAGGTTTGCCATAGTATATATGGGTCACCCTTAAGTAACTATACCTTTTAATAAGGCACTTTTAGCCCTTATAGGTCTCATGTGAAACCATTCACTCTTTTAACACTCCCTTAACCAAAACAATAACATAAGACCACTTTAAAATACATGGGTCCACTACTTATATCCCTTAAACACTATAAATTGATCATATTCCACATATATTTCCTCTACATATGCTTAAAAAAATCAAACACTTACCTTATGCACACAATCACCATGAACAAACATAAAGTCAACTTCTTAAGTATTGTTCATACTCAATATATATTGATCATACCTCCAAAATCCACATAGAACATCTTCATGGAGTTTACAACATGATCTAATAACTAATTCATCATGAGACATAGAAATAACAACTTCATGAGCTCTAATATCCTTCTTGCATCACTTGCAAAAATAAGCACAAACACATAGTCAAACTCTAGGCTCAATATCATTGTCTTTACACACATTCAGATCTTCCAATCCATATTTATAGATGAAATTTTGATTCCTATACCACTTTAATTTTTAATACATGAGAAAATTCATCTTGTATCTAAATTTATGGTTTGAAAACTAGACACTGGTCTTTCCTTCACAAATTTAAATATTCAAATGCAAATGGTCACAGTTAAACTTTGAACACTATGCTCGAATCTTGTGGACTCTCAATTCAGGATCAATCTCACATCATCAATTTTATCCAAGATTTAACACATAAACTAGTAAATCTAAATTTTAAACTTATATTACTTTGGCTTCATCTCATACCATCTCAAAATTTTGACTTAATGTACTCTATCGATCTTTATAGATCAAATAGGTCTTTATGGATCAACACTCACTATTTGATCAATTGTATGAATGCATACTAGCTATTAGACCATTATACTATACCTTTGTTTAGACATTAAATGTCATATATCTATCCTCATCTTGTTACCTCTTGACTCTTTGGATCACTCATGCATTGTTGATCTTGCTCAAGCTTTAACACTTCCAAAAATGACTACGTATGGGGACCTTGTCAATATGCATGAGTAGCCATTTTTGCACTTGAATAACTTCTTTTATGCTTACCCATAGGATCTCAAAATTGGAATAGATGATCTCCTTACATAAGATAATCCAACCATATGACATAATGCTCTTGAAACACTCATTCATGTGAGATATAATACCATTAAAGTTCCTTCTCATAAACTTCTATCCTAAAGACATCGATGTCCAAATCTACCTAAGGGGTCAACTTTATTCATCCAAATTTTCTTCACACTTCAAAACATGAAGTCAAATTTAAAACAAATTATCTATGCTCAAAACTAAACAAACCCATATGATCAGATTATCTTGACACCTTTACATGTGTAAGATATAACACCATCAAAATGCTCACTCGACTCTTTTTGCCTCATTACAAAATTGGCTAAGTATGGGAAAACATAGTCAATCTACATGGGAACCCAAATTTACATATGGATGTATTTTGATTTATTACATTTTATGATCTAGAAATTAGTGAAAATAAACTAGGTCCAAAGATGAATAAACCCATATGATCACTATAGTCATATAAAATGCAAAATTGGTAACTTGAGCATGGCTAATGACACCTAGCCCATAGGTCCCTCTTGTTTGCTTTCATAACCCACTTAAGCTTATTTTAACTAATTTATAGTGATCTATAGCCTTCTAAAATTGGTCTTAGCTTACCCATATAACTATTTATAAGACAAATCAATCCCCTCAAGTCCTATTCACTCAGGATAGAAGTACCACACTTAGATTATAACATTGGTGCCACTAGTATCTACTTTCAGTGTTATTATCCAAGTATATTTTTATCCCCAATGGTCAATTTATTCCATTTACCCATCCTTATCCTTGTTATCCTAACATGAGTACATTCAACCCATGACCAATAGATTTATATAAAATCCCATTCAAAGATCATTTGGAAAGGGTTGGCAATTATCACTAAGCAAGCAAGAATACAAACAAGACTACTCAAGAAATCTTCCCTATTATATATAGCCAACCAACATACTTACAAGCTCACTCAAGTACTTACACTAGTCCCTAGCCACCTCAATAACATATAATTTAGCATTTTGCATCTTCATATACATAATTACACAAAGCACATCAAGTGGGAGAACTATATATGGCTTGATCCCTCTTTTAAATATTGGTATGTAGACAAGGTGCCCACACATGGGGTGTGAAGCATGTATAGTAAATATTACACATATTAACCCCACCCTCTTGCTCAAAATTGGTTAAAGCATAATGGAAGATAGGGTTTAAATAAATAATCTACTCTACAGGGAGCTATATAGACTTTCAACTGATGAAACTTTATAGACAAGGTCACACAGACATAGTGAACAAAACCCAAGAAGCTTAGACCCTTAAGAAAAAATTAGTTGAGGTGTACTATAATGTTGGTGCCACCACTATCTAGTTTTGGTGCCCCTATCCAATCACAAAATGAAGTTCAGATCTTATATTGTGATAGTGTCTTATTCTTGCATAGTGAATTCTAGACTCTATCTCAGTGGCATCAATCAGTTTCTAGCTAAGTTTTATTTTCTTCTCCTTATTACTATTTTTAGAAAATTTTGAATTTTAATTAATTTAAACAAATTAGTAGCTTAATTATTATCTATTTATTTACTGATTTCACTACTCAGACCCTTTAACTAAATTAAGAATAACACACCAATATTTCTAAAATTGTTAAAGCATTTGGCGAACTTGACTTATTTCATTTATGCATAAAAACCCTAGAAACCCTAGGGTAAATTTCCTACTAGTTTTTCCTATATTTTTTGATTTTTACCTACATAATGAAATAAAAATTAGCATTAAATTTTAAAATTTTCTAGTGATTTTAAAATAATTTTCTTTCAAACCCTAGTTGCACATATTAGGTCATAGTATTTTCCCATTAATTTTCCAATCATTTTCTAAATTTTTACTACCATATTTAAATTAAAAAATCCATTCAAATTTAAAAATTCAATATTTATTCTCAAAAATATTTATTTTTCCAAACCCTTTCTTCATATACTAGGTCCCATTAAATCACTAATTTTCTAATGAATTTTTGATTTTTTACTTGCATATCTAACTCAAAAATTCACTCTCAATTTCAAAATTTATTATTATTTGGTCAAATAAATTATGTTTCAAAACCCTATTTGAATACACTAGGTCCTATTTCTTTTGAAATATCACCTTACATTCTAAAAATTAGATTTCAAAAAATAGATCTCACTTATTTACAAATTTTTCTTACATTTCTTGCAAAAAATAAGGAGACCATCATTGGTCCTATCATGTACATGAATGATGAAGTTCGCCATATGTTATTACAAAGATTCATTATTTTCATTTCATACGTAATTTTTATACTAAGGGATGATATTACAAAATTCATTGCTAAACATACACAAAATTTCAATATTCCTTTTGCATACTCTCTCTCACTCATGTGGAAAAAATTTCAAGCTTATCATGCTAAACATGTTAGAAATGTTATGATTCATGTCAAAATTTTATATGAATTCATGCATAAATTCATGATTTATATCCCTTGATTTATATCTCTCATATATAATTTTTTTCAAGTTTATCATGATAAACATTTTAGAAATGTCATAGCACATGTCCAAGTTATTTATGCATTAATGAATAAATACATGCTCTCTCTCATTTGCTTGATATCTCTCATGTGTAATGCTCTTTATAAACATATTTTTATACAAATTATAACTCTAATTACATGCATTTTATCCCACATACATGGTTTCTACTTAGAGGATCCATTGCATAAGCTAATAACCACCTATAAAGTTTCAATGTCATATCTTATGCACAAGAAATAGTTTCCTTCTACTCCTCTCCCCCAAGAGGGTGATAAATACTTTCCCTTTAACTAGGTCCATGATATAACCCCTACAAAAGGTGAGGCAGCCCATACAGGTTGCATACATTTATCCTATAGCTTCTTCAAAACATTTTCAACATATGTGCTTACATATTCAATTGAAAGCAAGTAGGGTTTGCACTTGTGAGACTCTAAGAGATCAAATCACCAATATAAGTAATTTAATTTCAGATTTACAAACATATAATCATATATTACGTGACAAGACTACACTATTGGAAAACTAGATTATAATACAAAACACCTCAAAGGCGCCCTAGTGTCAATCATGTATATGCACCTTCATCTAGTCAATTGGTTGCAAACAATGTTACATATCAAAATAAGAAATCAAAACAAAGTAAATATAAAACTAGTGATTAAAAAATAATTCAAAGATCAAAAAATATTTCAAGAGAGGTACTAAGGGAAATGATTAAATTTGAATTGATCAAAATACCTCTTCTACATCCAGTGAGAAGATCCAGATATTATTGTGCATATCATAGAATGCATGGACATCACATAGATTCATGTTTGGAATTAAATAAACATATATAATAGATAATTATTAATGATGAACCTATAAAATCTAAATCAATTAAGAAATCCATTATGACATAGGAACACATTCACAAAGGGTCAAATTCCAAAACAATACAAAAGTGGTTTCTAAAGCATAATTCAGAACAACAAAGGGATCCAAAAGCAAAACCAAAGCAATAAATAGTACCGCAAGCACATGTAAATCATGAAAAATATACAAATATATTTCTCAAAAATGAAGCTAAAATTTCAAAAAAATATGGATATGGTCAAAAATATCTACAATAGTTTGATTTTCAAGGTCAAGGATTGGGAAAGCATTCTCAAGGCATCACTACTATTCTAGTAGTTGATAATGTTTGTCAGCAAGGTTTGAGATTTATTGAACATCATAATATAAATAATTCATAAACACAATTTATCAAAGGAAAATATCTAGATACAACAAAAGTCATCACCAACACTTTATTGGTTTAAAATCAAGATGATAATGATGAGTGGAACAATATAAGTTATTATGATTTCCAAGATACTGACAATGAATCCAAATATTTAGAGTCATATTCATAGCCATTCCTTTGTGCTTTAAAATCACACATGATTTCTTCATTTGATACATGACACCATGATAGGGAGTCTCCCATGAGACTCATCGATTAGTATCATTCTTTCTCAGCTTACTTGTACATAGTTCCTTTTTAATTTCTTGTACACAGTCTTCCTATGATTGATTATACATAGCTCATTTCTCAAAAATCCAAAAATAATACAAAATATCAAAAATCCAAAAACATTAAAATATTCAAAAAAAAAAATCAAATATGTTAAAACACCAAAAATATTTTGATTGTATGCATCATCCATGCTTTACATTTCTACTATCATGCTAGAATTACATTTTTCATTCTATGTTATTGTTTATTGATTTATATAAATTACCATGATTCACTTGATCTTCTTTTAGTGTGTGCATTGACATCCATATCCTTGATTACTTCACTCTACCCATTGAGGGGATATCCTACTTCTACATTTGAGACACACATTGATATACATACCCACTGGGGGAATCTTCTACATGACTACACCATCTAGGTTATGTAATTCCTACACCACACACTTTATTTATCATATTGATGTACATTAATTACTATCTTACATAAATTATTATATTGACACTCACTAATATATAGAACTTGTGTATTTATTAACATATACCTAGTCTTATACTAACATGTCTTACATACTTTCCCTCTTGATTTGATTAGTTAGATGTGATTGTATTTCTAGTTATTTATATGTTTTATTTTATTGCTTAGCATTAGCTTGATGTGATTACATTTTCCAATTCCTTTTTTTCTCCTATATGTGCCTTAGGACATTTTCCAATATACATTACTTCTATTCATATGTGTGTCTTTGGACATTTCCCAATGTCCCTTGTCTTTACTCTTCTATGTGCTTATTTTAATTGCATGTGTATGCAACATTTGAACATGCCTTGTATGTTTGTTTTCAAATTTGAGTGACTTGTGTCCATTTTAATTATTTTCTTGGCCCCTTGGCCACCCTTGTATGCTTCTTGATTCTTGCCTTGTGTGCTTGTTACTTATTTGTTGCTCATTGTTTGCAATGCCATGACTCACATCATGCATTTATCTTACTTTCTTGGATGCCATGATGGACATCATACTCCATCCCTCCAAATAACAACTAACCATACTTTAATTTCTATTTTAATACATTACACATTCTATTACATTGTTACATCTATCTAGACATACCCCTATTGATCTAACTATATCTCAATACAAATCATGCTATATCTTGTCAATTATCATTGTTATATCATGTATCTTTTCAATATAACACACCTATAGGTTTATTTATTATGAGGGTAGTCATTATAGGGTTTTCATTCCTGCCCTTAGAAGAGGGGGCAACAAATAGGGGTTTGTCATAGAGATTATATCTCCTAATGATCAAAACAATAGTTTTTAGAACACCTAGAAAAACAATTAGAATAGACTAGGTAGACAGTTAAGAATCTAGAATAGTTACCAAATTTGGCCTTGGACAATAGTGCCCATCTTGGAAAATAGTGTTAGTTCCACTAGTATCCACTTTGGTGATCCTATCCAAACAACAAAAAAACTAGTTTTTCTAGAAATAGTTAGAAAGGTAAGTTCAATTATAGTTTTTTTAGCTATAGTTCAGACTAGAATCAGTGGTTTAAATATATTTTTCTCAAATAATCTAGATATAGGGGGCATCATGCATGGCATGATGGATCTCAATTCTAATTTTAAATATGATAGTTGATATAACTTCCAGATCATAATCCATGTTTTAGACACTAGTGATTAGAGGTAATGTGTGTGGCACATTTATTTTCTTTTCTTTTTGAGTTTAGTATTACCCAAGAATTCTTAGTAGTTGTATGATTTATTATATTTATAGATGGTTGGCATGATTTTGGAATGGATTTGATACAAGCTTAACTTCTATAGTTCCTAAGTTCTTGAGTTCCTAATTTATTGAGTGGCTTTCATACCAGCCTAGTGTACCAATTTGGAGTGGCTTTCATACAAGCCTAATCTTCATCTTTCAAAATGGCCAAGAGTAGCCTATTTTTTAGTATATATTTGGATATCCATGCTAACATTGTTAGATCATAGTAAATTTATAGGAATTATGAGTCATCTTATATGACATACATTTCATATTGATATCAATTCATAGCTTCACTTAATGGGGCAATGATGGAGCCAAAGGACTAGCTAACCTTTGTATTCTTTAGCCACCTATTCAAAGGGATTGGATACATAGTTTAGACATTGACTATCACACACATGATTATATAGCTTCACTTAGTAGGAAATTATGGAGCTAATGTGTTATAATTTTCATTCTTGAGCCACTTTTCGGGAATTAAGCACTCAACTCCATTCATGATATTATTCTTAGTACAACAACTTCTAGAATTACTCAGCATAATCTAGCATCACTCAACATCATAATAGGTTTTGTATTGGTTCATATACTTGTGATATGTATTTATTCCTTTCTCTTCCTCTTTATCTTACCCAATTTTGTACATTCTTATTTTAAATATAGCATATCTAGTAAGAACTGATCTACTCTTTGTTTTTATTACAGATTCATACTTCACAACATGCTCTCTCTATACACACCTAGCATCAAAAAAACTTGATGAGATTCACCCTTACAGGTAAGTTCATGTATGCTTTCTATTTTTTCCTTTATCCTAGTATTTTTCTTTGGTATATCACTAGAATAAAGGGGGGAAAATTTAGTCATATAAAATGAAAAAATTGATAACTTGAGCATGGATAATGACACCCAACCCATAGGTCCCTCTTCCTTGCTTTCATGACCCCCTTAGGCTTATTTTTGCTAATTATTAGCCATATATATCCTTATATACTTGTTCCTAGCTTACCCAGGCTACTCTTTCTAAGATAAATCAATCCCCCTAGGTCCCATCTACTCAGGATAGTAATACCACACTTAGACTATAGCATCAATGCCACTACTATCCACTTTTGATGCTGTTATTGAAATTTATTTTTGGCCTCAATAGTAAATTTATTTTGGTTCCCAATATTTATCCTTGGCATCCTAACATGAGTACATTCAACCCATAACCAATAGATCCCTATAAAATCCCATTCAAATATAATTTGGAAAGGGTTGACAATTATCACTAGCAAGCAAGAATAAAAACAAGACTAATCGAGTAATCTTCCCTATTTTTTGCATACAACCAAAAAACACACTTAAAATCTCACTTAAGTCCTTACACCAGTCCCTAAACACCTCAATCATATCTATTTTAACATTCTGCATCTTCATATACACAATTGTATAAAGCACATCAAGTGGGAGAATTACATATGGCTTGATACCTCTTTGGAGTATTGGTATTTAGGTATCATGCCCAAACATGGGGTGAGAAGAATGTAAAATTAATATTACATAAACTAAACCCCCATCTTTCTCAAAATTTGTCAAAGCATAATGGAAGATAGTGTTTGAAGAAATAATCTACTCTACAGAGAGTTATATAGACTTTTAATTGATGAAACTTTGTAGACAAGGTCACATAGAAATAATGAATAAAACCCAAAAATATCAGACACTTAGGAAAATAGTGGTAGAGGTGGAATATATAATTAGTGCCACTATTATCCAATTCCAACACTCATATCCAATCATAAAATGAAGTTTAGATCTTAGTTTATGATAGTGTCTCAGTCCTGCATAGTGAATTCTAGCCTCTATCTTAGTTAGATCAATCAGTTTCTAGATAATTTTTTTTTCTTCTCCTTATTAATATTTTTATAAAAGTTTGAATTGTAATTAATTTACACAAATTAGTAGCTTAATTATTGTCTATTTATTTACTAATTTTACTACTCAGACCCTTTAACTAAATTAGGAATAATAAACCAATATTCCTAAAATTAATAAATAAATCACCTTCTCCTGAACCATCCACATGTGAGAGATATTATATCATCAAAATACCTACTCAAATATTTTTGGCCATATTGCAAATTTGGATAAGTATAGGAAAATAGTGAAATCTATCTTAGAAGTCAACTTTGCACCCTCATAACTTTTACTGCACTTCAATGCATGACTTGAGATTTGGTACATATCAACTAGGGACTACTATGATAATAACCATATGGATAGTTCCCCTTGAATCCTTCCCATATGGTAATGGTGATGTCATTAAACTAATTACTCATATTTTCTACCATTGGACCAAAAGTGTTTAGATGAAGATTATGATCAATGAGATGAATTCCACTTATGCACACAAGCTCTCAAAGCATGGATCACATATTATAGGAACCCTTTCACATGTTAAAACATCCATAATAATCCATGATCTTGTCAATCTATTCCAATATTTAAGATCAACCAATCATACATCAAGCACATTACACACTTTGCCATACAAGAATAAGCACATTGCACACTTTGTCATCATCACATAAATTATCAAGGTACTTCATCCACTCACCAGAGAACCTATATGACATCACTATGATATCATCATGATAACTCTATAATAAGATATAATATGTTAATTACAATATAATTTATGTTAAGCACTATGGTTACAAGCTTTTAGTTTACAGTGTTAATGACATCAATGTGTTAGTCAATAATGTCATCATACTATATTAAAATAGCCTAAGTGTAAAGAGAGTCATGCACCCAAGATTTAGTACCCTTGATAATAAATGCCTATTGTAATTAGGAAAACTTGATCTAAATAATCCTCTTGACCTGTCTAGTGCCTATCTAACATTAGATTTAGTTAGTGAAAGCTTGTACCCTTATAACCAGATCTAGTTACCTAAAATAGGCTTGCACCTATAGAACACCAAGCTTATCCTAATAATGGATTGTGTCAATTAATATACCAAAATATCTTCTCTAAATTATAAATTCCTTTGAGTGAAAACTTATGCCATGACATAAACATGGCCCTTAGTTCTTTCTCTACTATACTTCAGGTAGGTGCATAAGGCTTGTACCTTATGTGAATTGATGAAAACATAGTTGAGTGATAAATTTTAATCACTAAGGGAATATAATACATATATGCCTTGTTGAAATGAGTCTATAACTTACTTAAATAATCAAATAAACACTTGAATTGATGAAGTGATCCCCCTTTTCTATAACATTTTGGTTCTGTTACCAAGACATGTGTTGAATTTTGTTACTTCAATGATGAAAAATAATAATGATCCAAATCTCCCTTGAGAACATCAAGTTCTACTTGTAACAAGTGAAATATAACTTCACACTTAAGCATCCAACCTGTAGAGGATAAAAGCCAAGAAAATGGGTTAAAAAAAACTTGTATGATGCTCTATATGAGGTCTTATTCTATGAACTACTTGAGCACATGTATTGATGGTTGGCTACCTATGTAACCCATAGAATATGTAGCTATAAAAAACACTTTTAGTGGATAAAATAACACTTAGAGAGATTTAAAACTCTATATGCCATCTATACTAGATTAGTAGACAAATGTTATCAAGGAGCATTGAATAGTTACATGTTTGAGTTTGTTGTTTTGACATACTCCTTCCCTAAGGAAGTAGAGTATCAAATTTATTTGAACCTAGAGGCACATTTATGAAAGAATTAAACACATAATTTAAGAAATTAATGGTGGATTATAGCTTTGAATCTTTGAGAATGAAATGCTAAAGTTGTTTTGCATATGAGTAGTGCAAAAGGGGAGAAGGGGATGTGTAGGTGAAGTACAATGGAAGGGGATGAGCAAATTCACACTTGAGAGATTAGGAGATGGACTTATAACAAGATAAGGTATAGGTTGATATAAGATTTATAACTTGTAAGTGCCAATATAATCTATAATGAGTGAGAAGGGTATGGGGAAGGAACTCTTGAATTGCATCAACATGAGGATGAAAGAAACAATGAAGCCATATATTAAGATCTATAATTAACAGGTGTGGAATGTACTAGGTTCCCATACAATTTTATAACTAAAGATGCATCAGATGCACCTACCCTGTTTGAGCCTATGGTGCAAGCTCATACACTGGATGCCCCATGTGAATAAAGAAGACTAATAACTAACCTTGTTATCAACATAGACTTTGGATGTTTTAAAAATTTGGAGTATAATTTTGTAATTGAACAAGTTATTACCTATGAGGAGTTGAGCAAGAGTACCTCTAGACCATTGGGTGTTATCTTGCCAAAATAGAATGTGAGTGTAAACATACCAAATTAGCCAATGTAAGCTATGCAAATTGGGTATCAACTTATAGGAAGTGGCTCAGTACCACAAGTGAGTAGTATAACACCATTGTCATCTATGATACTAGTAGTAAAAATAGGACCAATGCCTAACCCACTGGATAGAAGCATTGGAGGACCACCACCAAGACAAGTATTAGGGGGACAAGTAACTTAGATGCTAGCTACCCCCTATAAAAAATATACCATGAAATGAAAATGCACTTACCAGAATACTATGGTGTGGATAATGTCATAGAACATGTGTTAAAGTGTGAATTATAGTGGCACGCATGGGGCATAACCTAATCTAAGTGAAAGGAAACTAAGTTCATGGCATCTCTACTAGATCATAGCCATACTTGGTATAGTAAATTTGATCCTAACTAAGATATGGTTGATTATGACACTTTGAAGGAATCATTCCTAAAATAATTTAACATATTAGAGTTGAATAGTAGAGCATCATCATGCTCAAATAAATTAATCAAGAACTCTCAAAGAACATGCGCTTGTATGATGCACGGTTCAATAATCTCCTTTCCAAGATTTTTGATTACATTCACCCTTCACAACATGTGCAATGGCTCATTGGAAGACTACTAGTGCTATTTAGAAGAGTGATTTCCATGAAGACATTCATATACCCTCATAAAGCACTTAAAGTGACACTAAGAGATTAGGTAGTCAAAAGTACCAATACTAGGAACAACCCATTTATGGAGGCATAAATTATATCTATGGCTTCACAAACCCAAAATCTTACGATTAGTTCATTATAACATGATTTAAGTGGGTTATGGTGCATTGAATGTGAAACAAAAGGCCATAATAGGAATAAATACCCTCAAAGGAATGTGTGCATATTGCTTCTAAGATATGAGGTTTGTCATGAGGTGCATGATATTCACAACTATCCTTTATTGTAATATGCCAGTCAAGTTAATACATCCATCTATTTCTAGTTTTTCAATGCCTATACTCATACCATAGCTAATTATTGAGTAATTAATGAGATGCATGAGAACATAGAGAGAGGTGCAAGGAAAACCACTATATAGGGTAGGCAACCTAAGGAAATAAGGGATATAGCCAATAAAATATAGGTTATGGGATGAAAAGAAGCACAAAAGGGTGAGTAGTAGGATGCAGTGGTAGAAGGTTCACACCCCACTCATGTTAAAAATATGGTTCCATAGAGCACTATCAGTGTGACTGACCTACACATCCAATGTGTGGGTATTGTCGAAGAATCCATAAAGTCAAAGAATGCCCCATATTGTATAAAAATCTAACACAAGGCCAACCTAACACAGACAAGGGCATAAGAATGATTAGTAATGATCCAAAAGTGGAGTAATGGACTCTGAAGGAATAACCAAACCATGCAAAAATAGCCAAAGTGTAGGTGACTAATCATAATGGATTCACCACTTAGTGACCAGTTGCACCAATTCTTGAGTTGCACCTAGAATATGGGGAATAAAGTTATGCTGTGTGCATCACATGGTCTAAACCCAAAGTTTCACCTTACCTAGACCCTATTAATCAAAAATATGTATTTCAATTGACCATGAGCATCATTAAAAACTTGCAAGGGGAGCTCTAACTAGCATGAGACCTTAAAGCACAGGTTGCCACCTCTCATAAGAAGAAAGATAGATAGGAGGATGAGATATAAGAGATAATAAAGATCTTGTGCCTCTTACAGATAGAAGGAATGTTACCTTGTTGAATAATTTTATCTTAGATCATATAGGGAAAAATCTAGTTGAATTTTCCATGTCACACATGGAAAGGGCACAATAAGTAAGGCATACCTAGAATGCAGAGTATGATTAAGAAATCCTTATGAATACTACCATTGATGGATGGTCTGTATGTGAGGTCCTTATGGACATAGGCACTAAATTCAATATTTTGACCAAGAACACATGGGGGAAGATGGGTAGGCCATCCTTAAGGCCTTCTCTTGATGTACTTTTCATGGCAAAAAAGCCCTGAACACAAATGATCAAAATTTTTAAGGGAACCATTGTAGATATCATGGGCACTAAGTTTCATGCCAAGGTTTTCAAGTTGGTAGAGCAAGACAATTATCCAACACTTATCAAAAGACCATGGTGCTATATTAATAATGCATATATGCACTTCAATAGGTACTATATGACCTTTAAAAATGGCAAAGAGAGGGTAGTGATCCCCCTCTCAAGTGACCAAGGACCCCCCTATGTAGAGAGTGTTGATCTTAAGGATGAAATAAATCATATATATACATACATACATACATACATACATACATACATACATACATATATATATATATATATATATATATATATATATATATATATATATATATATCATAATGTAAGGCACCAAGACTCTCAACCCTAATAACTAAGGAGTGATTTCTTGGGAAGATGGACAGTTAGCCTTGAACACTAATGACATTGCGTACAATTGATGGGTTGAATATGATTATGAAATCATTGGTTGGAGGTTCCTCTTAGTGTGCATGAAGGTGACAAAACCTATGAGGACTAGCTAGGTTTAAATTGATCACACTTCAAAAATATAAGTCCCTTACGATAGGAAGAAGTGAAAAAGAGTGTTTCACCTAAGCAAAGGTAAACTTAAAATACTCTTAAGATATGAGGGGAATAATATAGTGGAAGAGTATGTACATGACATTGAATATGCATCCCCAAAGAAGTAGATATAATGGGCACACTAGTGTATACATTAAGGACTACTACCACTCATTGGTAGGCAGTACAAAATATTAACTTTACAACTTGGTAATATATGAAGGAAACCAACTACATTATATTTGGGAAGAACAATGAGGACTTAGATATATCAACATACTCTATTGACTCTAACCTTATAGTGTATGTACTCTTATGTGAATAAACATGGACTAACTATGACAAAAATACCCTAAAGAACCTATGGGTACATGCCTTCTATAGAACCTTAAAGACATGGGTGTTAAAATGGTATGTTGTCAACAAAACATACCATGAGACATACAATTGGGATGTCCTTAAGGAGAAGTTTATGCACACCTTCTCATTTTCTTTGTAAAACGTAGCATTGATTGAGCCACTACAATAAATTCAAAGGGTAGTATTTGAGGACACTACAATATTAGAGAACCTGAATGACATGTTCAAGTGAAAGGGTTTTGCACTCATAAATTTATTTAAAGATAAATAAATAAATAGTGACTTAAGTGAAAAATATGATGAAATATGGAAGGTGTGCAATTGGATAAACCTGATAAGAAAAAGGAAGCTCGTGCACTAAGTTAAGGATAGTGATCCATAGGAAAAAACCCTACCCACCTTTACATAGAAAACATCAAGGGTAGTAGGGAAGTTTAGGAATCACATAAATAAATAAATTAACCCTACTATGCACCACTCAAAACTACCAAGGTAGACATTAGCTCTTAAGGGGAACCAAAGATGGCTACTCTAGGTGTATACTAGTCTAACATAGAGCTGACATGCGTTATGAATCTCCTAAAGGAGTTATAAGACTTGTTCCCTCAAAATTACTGATATATGAAGGGTACCCACCTATCCCTTGGAAATATGAGCATCAATCTTATCCATGATGCAAGACTTGTCAAGAAGCACCCTTACATAATGAACCCCAATCTTCATGCCAAGGTTAAAATGGAGATTGATGGTATGCTAGCTATAGGTGTCAGTTACCCTATTTAAGATTATAAATGGGTGATACCCATGGTTATTATCATCAATAAGGATGGGTGCATCTGCATTTTTATTGATTATAGACTATTGAATGCTTCCTACATCCCTGACCCCTTCCTAACTCCATTCACTGATGAAGTCTTATATGGCATTATAGGCTAAAAAATATACACTTTCACTGATGGGGTCTTAGGATACCATCAAGTCAAAATTGAGGAGTAAGGAAATATTAAAGCAACCTTTGTGATAGAATGCAATAGTTTCACATATAATGTGATGCCCTTTAGACTTAAGAATGTGCAAACAGTGTTCTCCAGAGTGGTAATCACTGCATTTGAGGACTTCATTCACAAGTTACACCAAGTGTACCTATATTATTAGACTATGTATGGGATAGTGAAAGACCATTATGACAACTTTAACCTCATGTTTGAGAGGTGTAGCAGTTTTAGATACCCTTCAACCTCAATAAATGCATCTTCATGACACATTTTGGCACCTTGATCGAGCACATCTTCTACAAAGATGATCTGCTCATCGATCCTATGAAGATAACAATTATCCTATAACTCTATAACCCTTCCACATAGAAATATGTTCATGCCTTTCTTGACCATTATGGCTACTATAAAAAAAATTATAAGGAGCTATGTAAATATTATGGTGTCACTAAATGATCTCTTACGCAAGGATGGCCCATTCTATTGGGGCACAATACAAGAAGATGCCTTTGAAACTCTAAAGCTCAGATTAGCTATCACACTTATTTTAAAATTTCCTAACTAGACAAATCTATTACACATCTATGTTGATGCATTTGGATCTACAATTGGCATCATTATGGTGAAACTAGGTGAGGGTAAAATGGATCATTCCATTTCCTTCGCTAGTAGAAAATTGACAAAGGCAGAGTAGAACTATAATACCATTGAGTGTGAGCTGCTAGCCATGGTCTATGTCTTATATAAATTTAGGCAATACTTATTGGTGACCCTATTCATCTTCTTCACTAATCATGAATAACTTAAGTACCATATGAATAAGCCTATTCTCCATGGGTACATCTGTAGATATATATTTCTATTTTAAGAATTCTAATTTTTAATTATCATGAAGCCTAGTGAATAAAACTCAAGCCCAAACCATTTATCTCGCATTGACTCTAGCGATGTGGTAGAACCTATTGAGGATGACATGATATATGAGTAACTCTATAGGGTAAATCACATCCCCAAGGACCTGGTGGAGATAATTGATTTTCTAACATATGGATCTGTGCCCTAGACTATAACAACCAAAGAGAAGAAATAACTCACAATTCATTATGCTCCATTTCAACTCATTAGCAGGGAATTATATAAATTAGGCTAAGATGAATTCCTATGTTGATGTGTCTTAGAACATTAAAGAGACTTTATCTTATGAGAGTGTATGAGGGGATATTAGGAGGTTATTTTGCTAAAGATGTGATGGTGTGCAAGGTATTATAAATAAGATTATGGTGGCTAAGTTTTTTCCAAGATGCAAAAAAGTATGACAAAGTATGTGACATCTACCAACACATAAGGAAGCCCAACCACCAGGATGAGATGCCTTTCATTTCCATTTTTTCCTAGGTGCTAGTCAAAAAATGGGTCATTAACTTTGTTGGGCCAATTATTCCCATAGCAAGGTACATATGCACATGATATATTCTAGCATCCATTGATTTTTTTCACCAAGTGGGTAGAGGTAGTGCCAACTAAAAAATATATAGCCACCACCATCATGAGGTTCATATGGGAAAACATCATAAGTCACTATGGGTGCCCATTTAGTCTGATTAGCAATAGAGGCATGCACTTCCTCAATGAAACTATGAAAATCATGTTGATTGAATACATGGTGGTGAACTAAAAAATAACACCCTATCATCCCCAAGTGAATTTCATAGTTGAGGCATTTAATAAGATATTGGGGATATGCCTCACAAATATTGTGATGTTGGTCACAAAGATTTGTATTGTTAAGTGTCATCAGTTTTATGGGCCTATTCCATAACTCATAAGTGCTTAAACAAGTATACACCATTCTAACTAATGTTTAACACAGAGGCCATTTTACCCATGGATTTCATAGTTCCCTCATTACACATTATGCACATTAGCCATTTAAATGACAATGAATATTTGAGTGTATAGTTGGAAGACCTGGAGTGCTTGGATGAAATTCATGCCCAAGTAAGATGGAGCTAATAGATAGAGAAGGCATGCCAAAATTTATGGCATAATAGGTATATTAAGCATAAGGTACTTATTGAAGGAACATTGGTCTTACTCTATGACTCCAAGTACCTCAAGCACCCAAGCAAGTTGCAGATCAGGTGGATGGGCCCTTATGTCATTTATAACATATTAGAGATTGGTGAATGGAAGATGCACACATTATCAAGTGAAATGTTCCCTAGGCATTTCAATGGAAACTGACTAAAGCCTTATAGGCAATATGATGGTGCTTGTATCATTATACACCGACTTCTTGGTCATAAGTCGATTGTGTTGTGCTAACCAAAATAAAGTTTGGTGTAAGCCAAACATTTCCTTATGTTTTTTGTTATGTTGGAGATAGATGAATAAGTGAGGAAATTTTAGGCCCATAGGAGAACTATTATGGCACTTCCATGCTTAAATCTAGCTAGATGAGTGGAGCATGAGTGTTTTTTACATGCCTAAGGATAGACACCCAAGTTTTTGGGCATGTGAAGTTTACCAGACTTATAAAACTATGATTACTTAGTGATAAAATGAGGAGCACACAATGATAGTGTGTAAGAGATACAAAGGGGGTGCATAAAATGCTAAGTATGCAATAAACCTAGAGAGTGAAGTGATGGAGGACTAGAGTAGGAATTTTTATGGGGTAAGATAGGCCAAGGTAATAGATGAAAGTGAAAGAAATTGACAAAGGAATGGAATCACACTTGAAAGGAAGCACAGTAGGAAAAGAGGAGATATAATTGAGGAGGCTTAATCATGTGCATGTGAAGCTTTGTGCCTATGTTACCATAAGGAGGGTGAAGGTCACACCAAGGTGAAAGAAGCATAAGAGGAATATCATCAAGACAAGCTATCATCCACCCAATGGTAGGTGGGAAGTGAAAAAATCTTAAGGTCCAAATCTATAGTCATAGACCCTATGACTATGATGAAGCACCAAGAAACATTACAAGCTTTAAAAAGATCAATAGACCATGATTCAACACTAGCTAGTTTAGAATGGGAAAGAAATGAATGATTTTTGGTCCACCACAGGTGCAGAAGGATTCCAAGAGGGTGTGGATGATATAGGAGACCACCACTAAAAATAATAAGGCATAATTTATTGAAGGGGTTAGTGTCACTAAGGCTGACCTTAAGGTACTAACTAAAATGTCATATAGGGAAAAGTAGTTTCCCTCAGAAGTCTTGGTAGGGGAAGCTTGGTTGTATTTTTCACCACCTATAGATTGAAATAATACAACCAATACACATAAATAAATGTATAGGATATCAACCAAGATTGGGTGGTTGACATGGGAGAAAATATGGAGGTAGGTACAACATTGTGTGACATCTCTATCTAAAACATGCTTGCAACCACTAGTGCAACCAAACTATATGAATTTCCATGTTTTGGAAAGTTATAAGAACTCATGTTTTTCCTCCTCTAATGTTTCCATGGATACTTATTCTAACTTATATGGAGGTACATACAAATATCAGGGTGCCTCATTAATAGAATCACTAGTCTCCCAAGCTCAGGTGCAAACATCCACTTAATGATAAAAGATGATGCAGAGGTGGAAAGGGTTGTGGAAAACCTTAGTTATTACATGGGAGGATTCACATTCCAAATAAAGGATATAAAATAACCTAGAATAAGGGCTATGATTCACCTCATAATCTCTAAGCTATACCCTAATGGATGGTGGATGGACATCAGTAAGGCCTACTTGTGTATCACCCATCACATGGTACAAGGGGTAAAGTTTAAAATTAAAAAATTCATTACTGAGGAAATGATAAAGAATGCACTATAATTTCACATGGAATGATATACATTTAGTTAGAGATTGATATTAATTGTGATGGAAAAAATCAACATGATTGATGGTGATAAAGACAATCTTTGGGTCTTATTGACATACAAGGACTCCTCGATGCTAAAGTACCAAGAATTCCCCTACCCACCTTCCTTCTCAGAAAATATAAGACATGAGTAATAAGGTGGTGTAATCAATACATAAAGGCATTTAGGATTAAATAGCACATCTTATAGGAGCTACCCCAACACATGTTTGGCATGATAACCTTTGCCATCATGCAACATTGTTGTGTAGTACACCTAAAACTCACAAATAACAACCTATCTAGCTGGCTTACAATCCATTACACATTTTCCACAAAATAATTTATAGAGGTGCTAAGGAGGATCCCTAAAGTGTAATATTTAGACATCCTAGTGAAGGCTATAAATATGGAAAGGATTAGGTTGAGGTGCCAATATGTGTACATAAGAGGGAAAGCCATAAAAGATGAGGAGGATGAATTTGATAGAATGGAACTCCATCCTCTCCAAAGAGAATATCATCTAGAGTGAATATTCAATTTATATTATGATATGAATCCATGAAATAAGGGCACAGACCCTGGGAAAGATGATGACATCCCCTCTAAATTAGAAATGATGTAAAATTAGCACTAGAAACACATAAGAAGTCTCCCAAAAAAATGGGGAGAGACACTTGAATAAAATTTAGGATTGCATAAAGTTGAGGGTCACATTTGGTAAAGAAACAAACCCTTAAACTCCAAATAATAAGTGCATGACCTTCATGTTAGAAACTACTTCTTCTTGTAATAAGCCAAAAAATAAGTCCAAGGCACCCAATATGATGTTGGAAATAACACTTGTAGAAATGGAGGTAAAAGAGGCCCATAAATGAGGAAGGGATGAAGAGATGGAGGAAGAGGTATAGAAAGAATGAACCAAAGTTTACATTATACAAGAAGACGTGGGAAAGGATCCTAGCATCGAGGAAGTTCAAAAGGCCCTCTAAGGTGGCACTACCACCATGCTTGAAGGAACAAACAAGCCACCTAATACCTCATATAAATATCCCTCTACATAGCCTCCACAAACTAAGGAGGAAAATAGAAGGTTATGGAAGAAAATGGGCCATAGTGAGGAAGAAATTGAGATGGAATTAGTACTAGAGAAGAAGAGGAAAACTATGAAAGACACCAGCATGACTCAAGAAGACATTGAGATAATTGAGGCTGAGGAGGAGAAGGCCAAGGAATAGAAGGAAAAGAAAAGGAAGGTGGATAAAGAAGTAGAGTCCAAGCAAGAGAAGAAAACAAAGGAGGTTTCCACAAGCACAAAACCAACTATGGAAGTAGTAAAGAAGGCACCTAGTTCCCCCACTAGTAAATTAGATAAATCTACATAATAGGCACACCCAAGTAGTGAAGGATCACTTGAAGAAGAGAAAGGTGATGTTGAGACCTTGAAAGAACAAAAAACATAGAGTTCTAAGGAACCCAAATATAAATAGGAAGAAGGTGAAGCTAGTACTAAGGGAATACACCTGGAGGTTAGCACTAAGAAACCCCAAGAAGAAGAAGTGAACAAAGGGGACAATTTTGAAGAATAACCCATCTAGGAGAGAGAATAAGACAACTTTGAGGAAAGTTTCGAATAAAGTGGTAGCATTAGTGAGGAGAAAGAAGAGAAAATAGATCTGGCCATCACTAAGAAAGAAGGCACGAAGTTAAGCATAAGGTAAAAAGTGCAAAAGGGATGGATGGAGGATGATTTTATATGTTTAATTTCATACCCCTTGAATCCAACATAGATAGAGTGCACATAAAAATTTCATTTGTGTTTGATAGATATATAGATGAGCCTCACTTTGAGGCACCTCAAAGGGCCATATTAGGCAAGGATAAAGTTGAAGAAGTGCATGAATCCCTTATCATAAATCCCTACAACATGAACCTAGTCAAGTATGTGAATTCACTCATTTGGATGGCCACTAAAGTCATGTAAAAGAACATGATAAATTATGGTAGAATAAATAAATGGAAAAAGCTTTGTAAGGATGCCAAAGAAGAAGCACATGTCATGAATTTCAAGATTTAACATCTATGCAAGTGCATAAATATAGTTGAACCATCCCTTTTGGTTGGTGTTGATACATAGAACCTCTCAAAGGTGATAAATTTTGCATTCTAGTAGAGTAGATGCTCTTTAGGATGAAACTAGAGTTGATGCAGGAAGAAGAAGAAGAAGACCCATGCATCATACTAAAAAAAGAGATAGCTACCAATCTCAAAGAGGTAGAGGACCTCTTCATAAAGCTAAAATAAGATGTATATGTAGTTGATGCCATTTTCATGAACTTTTCCAACCAATCATTAGTTATAGATACATGACTCAAGTAGGCAAAGGGGGAAAAAGAAGAGCTGATGGCATAAATGTACTCTATGAGTAGGGAAGAGTGTGCATAGATAATGGGTAGGGTCAATGTGTTGAGCAAATAGATAAAGCACGAGGATAAAAACTTAGAATCACTCTTGAATGCCTTGCAAATGAAGGCCTATGAATATGGAACAATCTTTTATGGAGAAGTGACAAAATCTAAGGAAAATTTTATAGTCTTTAGAAAAGATCTGGAGAAGACATATGTGCTCATAATTAGTTCCACCTCCCTAGAGATAGAAAACACTATTAAGGAAATATAGTTTGCTATCAAAAGATTTGAGGACTTCAACATCAAACTTAAGGAGAGCATGTCCAAGTTGTGCATGTCAAAGGCTTTGGTAGCTTAATCTGAGGGTGGATTATAAATTTTATATGGGGTAATGTTGGGACCCTATTTTGATTATGGATTTGTGTTGACACTAAAAACACCTTGATGTGAGGTGATCATTTAGGATGATTGCTATTTTGATATCTTTTGCATCAGCTGGAAGAATAGGCACATACCTTGTGTTAATTTTATGTGGCTAACCAATTCAATGATTTCTTAGGAATATTCAAGGAGCGGCTACATATGGTGATCACAATGTGAATGGTGTAAGGAAATAGAGCTAGTAAAATTATTACTAAAATTCTAGATTAGCAACTGATGTGCACAACTCTACCTTGATAGAAGGTGATCTTGTAGCCTATAAAAATGAGCTTGAACCAGTAAATAAAGAGATGTGCTTTGATGCAATGAAGATCTAAATAAATTGGTTATAAAATAAATGGTTGCCATTCATTTTAAGAATATTTTGAATTCTATTAAGGCACAATTTGTAGATGCCCAAGCTCACCTATGAGCCTCTAGGTAGTTTAATATCTTAGTAAAGTATACACTCTATTTTAAATCTAATGTACTTAATTTAAAATAGACTATGCTTTGTATTTGAACTTTGATTAATGAAGAATGGTTACTTTAAAACATGGTACTTATATTTTGAATGTATTTTGGTCCACCATTGAAATGTGTAACGAATATACTAGTTTTAATATGGTAATTACAATATAAGTTATGTTAAGCACTATGGTTACAAGATTCTAGTTTACAACGTTAATGACATCCCTGTGGTAGTTAATGATGTCATCAAACTCTATTGTAATAACCTAAGTGTAAAGAGAGTCATATGCCCAAGTTTTGGTACCCTTGCTAAGAGCACATAGTCTAATCATGAAAACTTGATCTAAAGCATCCCTTTAACCCATCTAGTTCCTATCTAATGTTAGACTTAGTAAAATATTGCGCCCTTATGAAAAGATCTAGTTACCCAAAATAGGCTTGCACCTATAGACCACTAGGTTTAGACTAGAAATGGATTGCACCAATGAATATATCAAAATATCTTCTCTAAATGACAAAGTCCTATAATTAAAAACATGCACCATGGCACAACCTACCCAACATGGGACCTGTATTTTTTTATCTACTACACTTCAAGTGAGTGTATAAGGATTATGACTTATGTGAATTATCTAGTGTATTTGAGTAATAAATGTTGAGTGCTATGGGAATATACTACATTTGTGTCTAGTTAAAATAAGACTAGAACTGACTCAGACAACTGAATAAGTGTTTAACTTGATGAATTGATAAAGTTATCCACATTTTCTACAACAACCAATCCTTGGAATTTCAAAAAATTCCAAGATAGGGGTGTATTCCATATTCCTACCCTTGAACCATTTCTAAGTGTTCCTTTTCATGAGTATCAATGATTTAACTTTCCTATCAATTCCACTCAAGGTTATAATGGTCATCTTGAACTCATTGGGAGTATTCCCATTAACCTATTAGATTCCAATGATGATGAGCTTGATGAGATCAATCTCAAGATTAAAAATTTTTATCTCTCACCTCATGTCATCTTTCCACTTCCCATTTATTTGCAGCCTCATTCTCATTAACCACCTTTTGATGACATCCCCATTTTCTTAACTAAGACTCAACATTCCATTCATCACACCTCATTGGATGACATTGTCATCCCTACCTATGTTATTGATCTTCATACACTTGATTATGATGATGGTTATACCTTAAATGATCCACTTTTAGGAGGTCTAGTTTAAGCCCAAGATGTTGATATTATTTTTTATTATTCCTCTTTACTTCAATCTTTTAGTGTATCTTCTCATGTTCCATCATATATCATTCCTAATTTTATCATTTTCCCTCTTTATCACAGGGTAGAGATGGTGTAGACACCTCAAGTTTTTGAAGAACTTTGTATGAGTATGATTATGGATCATGCTATGATTGGGCCCTATTGCTTTACTAAGTACCATGACCCCTATATCATACTTATCCTTGATATGTGTGAAACTCTCCTTTATCCTTCTATAGACCCGACTTTTCCCTTAGTAGAGCCAAATTTAGATCTCATTCCTACACCCATTTTAGTTGAGTTTATTCCTACTTTTTATCCTATTGATCTTACTATTGAGCCTTGCCCTATCTCTCCACTAGTACCACCTTCTCTTGATGATGGTTTTCTTACCTTACCAAAATTGGTTCCATTTCCCACCAACTGGGTTGATGAGTCTTCCCAAGTTCCTTCCACTATTTTTATGCCTCCGATTATGAGTATGCCTACCAAGACTACTCACATTCATGTTTATTGCTTCCATAACATAGATAGCCATTCATCCATACATTATCACAAGCTATGACAATATATTAACACTTTGCATCCTATTACCCCTCAGTCCTTAGATAAGGCCATATCTCCCCCAAAGGTACTACCTAAGTAAGTTATTAAGTATGGAGAGGTGTATTATATTTGGTACTAATGTGTCACCCATCACATTGATCATTGCCTCATTTTTTAGTAGCATCTTAAAGATCATCTTTTGACTATTCTCGTACCTTCTACCATTCCCCCCATAGGTCATTCCTACAAGAAGGTTCCATCTTCTTCCCCCATGGTTCCACCTCCTATGGTTCCATATCCTCCTATGGTCCTTTCTTCACCTCCTATTACTTTACCCATGAATCCCTCACATGTTGACCTTACCTCACCTATACATCCTTCTCTACCTATAAGTCCCTCACTTTTGGATCCTTCTCCCACTAGTGATCCCTTCATCTCCTATAGAAACAACTCCCATGCATTCTCTTGAGCATCCCTTGCATGATATCCCTCCTCAATATGATCCATCAAGAATTCCTACCTTTTCTATTGATGAGATTAGACATCAAGTATTTTCCCAATTTTCAATGAAGATAGATGAGAAATTAGTTGTAGTTCACATTCAAATTCATAGAGACTTATCAGATGTTCTAGATAATATGTGTGGATAAATATATCAATATTTATGAGCACATACATGGCGTTCTTACATTTTCATTTATATTGGAGATGTGCTCCAATTTTATCTTTATCTATTTGTTATATCATTTGACATTGTTTCAAATTCTTATATATATATATATATATATATATATATTACATGGTGACTTTAATTTCACACTTTATATTGCTTATAATGTCATTTATGTTTACTTATGAATGTCTTCTTTATTATTTCTTTCTTTTTCTTTTTGAGTTTATTTTTTAAGGCTCCCTTGTTTTCTTTTCTTGATTGTTTGCTATTTTATCTCTATAAACATGGATAATTATCATTATGACTTGGTTATGCAGACCTTATTCCCTATAATCATTCCTTCTTTACCAAGTGATCAATTAGCAAAAAAATCATCTCATTATAATCTCCTTTTACTAGTCCACTTTAGATTTCATTTCTTTCCCCTTTATTCCCTTTCACAAACTAAGCATATATATGGTTGAGACATGAGATAACATGTTGGTTCATTGTTAAGCCTAAGTATCTTAGTCAGTCTTATCTTTGGTTACTTAGATTCCTTTATCCTAAGCCTAAAGCTCATTCATGTGTATCAATATATCTCTCATGACTAGTCATTCCAAGTCTATAAGGAGGAGTAATCTTAAAATCCATCAAAATATTCAAAATCCAAATCATTTAACAAAAAACATAATCCAAAAGGCAAAAAATTCAAAATTCTCAAAAGTCAAATCATGCTAAAATATGTGATTCAAATCACATATCCTTCTAGTTGAAGATCAAAATCCATAGTTGTCCTTACGATAGAATCAAGGTCCATTAGGGTGTAGGCTAGTAGAGTAGAAAAAGAGAATAAAAAATCTTTTAGTGCTACCTACTTTCTCATTTAAGTACCCAATCTTCATAATAGACTGATGGCTCTATAAGGGGTCCTAAGGAATGGGGAGCACATCATGGGATGGTAGGTCCATTTTAATTTTCTTGTACCAATCTACCTTTATGAGCCAAACTTATTTACCTACACATCTTTGTGTCTATAGCAAATAGGTTTCCTTTATACATTGATGGTCACTAGTCTCTCATCATCTTCTCATGTCCTTAGTATGCCTCCTGTCTCCTAAGGTCTTCTCATAAGATGCCTAAATTATGATTTTTACATTCCCTTTTCAACTTCCTACAACCCTAATATTTCCTCTTGAGAAATATTGCTTTGATCATTGATCACTCACCTAGGGATTCCATTTATGAGTTGCATTGTAAGACCATGGAGAGAAGACTTGACCTTCCTCACAAATTATAAAAATTTCACATTACTATTACCAACATTCCCTTTTGCTATATTTTCACATTTATTCCACCTCATTGGTGTTTCCTTTATGAGTTTTAGTATAATACCATGGATAGGACCTAACCTTCCTCACAAAATTTTCCAATAATCCAAGTCATAACAAAATTACATGTGTCAAATATGAGATAAGATGTGAATGATCATGAATTCCCATCTAAATTTAGTGTGTTTTATGCTTACTTCATTACTCTTTCATTTTTATCTTCCTATTTTCTGATTGCATGTAAGAATCCAACCATTTCTTGATTTTTTCATATTTCACAGCTTGAATTAGTGTGATTAATTTAAGACCAATATTGCCAATTTTGTTTATCTTTTATACTTCCCAACATGATTGAGTATGATTTATTGACTTAATTTATTTGTTTTTATACCATTGTTCTTTCACATGTTTTCCATTTTATTACATTATTTTCATACTTCTTAATGTGATTTTACTTGTTTTAGTTTAGTACTAATCTTTCTCTTGGTTTAAAAATAAGTTTTTACCCTCTTATTTACCACCCTTTGGTTTCTTATACTTAATCATTTTATTGTTATTACACATTTACCAACACGAAATAGTGTGTATTACATTTATTTTTGATTGATTATACTTAGCCAAGTCCTTTTTCACCTATTTTTTTTCAACTATGCATGTGTCCTACATAATGCTAGAAACGAAACCACAACTCATATATTTACTATAGCATATACAAAAAAAATATAAACACATGTGATAGAAAGAAATATATTCATACATCCACAACCATAACCATGATACAAACACATAAGATCAACATCCAACTATCAAAATGATATATATATATATATATATATATATATATATATATATATATATATATATATATCATGTGTTTTTGATACAAATTACAAAAATACATCACTATAACTCTAAGGTTGGACTCTATCCTATCTATCTCATGACCTAGACACACTACCTATAGATGCCTCAAATAGTCCCTTCTAAATAGTACATTGTACATAACCTATTTGAGATCTCAAACCTATCACCTACCCCTGTAGTTTGGCCACTTGAGTTTGTACCTATGATAGCTATGTCATAGTAGCCATATGCATGGCTATCTCTTGAGCCAAGGCCTGCCATGCATACGCCTCTCCTACTCCCACCCATACTAGTGTCTATCTCTCATCCCTATGTGCCCATACTCACCTCAAAGCCTCTCTTCCTATCCTAAACCAATTTATCTAAGCTAGGGAATATAGTATCATAGGATCATCTAGTGTAGCAGGATCATATGGCATCAATGCCTCATTCTAAGATCTCATAGAGTAAGCCCCTCACCAAGGATCCCCATCTAATCTCCTCCACCATAGGATCTAAAAAATTAAAACTAGATAGATATTAGATCATAGATATATCTCAAAATATATTTATCTATAATCTATCTCAACAAAAAAAACTTAAGCAAATTTTAAAACATTAATTACCTCTTTGAGTGTTGTCTATCACTGTCTCCCCATTTGTACAATCGTCGAGCATCAACTTATCCTCTGAGTACCTCATCTATAAGATGCCACCCAACCAATGAAAATCTTGGGGTCTCCACCCATGCCAATCTCAATCTACACAAATAATAAGCAAATGAATTCTTTTCATCCTATTTAAACTTACTTTTCATAATTATTTATCTTTCAAATATTTACTATTAGATTCCTTATTTAGATCATATCTTTGTTTTTACGATCCCATTTTTCAAACCATAAATATTATGGAATCATGGTGTCATATATAATATTTTCCACTAATATATGACTATATTCCAAAATTTTTGATTTTTTTCAATTTTTTTCACTAATCTCTATAGGTTCACCTAATGCTCTTCACATTTGGATGGATTCGCTTATCCTATAGTATCCTTCTTTATCTACAACAATAAGGTAAGTAAAGGTACATGTTTTTCAATTTTGTCTAATCATTTATCTTATTTGATTCTTACTAAATTTTACTTAGTATCAGTGTTATGTGTCATCATAATATATTCTTGAAACACCATCTCATGTTGCACTTATGTGATACGTGATGAGCTTTGAGTGAGCCATATGTATACACATAAAATTTTCAAACTTTTATTAATTATTGACTCTCTTTATCTTTTAGGAACCCATCAAGTCTCAATCTCTTTCAGTGCACACCTTAAGATGTGCACCAAGAAAGGGGTGGGTAGACCATTGGTGCTTTGTAGGATTATTATCCCTTTTTCCACTTGTTATCTACACACTTGTCTCTTGAAAACTATATCCCTAAGTTTTATCTTATCTAGTACACACTCCTCAATCATTTCCCACTTTTTGTCACCCTTTTCTTATACTTAAGCCCCTTTTGAATATTTAATATACTAGGTCAACTAGGTCGACCCCATATTATTTTTGGTAAAATTCATTTAGGGTCTAGGTCAGCTCTTGGCCGACCTATCCTGTGACCTAGTGAAATTTTGTCCATAATTGTATTAGGTTGAATAGGTTGACCCTATCAACCAAAACTTTAAAAATGGATTAGGGTTAAATCCACCTATATATATAAGATCATTTCACCATTATTTAAATAAGAGAAGATGAAGTAAAATCTATTACACATCTACTTATCCACTATTATATTTGAGGAACAAGCTTAGGATTTCATACTTTCTTTGGATATATGGATCTTGTCTTGTGGAGAAGTCTTTTGGATGCATTGATAAGTTGTGTAGCTTGGAGCTAATTTATACTTATCATCCTTACATACCACAACAACCTCTTGTAAAGCACCTTATCCAAGGGAGAGATTGAGGCTCAGTGGGTTCATCTTCAAAGGTAAGTATTCCTAACTTTGTTCCTCTTTTGTAAGATTAGATAGATATGCATTTGTACTTCTCTTTCATGCATTATGATTTTGTATACATTGAAGTGAGTATATGCCTCTTATGTATGTTTATTTTTTTTGTTTTTTACCTTCACTTTGTGCCATAATCTTTGGTGAGCACTAGATTAGACTTTACTTTACTTATTATTAGTTTAGTGAATATGAAAACATAGGACATAGTTAGGGTTATTTCATGATTGTGCTTGATTGGAGGATTTACAACCCTCCCTATCATTATTTATTATGGTAAGAGATCCCTTAATTGGGTCTATTAGATCCCAATATTGGTCATGTTCTTGATTATTTAATGTGTCCCAAATCATAAGTGTAAGTATGATCTATATTATATGAGTTAGGATTGATTTATAGACATGATGCTTTTATTATTGCATACAAATTCTACCTTGGGAAACCTTTATTATTATTCTTTAAAATAGTGTTCGTTATGACAAAATTTTGCATTAATTTGAGCTTTCTGGTTTTATCTTTGAAGGCCTTAACCCCCTTGCAACTCATACCAATTAATTATCCAATAATTTATTTAGTGATTAAAATATGTATCCCGTGTACTTGAACTTTGATTTTATTCCATGAATTAACAAAGTCCTTATCCATCTCATTGTCATGCCCTATAATCCATTACATAAATTAAACAAAAATACCTTTCTAAAGCTTCTTCCACACTCTAGTATTACCTTAGACCTCTGTGTAAGATATTAGATCCAATATATCTCTATCACCACCCATATTCCTAAATTTTTATCCTAAGTCATTTAGATTAAAATTTATACACTTCAATATACCTATTGAGAGATTATAGGTTTTGTATTAGCTATTATAATTTTTAGGCTTGATAGAAGGGGCACTTAGAAGTTTTACTTGAGCATTGAAATAATTATGCATAAAAGGATTTAAATATTACATCTTCAAAACCATGCCTCCCATGTGTGACCAACCTCAATCTAATTTATGATATGATGTTTGGATCATTGTGTATCACATTGATTAAATGGGGAGGTAAATTATAAATCTTGTGACATGTGATAAAAGAGGGGTACCCAACCCCAAAATTTACAAATCTATCTACTACCACATTACCTTATCTGAATATATGGCCAATGGTCACCTTGGTAAAGTGATCAAAAAGTCTTTTAGAATCATAAACAAAATATTTAATGGTGTGGGAAGGAATTACCTTACCATAAAGAGAATTAAGGATTTTAAGATAATCTCCCTCGATGATGAGTTTATCAATATTGGATTGTATTGTGATCGAAATACCCCATAATTCAGATATAACCTCCACCATGCAGTTAGTTTGGACCCTTAGGGGGACTACATAATCTACCACTACTACCCCATGAAAATATTTCCCAAGTTACCCTTTGAATCACCACTTAAGCTCATCTTCATACATCCCCTAATTAGATTATACCATTTGGTTAGGCTCAGATTAAAAATAATTTTACAACTATCAATTACTTGGGATAAGTTTCAGTTATGTAAAAAGGAGAAATCATCGTTAGAACCCATGTCCTTGTCTTTGGGAATAAAATATTCATAGTTCTTCATGATTGTGAATCATAAGTGAAGGAAGATATACCAATAATTCCTTATTTTATTGGTGAAAATTTAGTCATTTATAGCCTTCCAAATTCCCAAAACTAGTGTGGGATAACTTGATGTTATAAGAAAGAAAGGGAAGAAAAATTCCAAGGAGGCTTACACTAAGTTATGAGATCCAAAATGGACACTTTAGAATGTGTAATTTCAGAAATCTGAAACATATTCAATTTATGATTTCATACATGACTCTTGTTCACATTATTCCTTATCCATTTACTCATATGTCGTCCTAACCCGTCTAAAATTATCATTATTTTTCAATAATAGCTTCATTGTAATTTTAAATTATTCTTTATAAAACTTAATCAATTTTATTTTATTACACAAGTGTAAGATTATAGAATATTTAGAATGCTAATTATGTACAATAACGGATAATTATTTTTTTAACAAAATACTAGAAATATAAACTACTATTTTTGGAAAGTACTAAGAATAAATATACTTAGCTTGCACGTAGATTATTTTTGATTATTATAACTATATGACAGTGAAAATTAATGAAATATGTAGATTTATATGTTCAATAATAGGCACATGATCATAAATAAAATATAGATAGGTTTATTATAGGTAGATATAAATGTAATAAACTCGAATTTGTTGATTATAGACTTGCTCTAGTTGATTCTAATAGGTAAATGAAAAATAAATTTTAATTATATAAATGATAGATCAACAACATGAGAATAAATTATCTCTACACATGACCACTATAGGATGATTGGAATGTAGTGTGCTTGAGTCTGTTGATGAAGGACTCGTCTTGGTTTACTATGTCAAAGAAATACTTGTTGTACCTTTTGTGCTTGTAGATGTTGAGTAATATAAGGTATTATAATTAGATTTTTCCATGAGAAAATCATTGTTTATCTTATCTTGACTTTGTAATCCTAAGGTAACATTAATATCTTGAAAATATTCAAGAAAATATGGGAGTGTAATGGGTTGAGAAAACCTCAATCACCCCTTTCATGATTGACTATTGCCTACATATCCAATACTCCAAGGAGGCAAATTAATCCCACGTAGTTCTGCCACCTATATTAAATGTGTAATTGTGCTCATTTGACTATATGTATGCAACTGTAATTTGGATTATATACTTGAAAATGATATATATTGACTTTCTTTAGAAGGCTTTTGAATTGACCTATGGATACTCCTTGTGAGTGCTCTTAAATTTTGTAGGAATAGGGAAGATTTTTTTAATGTGCAAAAGTGTAACAATTTAAACTAAGTGAATGGATAGTATTTATAATGAGTGATTATTGACATGTATTTATATGTGAATATTTTTTAAAATTCCTTTATCCAACAATGAAAAATGTGCAAGAAGACCCAAAATATTGATTTAATTTTTAGAAATAAGACATTATTTAAAATACGAAATGATTAACCTAAGTGGATAAGAGTGCATTGTGTTCCTATCTTCCTAGCATGAACTTGTTGGCCCCATATTTTGGATAAGTATTGTCCATTTTAGCATGGAACCAACATGATGTGGAAGGACCAAAATGTAGAACTTGATAGGTAAAAAAGAACCATGATGTGGAACCTATAGGGTTTGAGAGGACAAGTGCATGAAATCCCTAGTGTGAGAGGACCTAATCAAAGAATAATTAGTTATGAGGAACCTAAGACCATAGGACTCAAAAATAATGTGGAAGACTTGGGGAGCATGTGGGAAGTAGGAATAGTTAAGGAGTGATTCATTTAGGACACCTAGACCTTATTCATTAGAATTTTTGCACCAATCCATAAAGAGAAAAACATATGGTAGCAAAGATCCAACATAACATGAGTATATAGGGGGCACAGATGTTTAGGTCCTTAAGAAAAGCTAGTTGATTAAGAGCCATAAATCTTAGTCTATTGAGATTTTTTAAGTTATTTATTCTTGATTTTAATGATGTAAACACTTGTTTAGGGATAAATAAGTATAAATACCCCTATTGTAATGGATGGGAAAAGGTTGATTTTTGGATACTCACGTTTAATATATGAGTTATGAAAATACATAATTTTATTATGTTTAAGACAATTGAGATTGTTATGTTAAGTTGAGTGTTTCTATAAGATTTTGCTTTCTACATTCAAAGAGAGAATAAGAAACTAGAAGAAATGGTCTAAGGCTTGTATGTACCTAGATGAAGTCGTGCGCACTGTAATCCAGACATCATGAGAACTCCTCTTTGGTTGTGGAGAATGACACCTGTAACAAAAAGAGACTTGGACAAAGAAGGCGTTAGATGAGAAGATGGTGGGATGCCAAGCGAAAGCTTGATCCCAGAAGTACAAAGACTTCCTTGAGGGATGTCAACCCACTGACTGATAAAAGTAATGTCTAATAAAAAGTAAAATGATAAAAGACTGAAATGATTAAAGACTGAAACAAAAATGGAAGAAAATGCTTACCTGAATGCTGCTATTGGCCTTGTCACAGTCACCATCGTCGATGGTTCTACCGATGTCGGTCAAGGAAGGTCGTCGATGTCGGTTATGATACCGACGTCGGTAGGGGAAATGACCGGTGTCAGTCGGGGTAGCAATCTGGGGATGAGGTCTGGGCGAGTTTTGGACTAGGTTCAAGGCTGAAGAATGATCTAAAAGGGTCTAAGTCTATTTTAATGGTCTGTGTAAGGGTCTAGGCAAAGTTGTAGGGATAATGAACAAACTATACGTTCAGATATGGGAAGGCCTCTCAGCCTTTCTGGGAGGAATTCAAATCTGCTCTGTGGTCTGATAGTCTAAATCTGGGTGGTGATATCAAATAACCAAAAAATAAAATGAAAGCACAGAAGAATCACTTACCTATTGCCTATTGAAGAGAGAGTAGGAGACATGGTTGTAGATTGATTTTTGATGGTGTGTTGCAGACTGGTTACAGATATTTGATGTAAAAGACCTCCAGTAAGGTGACTGAAGCAGAGTACTTGAGAGAGAGATAGATCTTTTTGGTGGATTCACTGATTGAGTATTCATCGATTGTTCTTGACTAAGGTCCAATCTGAGAATGTTTTGAAAGAAGATCTGATAACGGATTGAAAACTGATTGGAAAATGGATAACATATAACAGATTGAGAAATGAATTAACGAACACAGTTTAAGGTTAATCGATGCTGGTAGAACTGCCGACATCGGCTGAATAGTGACCGATGTCAGCGGCTTCAGAGTGGGAATAGAGGCTAATTTTAGCTTTCTGCCCATTCTTACACGCTGCCAAGGTCAAGGTTCATGGGAAAATGATTGAGAGGGGCTAAATAGGCATGGGAGAGGATGACCAAGGGAGTAGACATGATTTCGGTGTCTACATTTGCCCCTTTTTGTCTTGTTGGTTGTTCTAGATGAACTGCAAGACAAAAACAAGAGTTGGTTGCCCCAGGTGTGGGATAAGGTATTCCCCCTCAGAGCAGGAGTTGAGGGAAGGGAACCTGGAATCGAGTGCTAATTTGATAGAGAGTGGATGAAAAATGGTGAGTGTGAATGCTGCAATAGTTGTGATTACACGCATACCACTTCACGAGATGGTCAGGTCAAAGTGTCACAGGTCAAGGGTTAAGGAGTGCCAAAATTGAAGTAACCGGGCCCCAGCATTTGGTTATAGCTAATTAGGTTATTCAATCTAAGCTGAAGCTCCAATGGTCATCGTGTTCCAGGTATCCCAGGCTCAGGAAGTGCTCCTAGAAACATGAAAATGTCACAAGTAGTGGGGATAAATCGGCTTGCGATCCTATACTTGTGAAGGTCAAAAATAGTCTGTGCACAAGTTTGCTAACCAGTCGTGGGGTAGCATACATGCAAAAACAACCAAGGCAATGTCGTCTTGGAAGTGGTCAGGGTCGGAGGAGATAGGCGTGATCTCCATAGTCATTGGTCGATGTGGATGGATGGATGAAAGAAAGTGGCCGAGCTAACCTCAGAACACTGAGTGCTACCTACATAGCCCTTGTGTGAAGGGCCTCAGGCCAATGTAGTTCTCCCTAAAGGGAGGAAGGGTCAAAGTGGTTGATGGTCTTGGTCGAGGTCAAGGTCATGGTCAAAGGATTGGTCAAAGGAAAGAATGGTTTGTCCATCAAGGAGATGAACAAGTGGTTGAGCTAACCCCAGAAGACAATTGTGTCATTTGAGTGCTACCTACATAACCCCGGTCTTAGGGCCTCAGTCTAATGTAGTTCAGATGAAGAGACAAAATGAGTGATGATTGGTGTGGTCAGGTGTTGAAATGATGAGGATAAAAAGATGTTACAGCCTTTTCCAAATGGTGTATTCTATAACATTGGTTGAGGGGTCTGTCATCCCTAGCAATTTTCCATATTCATGATGGATGTATGCTAAAAATGAATTGAGGACATAAATTGTGTGGTCAATAGTGTCCATGTGTATTGTTGTCCATAGAAACGAGTGTGAATAGACTATGTGAGTGGTCTGAAAAGAGATTGGGTTGAGTTGGATTTGACAAATGGTGAAGTTTGAATGTGACCAAAGTGTAAAAAGGAGTGAAAGGCATACTGCTCTTTCATTGACAAGGACCAAAATGATGGCATGGATAGAGGTTGTTAGAACAAAAGCCCCATTCATGCATTACGTCATTGACTAGTGGTTGTGTTAGGGAAGCAATCAAATCATTTTGATATTTAAAATGAGCTCAAAATCCCTTGAGCAGGTGATAGGAGGAAGATAGGGTAACCCGTTTTTAGAGCAGAGATAATTGTGCCCCTTTTTATAGGAGACCCTGAGACAAGTATAAGCCAAGTCCATGACCCATTTTTTTTTTGGGTGCAGACTGATCAATGCAAGAAGTCTACATAGAGATGTCATTTTGCTTTTTGGTCATGTTGTGAAGCTGATCGATGCGGGAAGCTTCTAATAAAAGTGTTGTGTGTAGTAAGATTTAGTCATAGCCATCCTTCGAGGGAGTGGTCTATATTTGCTTTGTATGTATATGAGGGCTTTGAATAGCTATCTTTCGAGGGATCAGTCTATTAGCTACAACAAGTATGGTATAGCTGTCCTTCAAGGGAGCAGTCTATTTTTTGATTTGAGTTGGTGACCTTGGATATTTTGACATCTTGATTTATTATTTGTTGACAGAAATGTGAGTCATGGACAAGACTATAGAAGTTCAAGGGCTCCCTTTTATTAAGACAAAGCATCCATACTGTATAAAAGGGTTATAGAGGATTTGTTAAGGGGAGTAGGGTTGAAAGGAATGAGGATGAAGAGGATGGGGATTGCTCAAGGGATGAGCTCAAGGTAAATGTCAAGTGGATGAGTACTCGACTAACAATAGAGTGGTCACAAATGCAATGCATTAAGAGGCTCAGGTTCTAGCCGTCCATCGAGAGAAGACAGATGATAAGTCCCTGATCCATACTTGTGCGTGATGATGTAAGGTCTGAGCCAATTAGGAGAAAATTTGCCTCATTTACTCTGTTCCATATTGGTCACATGTTGGTTATCTTTGAGGATGAGGTCTCCGATGTTGAAATCTCATTCTCTCAGATTCTTTTTATATGCTCATTTGATGCAATTCTGATAGACATGGAGATGGTTGAGGGCAGCAAGACGACGTTCATCGAGTAACTCAAGTTGAGCTAATCGAGCTTGACAAAAGTCATTGTTAGAAAGAATGTCATGCAGTGAGATGCGAAGAGACGGGATCTGTAGTAGGACAGCCTCTATTCCGTACACTAGAGAGAAAGGGGTAGCACCTGTGGAGGTTCGAATGCTAGTGCGGTAGGCCCACAAAGCGAAGGGAATGTGAATATGCCAATCCCTTCCAGTGTCATTGACCACCTTCATGAGAATTTTAGTCAAGATTTTGTTGGAAGCCTCGGCCTGCCCATTTTCTTGTGGGTAGTAAGGCGAAGAGAAGCTAAGTTTGATGCCAAATGAGTCACAAAGCTTCTGAAAAATCTTATTTTTAAAGGACTTGCCATTGTTAGTGATGATTTTGTGAGGGACACCAAAACAACGAATGATGTGGGTGCTGATGAAGTCAACAATCTTGTCAGCTTTTATGGAGATGAGAGGAATGGCTTCCACCCATTTAGTGAAATACTCAGTGGCGGTGATGATGTATTGATGATGAAGAGATGAGTGAGGATTAATCTCACCGATGAGATCTAAGCCCCACTGAGAAAAAGGCCAAAAATCTTGAGTGACTTGTAAGGCATAGCTAGGAAGATGAAGCAAGTTAGAGTGCTACTGACACTTGATGCAACGCCAAACATAGTCGCTACAGTCTTGATGAAGGGTGGGTCAATAATAGCCCAGGCGAAGGACGCACTTGGCAACCGAATTACCACTAAAGTGTCTACCACAAATCCCATCGTGGACTTGCTTAATGGCATGAGAGGCTTCAATGGAGGTTAGACAGTGAAGAAGGAGACCGTCGAAGCCTTGCTTATAGAGAAGACCCCCTAGTATGGTATAGCAAGCTGTACGCTTGATGAAAGCTTGTCACGCATTGCTAGAGAGAGTGGGAGGAATGAAAGAAAGAGATAAGTAGTCCACAAGTTGCTTATACCAGTCATCTCATGGGCTAGAGTCTATGGTGTTGACATGGTTGATGTTAGAAGAAAGGTATGAACAACATAAAATGATGTACTGTGACAAAAATTCTAGATGACACTGATGAAGACGAAATATGTGAGGCAAGAGAAGCCATGGTGTCAGCAAACTTATTCATGGATCGAGGAATAGTCTGCAAGAGGTAATGGTCAAAAGAGGCGAGAAGAATGTCAGCACGGTTTTTGTACCTTTGTAAAATTTCATTTTTATAGAGGTATGAACCGTTGACCTAATTGACGATAAGCTGCGAGTCACCGAAGATGTTGATGGACTTGATGCTAAGAGAAAAGGCAGTTTGAAGTCCCAAAATTAAGGCTTCATATTCAACCATATTATTGGTATAATCAAAGTCAAACTTGAAAGATAAAGGCATGGGCTCCCCTTCGAGTCAGATGAGAATAACTCCTGCACCCCCACTAAGTTGACATTTGGAACCATCGAAGAACATGGTCATTTGGTAGACGGTGTCATCGGTGGAAAGCATGGCGATAGACTCATCAGGGAAATCACATTGCAAAGGTTGATTGTTGGGAAGAGGGGCATCTGCCAATTGGTCAGTGATGGTTTACCCCTTGATAGATTTTTGTTGGATGAATTCGAGGTCAAACTCAACAAGTAGCATGAGCCACCGAGCCATACGTTGATTTTGATATGGCTTGGAGTGCATATACATAAGAGGGTCGGTGTGAGTGATGACAAAGGTTTTGAGGTTGAGAAGATAATGGCAGAGCTTAGTAGTGACAAAGACTAACACCAAATAGAGTTTTTCAGTATGAGTATACCGAGTTTCATAGTCAACGAGTGTTCGGCTGATATAGTAGACCGCTTGCTCACGGTGATGCTCGTCTCGGTGCGTGATCATGGCACCTAACGAATGGTTGGTGGCAGAGATGTAAAGGTAGAAGGGTTGGTCATCTTTAGGTGGAGTGAGGACTGGTGGAGAGACTAGATAGCATTTGAGGGCTTCAAAAGCCTCTTGATAGTTCTTATCCCATTTAAAGGAGATGTCCTTCTTAAGGAGATGATGAAAAGGTTGGCAGCGGTCAAAAAGTTGCGAGATGAAACAGTGAATGGACTAGAGCTTCCCTTGTAGACTGTGAAGTTGCTTGAGATTGGTCAGAGGTGGCATCTTGAGGATAGCGCGGATCTTGGTGGGATCTATCTCGATGCCACAGAAAGAAACGATAAAGCCTAAGAGCTTGCCGGAGAGGACCCCAAAGACACATTTCTTGGGGTTAAGGCAGACATTGTATTGAAGAAGGCGAGAGAAGATGATTTTGAGAATGGTCAGATGGTTGTGGCGAAGCTTGGACTTGCCGAGCAGGTCATCCACATAGTCTTCCATGATTTTATGGAGGAGATCGTGGAAAATATAAGTCATGACGCACTGATATGTGGCACCTGCATTCTTCAAGCTGAAAGGCATGACCCAATAGTAGAAAGTCCCCCATAGGGTGATGAAGGTAGTCTTGTGCTGATCTTTTGGTGCAATTAGGATATGATTATATCCTGAAAACCCATCCATGAGAGATAGCATCTCATGGCCGGCTGTGAGATCAACAAGCTGGTCAATGTTAGGAAGAGAAAAGTCATCTTTGGGACAGGCTAGGTTAAGGTCGTGATAGTCTATACAAATTCGGATCCCCCCAGTCGCTTTGGTGACAGGGACAATATTAGAGACCCACTACGGATAATCGATAGGCTGAATGAAGGAGACAGAGAGAAGGCGCTGAAGCTCCTCTTTAACAAGGAGTGCGATGCGAGGATGCATCTTTCAAAGCTTTTGCCTAACAGGCTTAGCCTCTGGTTTGGTGACTATGTTATGGGTAGCGATGGTGGGGTCGATGCCAGGCATGTCACTGTAGGTCCAGGCAAAAGCCTTGCCATGGTCTGAGAGGAACTGGGTGTAGGCTAGCTGCTCCTGAATGTCTAAAGATTGACCAATCTTTAAGACGTGAGGAACATCAGAAGAAGGGAGGTTGATGTCAATGGTTGATTCATTTAACACAACCTAGGTCTCAGAAGGGAGGGAGCACTGGAGGAAAGAGTCATCGGTGCCCATGTAGGAAAGGATGGCATCATCGTCAACGCAATGGACAGTGTGAATGGTCACCGACTCATCCTCTATCATGCTGGGAAAAATGAGAGGGAGAGACCTGGACACCCCATTTAGCTGATAGGTCAGGGGTTCTAGGTGGATGGTTTTTATGCAAAAAAAACTAGGAGGGATGGAAACCACTGACTCCGTATGTGAAAGGGGAAGAATGGGCGAGCTTGGAGGAGATTGGTCATTGGTGGGCTCAGGACAGAGGTCTGCAGAGGCTTGAGTGGGGTCGTGGTATCCCAGGTCATATCATTTCTTGGCACTGTCATCGTTGAGAGGCTTAATGGGCTGATGGAAGCCTTGCTCATAGCGTCTAAAACCAAAACCCTTCCATGCACACCTGTAAAGATAAGTGTGTGCAAAGGCAGGGTTGCCAAGAAATGAGAAGTCTGATGTGAATAGTTGCGGTGAAGAGAGAGGATTGCCATCAGTAGGAGCTTGATTGAGCCCCCCATAGACAAGGTTGGTTTGGAGGTGAGGAGGACCAAAAGGCATGACCATCCCAATTTGGTGATTGTAACTGGGGGTATGGTGAAGGCGTCCATACTCTTGTAGAGTTTGGAACATGTCTAAGGCCAACAAGCGATATTCCCCAAGTGAAATTCATTGGAAGATGTCTTCCATGGGGTCTGTGGCTACCGCTTGAAGAGGAGGGGTGAGGGCGACCGCTGGTTTTAAACTGATCGAAGCTTCTGCGGATGGAGGCGGCACCAGGGTTGATGGCTTGATAGGAATGAGGACATCGTTTGGCCGATAGGTTGTGTTACAAGTTTTGAAAGGTGATGGGTCAACAGGAATAGTGTGGACTTGCCCATCGTGCTCAAATTTCACACAATGATGTAGGGTAGAGGGAACACAAGCCATGGCACGGATCCAGGGTCGGCCCAACAAGATGTTATATTGAAACTCTCCTCCGATGATATAGAAGAGCTCCGAGACTGTGCGTGGACCAACACGAATGTGAAGAATTACTGTGCCAATGGTTGTAGCAGTGGTGTCATTAAAGGATCACAAGATTGCATTAGTTTTGGATATGCAATTCTTGGGGAGGGTCAATTGATCAAAGGCGTGGGTGGAGATAATGTTGATGCTAGCACCTCCATTAATCATAACGTGCTTGATGCAGGTTTGATCAATATAGGTAGTGATGAAAAGAGCAGCGTCTTGATCTTCCATGTTAGATGTAGGAATCTCAGAATCACTAAAAGTGATGGAAGTGATGGGGGATAAAGAGTGGACTAGAGCAGCGAGTGGTTGGGGGTCCTCGGGTTGGACCTCTACTGCCTGCAAGGCTTGGATGAGGGCCTGATGATGTTGGGGCAAAGTTTGGATAAGGTCATAAAGGGACATCTTCACGAGCATCTGGTGAAGTTGTCTTAACATGGAGTCATGAATCACCCCTGAAGAGGAAGAAGAAGAGGGTTGAGACGCGCCAAGGATAGAAATCTTGGGCTTTGGCAATTGAGGTGGCTGGACGAAAGGATAGGTCCAAGGAATGGCATCTTTTTCTTTTGCCTTGTCCTTTTGTGACATAGTGGTTATGTGAATGGCATTGATTTTGAAGATAGGGGGTGAAGGAGATGAAGGAGTCATGGCTTGCTAATGAGATGTTGATGTGGTTGAAGAGGTTGGAGGAATGTGGGAAGGTATCAGGGGTCGGTCGATGGTGTCCTCAAGAAGAAGAATGTCTTTCTCCATGTAGCGGTGAATGACAGCCTTGAGGGCACAGCAAGTCTCAGTATCATGTCCTAGCATATGATGATATAGGCAAATCTTCATATCATCGAACCAGGAGGGCTTAGACCTGAGAGGTTGGAAGGGTCTGATGGGTGGAAGGGTTATGCTAGAAGTCTGCAAAAGTTGGTGAAATATTGAAGAGTATGAGCCTACTAAAGGGTCTGTGATAGTTGATGTGTGCGATGCTGGTGACTTTTGCTTGGGCAGTGTTGGAAGAGGCTTCCATACCACCTTCTCGGTTGATGGTGTGGCGACAAGGGAAGACGACACGTTCTTCATGAGAGGTGCCAAAAGTTTTGGAGAGGATAGGCTAGAAGTAGGCAAAGGAAGCAGCGGAGGCAACTGGTTTTGATTAGAGGTTGGAGTGGGGAGGATTTTGATCAAGGTCGAAGGATGAGGGCCCAAAATGGAGGGCAATGGTGACAGGGGAGGAGGATTTCACCTCTGTGGAAGACTATTATTGGTCAGGGTCTGGTCTAAGTCCACCTTCACTTGCGGATGAGTGAGGTTAGAGATAGGGTGAATGCAGAGTGACTTGATAGGTTTTGATGGGATAGATGAGGGTTTCGATCTTGATGTGGTTGGTTGAGGTTTAAATGGTCTAGAAGTGAAAGTTTGGTTTTTGTTGAGAGTCTCGGGAGATTCTGCCATTGGAGGATTGGCAGCATGAGATGAGAGGGCACGGGCATGTTGAAGAGCTTTGAGACGCTCCCACAATACCTGATGCTCCACTTTCCTTGAAGGGAGAATTTCAATTTTCTCCACTAATTGGGAAAATGGTGTAGGGGAGAAATCCAAGAACAAACACACCTATTCTGATTCCTCTTGTTAGGATCTTGCTCCTCAGAAAGAGCACAGTATGATTACCAAATATAAGCAATTAAATATGCGGAAATAACCAGAAACACAAGTAACTAGAATTCACCAATAGCACAAAATATGAGAGACAATACACTATCTTGTATTAACACTTTACAGAAAAGAATACTACAAAGAGCCGCCACACTCTTCCACCTTACAGAGGTTTCCCACACCTCAAGTTTATAGTAATTCTTCTTCACAACACTCTCCTACACAAAAAACGGTCCCAACAACCAACTCACACACAGAATTGGTGTTCACCTCTCCAACCAGTCAGTAATAACCCTGCCGGTACACCAAGCACTCTATAGCACTTCAAGTTGATCTCCCATGAACCTGTAACCTACAATTCAACAGACCAAACTTACATGTAGATCCCCTATGAGCTTGCAACAACCTACAACTCAATGATCTTACAATAGAAGGAACTCATCCTTTCTATCTCATACTTATACAATACATGCCAATGGGTCTATAAATAGATCCCTAACTTAAACAATAACTTAGACTCTTAATTTAGACAATTATCCTTGCAGCTCAAGACTCTAACTGGTCTTTACATGCAAACTGTTCGTTCACTTAACTAACTGTCCATGCAACGAACAGTTCTGGAACACACAGACGATCGATGCCAGTCCTTGCTTGCCTGGTTCTGTCGACGTCGGCCGACTTCCTGCCATCGCTGGTGGCCTTTTGCATTGGTCACAACTGACGTCGGTCCTGATACTGACGCCGGTGCTCCTGGATCTCAACAACCTTTTGTTCCTACTATTTGTAAAGAGTTGAAGCTTTTAGCTCCACAACCTAACAATCTCCCACTTGGAGATAAATAGCTACAACCTGTACCTGTACTCCATCTAGTTTGTTCCCTTGGCTTTGTATCCCTCCTCAAGATCACTCTTGAAGACCAACCACCACAAATCATGTAGTGCAAAACCTGTCATCCAAATTACCTGCCACATCTGCATCTACAACCATGTAGATAAGAACTTGACCTTGCATAGCATGTGCACCTGCTATTGGTCCCACTAAACTGCCCTTCAGTATTACTTTCCCGGATTGACTCCAAACTTGTGACAACTCCCACTGCTTGGAAAAACTCAGGTTTAGTACATACCATGCACTTAACCTCATTATGTGAATCAAGAACCTATTCTGTGAACTGTCCAACCATCGGCGTGCTAACCATTCTCACACAATCATCCTAAAACAAGTCAACAAGACCTCCATGTCTCTAGAACACACTCATGCCAAAGAATCTTGCTGCTCCCAGATTCTCCATGACACACCCCTGAACTAGCTTTACCTTTAGTTTAGCAATACATGTATATGTAACCCTGCAACAAGCACATCATACAGAAATAGGATAATGTAGCTAATATTATCCAACCTGGTAAAGAGAAACACAATGATCAAACCTCCATTGCCCTGCAGCTAATACAAGACCATATACCCTGATCTTCCGTCTCACGTATCCATTTCTGCTCTTCTTCATCCTGAACATCCATTCGTCTCTCAGTGCTTACTTCTAACTGGAAACTCTACCCAAAACACCTATTTGGTTCTCCTCCAAGGAATCACATCCTCATCCATGCCAAGCTCCCACTATTTCCTAGATCTACCTGTTCTGCTTCTTTAACAACTCCCTGGTTCTATACCATAAGTGAGCAACAAGTAGTGTAAATAAGGGAAATGATGAATTTAAGAACTTACTTACGCCTTTAGTCCTCCATATGGGCGCTTGAGACTCCATGACAACTAGCTGTCCACCCAAAATTCATCTCAGTGATCGATGCTGGTCACATCTCAGTCTGCAACCGACTGATGTCGATTCCCTGTGATTGCCACCTTGCCGATGTCGGTTTCCCCTGGCTGACACCAGTCGTTATCTGCCTCGAGTCACTGACGTTGGGCTGCACATAGCTGACATCAGTCCCTGTCTGGATGCCGACATTGATTTTCCTGCCGACGTCAGTCTCTGTGTTTTTCTAGTGAGACCTGACTTTTTCCCGTGAGCTCCTTTTGGATCAAACCCTTGTCCAAATCACCCTTGATCTGCTCAAAATTCCTCTGCACCTTGTGCTGAACTCTGTCCGTCACCTTCTCCTTGAAAACCAAGGCTTTCCTGTTCTTGTCACTAACATCAGATTCCTCAAGAAACATCACCTTCTTCTTCTGCATACAGAAACCACGATCCATGCCTTCCAAATCCGAAAGCATACTCTTTGACTCAAGAACAAGCATCTCCTTCTTATCTATGTGACCAAGCCTATTAAGCCACATCTCCAAATCTACAGCTAAAGTAGATAACCCAAAAATAAAATCAATAATACAAGTAGATAGATAAAGCTACCTACTTTCTTACCTCTAGCTACAACAAGTGTACCCTTGGTAACCTTCCAAGAGTCCACTGTGAGGGTTACTGTGCAACCCTCATCACCCAAACTTCTAACAGAAATCAAATTCCACTCCAAAACTAGGACATGCATGACCTCCTTTAACACCCATGTGTCACCTGTCTACAATTTTAGCTTCACTTTTCCTTTGCCAACTATCTGACAAGGCTTACCATCCCCTACACAAATTTCTCCAAAGTCTCCCTGGACATACTCATGAAAAAATTCCCTATGTGGGGATGCATGAAAAGAGGCACCAGAATCTAAAACCCAAGATTCTACTTTATCCAAAGAACATACCAGAGCATCCTGTGTAATGTAATCTGCAACATCTACTTCTTCTCCATGTCCTTCATGCTTATCTTCACCTGATCTGCAATCTCTCTTTAAGTGCCTTTGCTTTCCACATTTCCAGTAGGTTATTCTGCCATACCTGGACTTGGATCTTCTGCCTATCTTCGACCTTGATCTCCCACGCTCTATCTTCTCTCTTGGCCTTCCTCTGCCTTCAACACTCAAAGCATCTCCTGATGATTCACCTGTGCTTTTCCTACGTATCTCTTCATTCAAGATCACACTCACAACATCATCCACTTTTAAGACTTTTGAAGCAGACACAGTGTTAAAAACTGCCATTACCAAACCTTCCCAACTTTTAGGTAATAAACACAAGATTAAGAGAGCTCTAATTTCATCATCAAATACAATATTGACTGAACTTAACTGGTTTACCAAACCATGGAAATCACTAAGATGGCTATGAACAGATCCACCTTCCAACATTTGCAAGTTAAATAAACGCTTCGTAAGAAATACCTTATTAGAAGCTGAGGGTTTTTCATATAAATTTGCCAAAGATTCCATCAACTCCACCGTTGTCTTACACTGTGATAAGCTGGAAATCACAAATGATGCAAGACTCAATCTAATAGATCCCAGAACCTTCTGATCAAGAACCTCCCATTCTTCATCCTTCATATCCGAGGGTTTGCAAGCAACCCCACCCAACGGTAAGTATAAATCTTTCTGATACAGATAGTCCTCAATCTGTATCTTCCATAATTGGTAGTTCTTGCCATTAAACTTTTCCATTCGTAGCTTACTATCCTCTGCCATTGCTCAACTCCCACTCAAACAGAAACCCTGTGAGTAACCTATAATCAAAACACACTACCCAGATCTAAACCAATATGTTAGTATCCCAACCAAAAGCTCTGATACCAATTATAGGGGAGAAATCCAAGAACAAACACACCTATTCTGATTCCTCTTGTTAGGATCTTGCTCCTCAGAAAGAGCACAGTATGATTACCAAATATAAGCAATTAAATATGCGGAAATAACCAAAAACACAAGTAACTAGAATTCACCAATAGCACAGAATATGAGAGACAATACACTATCTTGTATTAACACTTTACAAAAAAGAATACTACAAAGAGCTGCCACACTCTTCCACCTTACAGAGGTTTCCCACGCCTCAAGTGTACAATAATTCTTCTTCACAACACTCTCCTACACAAAAAATGGTCCCAACAACCAACTCACACACAGAATTGGTGTTCACCTCTCCAACCAGTCAGTAATAACCCTGCCGGTACACCAAGCACTCTATAGCACTTCAAGTTGATCTCCCATGAACCTGTAACCTACAATTCAACAGACCAAACTTACATGTAGATCCCCTATGAGCTTGCAACAACCTGCAACTCAATGATCTTACAATAGAAGGAACTCATCCTTTCTATCTCATACTTATACAATACATGCCAATGGGTCTATAAATAGATCCCTAACTTAAACAATAACTTAGCCTCTTAATTTAGACAATTATCCTTGCAGCTCAAGACTCTAACTAGTCTTTACATGCAAACTGTTCGTTCACTTAACTAACTGTCCGTGCAACGAACAGTTCTGGAACACATAGGCGATCGACGCCGGTCCCTGCTTCCCTGGTTCTACCGACGTCGGCCGACTTCCTACCGTCGCTGGTGGCCTTTTGCATTGGTCACGACCGACGTCGGTCCTGATGCCGATGCCGGTGCTCCTGGATCTCAGCAACCTTCTATTCCTACTGTTTGCAAAGAGTTGAAGCTTTTAGCTCCACAACCTAATAAATGGTTGAGAAGGTGTTGGATGAGGCTTGGGTCCTTGAGAAGATGTTGATGGCTGTGGGGCCAAAGATGAGACTGGTGTAGCGGTCTTAGACCCGAGGCATGCTAAAGTCGTGATAGGTTTGTCTTTGGTTGGAGACGGAGGAGAGACAGGTTCTTCCCTATGTGGAGAAGAAACCAGAGAATGAGGCTCCTCAAGAGGGTAAAGGGCAGGGATGATTGCACCCTCCACTTGCAATTGAGGAGTAGGAAGGGTCGGGTCCTCCATAAGTAGCAAGAAGAAGGATGGTGAGACCAGTGGTGCCAGTATGGTCGAGGCATCCTCCAATATAAGAGAGGTTGACGGAGAACTAATCGGAGAAGGGGTTTCATCCACATGTGATGGACTGATGGGTGGACTAACCTCTTGAGTTTGTGAAAGAGGTTGGTCGGGGATGAAGGGCGAGACCATATTGACTGTTCGTATGTTATGTTTGTGAGTGTTGTCAGTCATGGTCTGGACATTGTTTTGCATTAGAGGATGATTGGGAAATGGTTGCTTGAAGATGTCGATGCCCTGATTGGGTGGTGCATTGGGATTGTCAAGGATGAGGTCACCCTTTTCCAGCATGTCTTGGATGATGTTTTTAAGGGTCTTGCAGTTACTCGTGTCATGACCTTTAACATGGTGGTAGTTATAGAAGTCATTTTCCCTATACCACGCATGGATGGTGCATGAGGGATCAAATTGTGGAGGTGGTCAGATTTGAGGGAGATTGAGAACCCCCTGTTTGACAAGTTTTTCCAGCACAGACGCATATGACTCTCCAAGTGGAGTATACTGTCGCTGCACGTATCTCTGCTAGAATTGGTGAGTGATGCTTTGGGATGTGGATGGCTCAGGTTGGTTGGTTGAAGGTGAAGAGGATGAAATTCTAATGACTACAGCGTTTGCTGATGCCTTAGACTTTGGGTTAGATGAAGAAGGCTTAGAAGAAGAGGAGTCATTGGTCTTAGAGTTGAGATTCTTACTCCGCAACTTGACTTTGTTCTCCTCGATGGCACATAATTCAAGCTTGCGAGCCATCGTGAAGGCTTCGTCAAAGGTACGGAAGGTCTGAACCCGCAAGGTAGAAGAAATTTGCTTGGCACAGGCTTGAGAGAAAAGTTCGATAAGTTTGGGTTGGGGCAAGGAAAATGAGAGCTGATTGATGAGGCCTCTCCAGTGAGCAATGAAATTGGCTATGGATTCATCCTCGAACTGGCGGATAGAATAGAGGTCTATGATTGAGACCTTTTTGGTGATATTGATGGAGAAATGGTCAAGGAAGAGTTTTTCCAGCTGGGTGAATGTGAAGAGAGAATGGCTGGTAAGGGAGCTGTACCAATCAAGAGTAGCATCAGAGAGTGACATAGGAAATGTGCATAAAAGTAATGCATTGTCGTGTGCAATGAGATAACAGGCATGTCTAAATGCCTGTAGGTGCTGTTGCGGGTCTTCCTTGCTCTGGAAATGAGAAAATTTAGGAAGCTCCCACTGACTGGGATACGGCCTGATCGGGATGGAGGGATGAATGGGTTCATTGCAAATTTGCTCATATGAGAGGGAATTGTGTGAACCAGAAATAGAGGTCTCTAGGCTAGACATCTTGTCCATTAGCATTTTGATGACGTCTGCTGATAGATTGGTGGGTGGGTCACCCCCTAGGTTGTAGGGTGCTCGAAAGAGGCTAGAGGAAGCATACGATGTAGTCGGTTGCACTTGTAAGGGTGCAACGCACTGATAACTAGTCGTTGGGATGGAAGTGGAGGCTAAGGGTGGTTGGGTAGAAGGCATAGCTAGGCTTGATGTTGCCATGGAAGGTTGGATAGTGGTAACAGGGGCCAATGGATGGGTAGCCACCCTAGTGTTGATAGGGGCGAGGGTAGGTGGAATAGAGACAACCAAATTCTGGAAAGGGGTAGAGATTGGTTGAATAAGCTATGGTTGATAGGGGGCCGAAACCCTGGTGGAAGTGGGCCCAGAGATGGAGGGAGAGGCCACACTTAGATGGTTGGTCAAGGACTGATCATTGGTCAAGGCGATAGCCTAGGTGTCTACAGGTTGAACTATGGACCCTGTCGATACGGCCGCAGTCTCGACTAAAGAGGTTGGCATCCCATAAATTGGGTCACCTGAGGAGTCTCACGTTTGGCTTCGTGCGAGATAATACTGCAAGGCTTTGACATTAAGGTCCAAGAATCTTTCAAAATCTTGGTCCCCTTTAGGGATGATGGGAGTCTGGGTCAGATTCGGTCAAGTAGGAGTTCTTTCAGTCTCCGAGTGGAACTCCATTATAGGACTGGTTATGGACGGGGAAGGCAGAAGTAGTTGATGTCTAGCATGGTCAAGAAGAACCTTGGTTTGACTGTGAGTCAGAACCATTCAAGGTAAGAAAGAACATCCTCACAAGCTCAAACAAGTAGATAAGAACAAAAAAGATGAATAACACAAGCAGACCCTAAACGTTAAATCCCTAGGAATAAACTTTTAGAATCCTGTGGCTTATGCCTTAGAATGTGTGTAGGAAGATTGGATTTTGAGATGGGTCCTAGAAGTAGTCTATGGATGGTTTCAGGTTTGTTTAGGTGCTCAAGAGTCTGTATTAGGTTTCGTACTTGGCCTGGTGCTAAGGAGCAAGCTCCCCTCACTTCACGAGCCCAGTGATGAGCTGGTCTTGCTTAGCCAAAATATACTTCCCCTAGAGATTATCCTCCGCCAGAGAACGGAGTGGGATTTCCCCTTGGTGGTGAAATCCAAGTGAAATTGTCAAGACAGGTAAGGTATCTGCTAGGTGATGAAATCCCAGTCGGGCCTTGTCTCAAGTATTGTTTGATGTTTGATTTGTGCAAGTGATTCGGTTGTGTAACATAAGTGTGATTAATTTATGATGCGGTCTAATTACTAGATGTGGACTAAGAAATGCAAGCAAGCAGAAATGAAATGCAGTGTGTTTTAAGCCCAAGTCAAAATGTTAATTCGTATGAAGACAAATGGAGAAAGGGTTGAAGAGTATGATTTTTGACTAGTCTATGATGCAAGAAAAGAAAGAAGAGTTTTTTTAAATCCTGCTTATAGTGTCATTTGGAAGATAGAAGAAAGAGATGAAAAGGAGAATCCTAATGCACCCTATATGAACAGAAATGAAAATAACCTAAGGAAGACCCTAGGATCCCACCGGGCGTGCCAGAATGTTTCTATACGATTTCGCTTTCTACATTCAAAGAGAGAATAAGAAACTAGAAGAAATGGTCTAAGGCTTGTATTACCTGGATGAAGTCGTGTGCACCGTAATCCAGACGTCGTGAGAACTCCTCTTTGGTTGTGGAGGATGACACATGTAACAAAATGAGACTTGGACAAAGAAGGCATTAGATGAGGAGATGGTGGGTTGCCAAGTGAAAGCTTGATCCCAGAAGTATGAAGACTTCTTTGAGGGATGTCAACCCACTGACTAATAAAAGTAATGTCTAATAAAAAGCAGAATGATAAAAGACTGAAATGATTAAAGACTGAAACAAAAATGGAAGTAAATACTTACCTGAATGCTGCTGTCGGCCTTGTCACAGTCACCGTCGTCGGTGGTTCTACCAACGTTGGTCAAGGAAGGTCGCCGATGTCAGTTATGATACCGATGTCGGTAGGGGAAATGACCGGTGTCAGTCGGGGCAGCAATCTGGGGATGAGGTTTGGGCGAGTTTTGGACTAGGTTCAAGGCTGCAGAATGATCTAAAAGGGTCTAAGTCTATTTTAATGGTCTATGTAAGGGTCTGGGTAGAGTTGCAGGGATAATGAATAGACTGTACGTTCGGATATGGGAAGGCCTCTCAACCTTTCTGGGAGGAATTCAAATCTACTCTGTGGTCTGATAGTCTAAATCTGGGTGGTGATATCAAATAACCAAAAAATAAAAGGAAAGCACAGAAGAATCACTTACCTATTTCCTGTTGAAGAGAGAGTAGGAGACATGGTTGTAGATTGATTTTTGATGGTGTGTTGCGGATTGGTTGCAGATATTCGATGTAGAAGACCTCCAACAAGGTGACTGAAATAGAGTACTTGAGAGAGAGAGATAGATCTTTTTGGTGGATTCACTGATTGAGTATTCACCGATTGTTCTTGACTAAGGTCCGATCTGAGAACGTTTTGAAAGAAGATCTGATAATGGATTGAAAACTGATTGGAAAAAGGATAACGGATAACGGATTGAGAAACGAATTAATGGACGCAGTTTAAGGTTAACCAATGCCAGGAAAATTGCCGACGTCAGGCGAATAGTGACCAACATCAGCGGCTTCAGAGTGGGAACAGAGGCTAATTTTAGCTTTCTGCCCATTCTTACATGCTACCAAGGTCAAGGTTCATGGGAAAACGATCGAGAGGGGCTAAATAGGCATGGGAGAGGATGACCAAGGGAGTAGACATGATTTCGGTGTCTACATTGAGATTAATAACTAGAGCATAGTATGGAACCTAACTTACCTTTTCTTTTTCTAAAGTAACAATGTTAACTAGTAATGGTAGTAGTCTATATAATCATGGTGGAAGAGCTTAGAAATACTAGAATCAAGTAGTTTATTTTGTGATTTTATAAAGTATCTATTTAAATAAATAAAAGGAATAGTATGACTATGAAAATAACATTGAGAAATAAAACCTATGATAACTAGTCTCCAGCTACGTGATTCAGGTGAGCACATAAGACCACGGTCTTATGTGAAGGGGCCAATGTGCTAGCTCATTGGGCTAGACGACAATGTTGAAGCTATAGTAATAATACAAATCTAAAAATTGTGGTTCTTTTACCATGAATTGAAGCACAAAAATTTTACTCTAGGTATGAATGTCTTACTATACAACTCCAATTTTACACACCATCTTGGAAAACTTTGGATTCACTGGGATGGTCCTTTCATCATTCATAGAATTCAACCTACCAGAGCATGTTGATTACAAAGGTTGGATGGCTATTTATTTCCTAGGCATTATAATATAAGTTGGCTCTAACCATATTTCACTTTTAAATTGCTAAAGTATTATAATCTATAAGGATTTTTCCATTATTTTAAAATTTCTTATTTTCAATAAAAACACTAATTTTGTTGCATGTAAATGTCTTTTAATATAATTCTCTTTGATGTTTTGTTTTTATTCTCATGGAGGAACATGAATTGATTTAGTGTTGGGTAAAAGAGATCTTAAATATTAATTTAAAAGTTCATAGGCACATGAATTACATAAGCATGTAAGGTTCTTAAGGTGGGTAAAGAATCCAAGCATGTAAAGTGTTAAGGGTACATAAGTCATTTAAGGAACGTAAATTATGGAGCCTAAGGATAGGGTGTTCCCACCAATAGTTTGAATTTTGAAAGATAGTTATCTTTCGAGCAAGGAAAATCATGGGACACAACTAGCATCCACTTCAAAGGAAGGCACGAGATGAGATGTGCCATTAATATGAAAATAATAGTTATGGCAAGAAATGTGCCAAAAACATGACATGGTAATATTTTTAAAAGAATAAATTCCAAAATTAATGATTGAAGCATGATGACCATTAAAAATATACATTAATAACATGAAGTGATGGGTGAAGGGAAAATAGTAATGATAGTGAACCCCCCTTGAGCCTATAAATTAGCTAGTTAACTTATTTTTACTCTTTACCTTTGAATTTAATTATAATTAATAGAGATAAAAAGATAATAAAAATTGAATACCAAAGCCAAAAAAGAGAATACTAGAGCCTAAATATAGATAAGTCATGATTTACTATAGGTATTAAGTAAAGCATCACTTTTTTCCATGCAAAGCATAGGGGGATCTTTGAGACATGACCATGATAGAGAGAGATTATAGGTTGTAGGTTGTAGAAGTATTCCATTAGGGGGTACTCAAGATAAAAAATCCAAATTCATTAGTTTCAACCACATATTCATTTAGAAATGTTGGATGGCCATGCATCAATCTTTAGGCTCCTCAGAGGGTGATGTGACCTAAGAAAAAGCCCTGAGAACTGAACCATTACCCACAATACCAGAGGAAGAGGAGGTACATGGAAAAGACATGGTTCTCATTAGGGAAGAGAATATAGAAGAGAAATTTCAATATGTGGAGAGAGAGGAATTAATCAAGACATGACCAACAGATAAAACTCAATCATCCCACCCTTGCCTCTTTTGATGAGGAAATGTAGTATCTAGAATTGGTGTTGTGCATAGACAATTGGGTCTCTAAGGTCTCCACTTGCATAATATTAAATTATAACCATTAAAAACCTTGAAATGAGGTTTATCTTCAAAATTAATATTGATTAAAATACCAAAACATGAAGAACTAAGTAGTTTTTAATTTGAATATCTTTAATACACTGGACACTACAGGGTTGTTCCACCTTTTCAATCTACCATACTTTAGAAAACCCATAGAGGCTATTCAGTTCCTTCTCTCATATATCCATCAAGACTATATCTAATTTTATAGGTGTAGTATGAAGATCACACCTAATATGATCAACAAGGTCATAGGATTATAGTGCTCAAGGTTAGATGTGGGTAATGAACTAGCAGACATTGAAGAGGTCCAAAAGATTGCTATGGTGTTCATGTACTAGAAGTAGGTCCACACCATGTATAGTTATAACCTATAGGATCTCATCCTTTAAGTTATGATGTGGATAATTATGACTAAGATCAATGGGATTAATCAATGGAAATAAGTTGATATGGCACACCTTTACATTGCCTACCAAGTCACCCAAGGCTTGAAATACAATTAGGCTATGTATTTTAGTTGAAAGCTTGTCAAAGATGTAGATAAGATCCATCAGATTCCCAAACATAGGTTTTCATGGGGGGTATTTATTATCTTAATGGTTTTGATTAAATTAGATTACCAAACTTTAACTTGAGAGTGCTAAAGTGGACATACCCACCCACACATAGGTCCCTTACTGAGTGTTACAAGGTGTTCACATGCCCTCACAACATCACCCCCTCCTACAAAATCAAGATGAGGTTGAAGTCATGAAGGAGGTGTTCAAAAATTATTGGTGCATCTTGAAGGATTTTCCCCCTTTGGCTACTGAGCAATCTTAGTTTGTAGTCAAGCAACACTTATCCCTCATGTGAATAAGGATGATCCCTTTTGGAGAGATTTATGCATGGCTAAAGTTATCATATGCCTTCTTAAAATAGTACTTCATCAACTCCATGAAATGGATCCATGATGCACAAACCATTACCCTAGAGGTTGAGAATATATACTTGGAGATTTGTACATTTTAAAAAATGTTTGTCTATCTAGGTAAGAAGGCCTACCAAGAAAAGAGGGAGATGGACTTGATGAAAATAAAGGCCAAGAAGATAATTATGGGACAACAAGTACACAAATTTTTCTATATGTTGTGCCCTCAAAAGGATCCATGGTGGATAACCTAAGGAAAATATTCTAATAGTACCACTATTGAAGAAGAAAAAGAAGGTTGAGCATGAGGCCAATGTGAGTGGTTAATAGGCACCACCAAAGTGGTAGTAGACTACCTAGGCTCTACAATAAGGTCCCTCATCTCTTTTCCCATCTATACCTCACCCTTATCCACCATCACCATCTCCACCATGCCAATATCCACCTTTCCCTTCTCCATATCCACCATGCCCATAACCTTACCCATCCCCACCTATCCCTTCTCAACCATGCCCATCTCCACCGTACCCTTCACCTCCCCAACCATCTCCACCTAAGTCACCACTCTCACAAGTCCCTCTACTTCTACCTTCTCCACACATTTTTCCCACTTTTACCTCACCACATCAAACATCATAGCCATTTTTTCCAAAATAATTTTCAAGAGTTACACAAAAATATACCATAGGACAAGTGCCTCAATAAAAAATCCCTGTAGTATAGGTATAAACATTGGATTATGACTCTAAGAAGATTCCTTCCCCAGTATGGGAGGAGGACATTGTCTCTAACAACTTGTTTTTTGATGCAAGGTAATTTTATGATGAAGATGGGGATGGTGAGGAAAAAAAGAGAGAAATTTCCATTAGTGGCACTTTTATGGCTACTAACATAGGGATCAAAGTAGAGAACAACCCTACTAAGGGTAAGGAACTGATTTGGTCCATAGAAGATCCTAGTGATGATACAACCACTATTCTATGTGAATTTTATTAATTTGGCATCCTTGATAGGAAGATATATCTATGGCTGTACTTCATTCCTAAGGATGCAACCTTGGAAACATGTATCTTTTCTTCTAGACATGTATAATGAGAATTGATAATTTGAGTTCCCCCAAGACAACCTCTCCTTGGGACCAAATGCTCCTCCACTAGCCAAGCCACTATGGGTGGATCAACAAAATATCCCCCTCTTTTAGCGAGTGCCACATTTTTGAAATTGGCCATGGAAGTCATGCACTAGAAAATTTTGTTAGATTTTGATGCATGCACTACTAAGAGGAAACATGACCAAATTGTGGGCATGTATAATATGGAAATTTTCACCAAACAAGCACTCAATTAGGAAGTGGCTACTCTAAAGCAATAAGTCAAAAAGGCTATAGAGGAAAAAATTAGAACATTGAACCTTTGTAAAATAATTTTATAATAGGAGCTGATGCTGATAGATGACATACCTCTCAATGGGGATACCACAAGAAAGTTAGAGACCTTGGTGAACCTTTTATTGAAGTGATGTAAGGAGTAACCCACAATGAAATATGAGAGACTAGAGATAGTAGAGTAGTTCACCGAGGAAATAAAAGTTAGTAAGTGCACCCTAGAAAGGGTTGGGGAAGTCATCCCCATTTTTGATGGAATTTTTGAGTGGCTAATGTGTTTAAATAAAATCTTGGAGGCTTGAATCCAAGCTGAAGAAGCTCAGAAGTAGTAGTTAGCTGATGTTTTACTCTTAATAAGGGACTATGATAAGCATGCTAAGGCATTCAAAGATGTAGAGATGATGGAAGAAACCATCAATACTCATTGTCAAAAAATAACTACAAGTTTTGCATCCCTCCAAGGATAGGTTGTCAAGGAAGTCTCAAAACTTGAAGACATTCAGAAGGATGCCACCATGTCCTTAGACAAAATAGTCAAGAAGGCCAATGAGACCTTTACCCAACCCAAGGAAATGAAGAGATCTAAGGAGGCTATTTAATAAATAACTACCAAGATGCTCGAGGTATTGTCATATTAAGATAATGTTAGGAGGGAGATCAAAAAGATGAGACTTAAATTTTTGATAGAGGCCACTAACATGACTTAATTTGGGACAAACTAAGAGCTTAGTGTGGGGTAATTTTGGCCCCAAATTTGGCTTAAGTATTATCCATTTTGGTGTGTAATTGGCATGATGTGGAAGGACCATAGTGTGGAACTTGATAGGCACTAGATCACCATGGTGAAAAACCTATAAGGCACAAGAGGATAAAGCCATAGAAGCCCTAGCATGAGAGGACCCAGTCAAAGAAGAATTAGTTATGAGGAACCTGAGTACATAGGAATTGAAACTAAATTGGAAGAATTGGGGATCACATGGTAAATGGGAAAAATTAAGGACCGATTCATTTGGACACCTAGAACATATTCATCAAGGGTTTTGGACCAGCTCATAAAGAGAAAAACACATGGTAGTAAGGATCCAAAATAGCATGAGTATATAGGGGTAATAAAGGCTCAAGTTATTAGGCAAAGCTCTTTGATTAAGAGCCATGACTCTCAATCTATTGAGAATCTATTAGTTATTTATTCTTTCCTTTAATGATGTAAACACTTGGTCAGGGATAAACAAGTATAAATACCCCTATTGTAATGGATGGAAAAAGGTTAATTTATGGATGCTCACTATTAATATATGAGTTACATAAATACATAATTTTATTGTTTTCAAGATAATTGAATGTGTTGTGTTAAGTTGAGAGTAATAACTAGAACATAGTATGGAACCTAACTTACCTTTTAATTTCCAAAGTAACAGTGTTAGCTAGTGATGGTAGTAGTCTGTATAATCATGGTGGTAGAGCTAGGAAACACTAGAATCCAGTAGTTTATTTTGTGATTTTATGAAGTATCCATTTAAATACATAAAAATAATAATATGACTATGGTAATAATAATGAGCAATAAAACTTGTGGGAACTAGTCTCTAGTTGTGCACTTTGGGTGAGCGTGCAAGACCATGGTCTTGTACGAAAGGGTCAACGGACTAGCTCATTGGGCTATAATCCAATGATGAAGCTATAGTAAAAATATAAACTCTAATAATATTTTTTTTCTAGAAGGATCAAGGACACATTCCCTAAACTAGATACAATCTAAAGATGATTAGATAGCTTAAGCATTTAATATTCAAAGTTTTGTGTAATAGTTATGTCCAAAAAATGGTCAAATCTACATATAGATAACTGTCTTATATAAATGGTAAATAAGAATCATATATTAATGCACAAGTCATGTGGTGTAAGATACATTAATAATTAACATTACCAAACTAAATTTATATGTCTACACTAGTCTATGCCTAAATAGATTAATCATTTTATTAGATTGTCTCCTAATATTATATCATTATTCTTGTTATTTGGATAGATCCACACTTATTAGATAGTTATTTCACCACACACCTATCCACTCAAGCTGAACCTATCCATGCACCCTTTAAAAACTAGTTATTAAATTTATATCATTTATATGGTTTAGCCCATACATTTTGCATGTTGATTTGGATGAAATTATCTAAAAAGATAGATATATAATCATATCAAGATCAAACCTTTTGATTATCTATAAATCATATACCTATCACTATAAAATGCATTTCACATTGAGAGAAACTTCCCTAAAACTCCCAAATATGAATCCCATTAAAGGATAAATCTTTGAACTAAGTCTCAATACCATTTGAAAGGTCTAGTGACTAGTTTTCAAGTGTTAAAATCCATACACAAGATTTCATAGCATATTAACATTACACAATATTTCATACACTCAAGTAGGTGGGATAAATAAATTTGGTTCAACATATCTCTTTGTAGTATTAGATACATAGGTATAACTTAGTCATAAGGGTGGGTAAGATTATATCAACCCTTCACTTTCACCTATTGTGCTTATTTTATAGAGGTAATTTAGTGTAAATATATAGTTTAAATCAAGGAGAAGGATAACATAAATATTCATGTGGGATTGAATACATCTACAAGTACATGAACAATTATCAAGTGTAATAGTCATAACTATTATATATCATAAAAAAAAACATGATAGTTCCACACCATATTAGATAGTTCCACATTACATAGGCATCCAATAAGTGTGGTATTTTCTAGACTCACACAAATAATCTATTTATATATCAAAACACTCATTGGCCCTTTCTTGATCATTGTTTATAATTACATCCTACCACAAGCCTACATAGCCCTGTAACAAGTGAATTACTTCATTCTTGTAATATTTTCCATAAATATGAAGTTACTATATTCTTATAATTACATATATTTTTTTGGTCATTATATATATTAAAAAATATAAATATTATATTAGTTTTATCTTATTATGGTGACATTAATCTAAAAATGGATAAAACATATTGGTGAACCCATTCCTTGTTTTGAATACAGTAAACCCTATATTCCTTAAGGTTTCATTCTATTTTTCCTAAGGATTCAAATTTTAGTAATTGTTTCAAATTTTTCTATTTGATTTATGATTTCCCCATATTGTGTAGTAATTTATGTTTTATCCTAATCCCTCTTGATGTTTTCCATGCTCATATTATATGCCATACAATAAGCTTAGTTTTATTATCTCTCTAAGGTAAAGTGTTAGGTTAAGTAGTGTTGAAATTGAAAATAATCAAATTTATTTAAATCAATCACCTGTGTCTAATACAAATAAAATTATTGAACTTCAAACTTATCCTTATTTTGATGAAAAATTTAATAATGAACACATAAAAGTAATTTTTTTTGTTAATATGCCACATCTTGAAAATAATTTATGGACAATATAATGATTACAATGATTAATACATCTAGATGGCCTTGATGGTGTAGACCATTAACAAGTTATTCTTGTTTTTTTCATTTAGAGAAAAAATATGTTTGCAACCACGTGACTTACATAAGATCTTTAAGAAAAAATATTAGATTTTTAAAAATAAAAGAATTCTAAATTTGTCACATTTGAGGAAAAATACAAGAGATATTTACTAATACTGATACACATTTTATAGTTATTGATTCTATAATACATGATTATATCACTATTATTATAATTCCCATGTCAACACCTTTGGTTATAGATGTCATACCCACCCAAGGTATGGGGGAAACAAATTGGTTTCCTCAAATTAATATTACTATCCATACACATCATATTTTCATGCCTTTTAAGGTTACTACTCATGTCACACCATTTGTTGATACGTAGTTTTTAATCCTAGATTTTCAAACACTTGTGCAAACATTTATTGATTTATATAATAAGGTCTTATAATTATATAAGAATTATTATATAGTTTTCCATACCACTAATGCTCATGCATAATTACACAATCCATTATCTATTGAGATATTTTCTTATCCTTTACAGACATGTTTTTTCACCTAAAATTACATTGTATGATGGTGAAGATGATCCAGAATAACATCTTCATGCCTTTCACATAGCATGTTAGGACTGTGTCTAATGATACATTGTTAAATAATTTATTTACATGGAGTATTAAAGAATACACCTTGTGTTGGTTCTATGATCTCCATTTCTTTTTGCCTTCAATCCTTTAGATGATCAGTTCATTGCATAGTTTTCAATCAACATTAGTGAGAATAAGTGTTATGCTTAGATTGTGAAAATTAAGCAAGGGTCCAGTGAGCCTATCACTAATTTTTAATCCTTTACAATACCATGTTATCTAATAAGATAATTTAAATGGTAGATAATAATTACAAGATATATTCAAGAAATTATTTATTTCCCCTCTACATGATTGTGTTGTGTTTAAAAATTTCCTATCATTTAATGACCTATATCACATAGTTAAGGAAAAATAAGTTAAACTTATTGTAATGAATAAACTAAATTATAGGTCTAACCATCCAACTAATTATAGTGAATTTTTTCCAAGTAAACCAAATTTAAAATAAAAAACAATTTATAATAGGATAGATGAAAAAAAACATTTAACATAGTATCATAGCCAACTAATCAACTTGTTCTCTCATTTCCATCAAGGAGGTAGTTTTCATGCTTATTAGAACCTCATCACAAGGTATTATATAATTTTATTGAGTGTAACCTTATATCTTTTACACAATAAAATGAGGTAATTATGAGTAGTCCTCAAGCTAATGAATTGGAAAGTAATTTAAATTTTTGTTATCATTAATGTGTAGGATATTCAGCTAATATAATCATCACTTTATGACATAAGATATATTATTTAATATATGAAAATGTTTTAAATCTTAATACACCTAAAAATGGGCCATATACATGGTCTAATGGGAATACTAAGTCTAATATATTTTATTTTTTGACACCTTTCTTAAACATGAAACATAAGAGACTACTCTTAAGCCTAAGGTGAACTTAAATTACAATGCACATACTCTTTAAGATAATTATACTTATAGATATGAGGAAGAACATACTCTATATGACATTATTTTCACACTTCACATGTAAAGACATATAGATCTACCATTACATTTGACTAGCATTAGATTGTTGATAATGAGCATTTTTATGAGGAATTATTTTTTTGTGCATACATATATTTGTAGCCTAGACATAATGTCATGGTATATAAAAATTCAAGTGAAAATATTTTCACCATGATACTCCTCACTAATATTAGATATACATAAGTATATTTTATGGATATAAAAATAGTTAGTGTATTTAATGGATGGAAAAACAATCTTCTTGGGAGTATTATATTACTACTATTGATCCATACTATAGTATCTAATTTATTGTTAGTTTTTCTGAGTATAAGGGCATTTAACATGTCATTAGGATTCCTTTTTATATACAATATTCATGTATTACCATTTATAGTACATATATTTATGAATTATACACTTATTAGTAGGGTGGTCATAGTTCAAATTATTCCATTTAAATACACTCTTCAACAAAGATTATTACTCCTCGACCCCCACTACCATTGTAGTCAATTGAACAATATATTAAGGTTCATTATACTTAGATAACCTATAATAAGATAGTGTATTTTAATCAATGACTAATAATACAATGTTAATTACATCATAGATTTATTTAGGAATTAGGGGATCCATTATATACTCCATTAAGTATTAGATTAGTGTTACCAACTCCTCCACATGTTCTACAGTGAACACAAAGATATTATTTTATTTTACATCAAACTCCATGTGGTACTATGATTCATAAAATTACACAATATACAAAAAATCATATGGTTGATGATGAACATGATGGATATGCCACAACATGAGATTATTTTTTGGATTATGATATAGATACATATGTTACTACTTGATCATGATGGGTAACATTATCTACATATGACATAGGACCTAAATGTTTGCATCCCATTGATGTGATCATTATTTAGCATTACATAACATTCTAAAAAACTTTAAAAACTTAATCTACACACACACACATCCCATTGATGTGATCATTATTTAGCATTACATAACATTCTAAAAAACTTTAAAAACTTAATCTACACACACACACACACACACACACACACACACACACACACACACACACACACACACACACACACACACACACACACACACACACACACACACACACACACACACACACACACATTGATGTGATCATTATTTAACATTACATAACATTCTTAAAAAAATTAAAAAAACTTAATATGTGTGTGTGTGTGTGTGTGTGTGTGTGTGTGTGTGTCTTATATTCAAAAAATAAAAAACTAAGACCTATACATGACATGGATTGTTTTTTACATGTTTTTTTTATGATTTATCATATATAGAACATCATATATCCATTTTTTATATACACGTGTTTTATGGTTTATATGAGTGAGATGTAGGACATACAAGTTCTATATGACATGGACACATATATGTAGGACATTCCTACACCTAGTAACTACGTTCTTACACTAGGGACAAGCCTTTATTGAGGCATATTGATAATTTTTAAAGGTGTTATCTTTTTATGAACATTTTAATTTCTCATATTGAGTTAATTTACACTAATTATCCATTCCTTGATTTGACTCATATTGATTCAATTGCTATTTAAGTGGATATTGTAAGTTATATATGAGATGATGGCATGCATTAATTATTTAGATTAGTCTTCCTTGTTATATGCATGATTAATTTTGGTGTGTGTTACCTTGTGTGATGCTTGGTTTTTCATTACATTGTGTGACTCTTTTTCTATTTTAATTGAATATGATTTTATGTGACATTTGATTGTCCATTATGTGTATCCATTGGCCTTGTGTGACATTTGATTTCCCTTTGTGTGAGTTAAATTTTATCTTTCATTGTGTGTGTGACATAATTTTTCCATTATGTGCATGACATATAATTCTCCATTGTGTATGTGTCTCTGACATTTGATTTTCCATTATATGTGGCACTTGGTATTATGTGAAAATTAGTTATATATTGAGTGTAACTTATTACCTTGCATGAAATTAAGGGTGATTTTTTGTGATTTATTGTATGTGTCATGGACATGAAACTATGTGTGACTCTATTTACTATGTGTTCATAGATGTAATATTATCTACTGAGCTTGTTCATATCATAATCTATATCACACACTCCTTTATTTTTTAGTTTTATGATACAAATTATGCATCTTATATGTATTTATTACTCATTTTATGGATGGTCATTGTTGTATTGATATTCATTATGTTACATACATACATATGTGTGTGTATGAAACATAATGAATGTATTGACATGAAACTTTTATGCATTAGGATACATGTTTCATACATGCTTAGATGATCTCTTCTTATTATGAAGATATATTACTCATATGTTACTACATGCTTTGCATTTCTTATATTCATTTATATAAAATATGGTGTGTATTAATATTTATTTTGATATTAATAAGATACATTTATCACTTTAAAATGGGGGCATACACATGGATTGTCTTATAGATTTAGCCTTCACTTTGGAATAAAATTCAAAATTTGGGCACAATTTACCTAAAAATGTTTTTAAGCATATTAATATAGGTTTTACTTAGATTATGGTAGGTCTAACATAGATTGGGGGGATAGTCAAGGCATATGTCATTATTTATAGGATTATGAGTTGTGTTTCATTGATTATATGAGATTATTACACATATTACATTAATTAGATTCCATAGGCTATCTAAATGGAGGTGTATGTTCACACTTTCATATAAATTATGATACTTTGGACTTAGATTACATAGGTTATGGGATTAGAAACATATACAAAGTATATGTGACATATTCTACCAAATTTTATACTTAGAAATTACTTAGATTGAATCATTTAATATGTCTGTAGTGGATGATTCAAAAACTTTATGTATTTTCTCAAACTTTAGTCATTTTTCAAATTCATTGAAACCCCTAGTGGATTCCATTACCATTACATATTATTTGTATTATACCTTGTTGATATATAATAAAATACTTTCATAACCTTGTGATAAAACATTTATAATCTATTTTGATATGCCATTTTTTTTCATGATTGATATTTATTGTTTAGTGTTATCTTTTTGATACAAGTGTTACTGATGTCATTTAAATGATTGCAAGTATAGTCAAATGATGATCTATGATTGAGGGTGGAATATTTTGGAAAACTATTGTAACCATGGAATACATGTATAAAAGGATAATTATAAGAAATATTTATTAATTTTCACCATTCCCTTCTTTGTGTTATTTGTATTGTAGATACATGTGATGTGCTTAATTTTATGGTTTCTAGTTTGAGTGGCCATCATTAGGATTGAGTTAATTGTGTTCATTATTTAGTATTTATAAAATTATAATTAGTGTCAGATGTTGTTATTTTTTTAAGCACCATGGTTCCTGGATGGAAATTTTTTTACAAGGATTCAGATCCTTGGTTTTAGCATTTCTAGACATAGACTTTGACTTATGAATTAACATTGTTAAATCATTATTTGGTTAAGATCCTTCACTAAAACCATGGTAATAATAAGTATTATTGAACTAAGACCTTTGTTGAGGTTAATTTAATTAATTTTGAATTTAATCATAGATTAAATCATAATGAATAAAATATTAGGTCCAGGAATTGACCTCAACTGAGTGGAAGTGAAATGAATTAGGGTAGAGAAAAGAGAATGAGGAGAGTGAGGATTATTTTCTACATGTTATGTAGACCGCATTGCTAGGGCATTGTAAAATTTGAGTTTTTGGCATCCATGATTCCCTAGACATGATGTATACTTTATGAGGTTATTGGAGGAACATATTTCATTATTTTAAATGTGCTTGGATGTTTCCCAAGTAACACACATAAATAGAAAGATAAGCACATACAAAAATAAAATGAGAAGAGAAAATTTAGAATCAAATGAAAGATATAATATTATAATTTAGAGTATTTTTCCACTAGGTTATTTTTTTGCCTATTACTCCTTATGATTGTCTTATACCATTGTTTATCTTGGAAAAAAATACAGGAGGTTTTAGGCAACCAAGAGAAAGAGTTCTAAAAGCCTAGGGTTTTTCATACACATACTATACCCTCAGGTTTTATGATAGACACTTATTATTGTATGAAAGGTTTAATTTCTTGTTTAGTAGTGCAAATTGTGTTATGTGTTTTAGCAATAATATTTTTATGATTGTTAGCTTTCTTGAAAAACCCTAACAATTTTTTTACAAAGGTTGGATTCATATTTCCCTGGGATGTCACTATAAATGATATAAATAAATTAAAAAAATATTTTAATGGTTAAATGGTTCAAAATGATTTTTTTTTAAAAATCCTAGACTATGATGTTGTTTTTTTATATGTATCCTTGTGGGGGTTATCTTTCATGTTGTGAACCCTAATCTATTAGTGGAATAATTATCTTATTAAACTTTGATATTTTATGTTTTTATTCCATTGGGGTTTTGTTTATGGGACTCTTTAAATCTCATGGTAGATGGATGGGATGGTAAGCGCCATTGATGGTTGGGGTCACCTTACTCTTCCTCAGTAATTGCATAATGGAGCATTAGTTTCAATTTTGATACACTTGATTATTTTATTAGAATATAAGGGTTTAAATTAATTTGAATACATTATTATTATGTATACATAGTAATGGAAAACCTATTGGAGTCTTATTCATATTTTATTTGATTATTAAATTATTTGTTTCAACTATCGCAAGAATTTGGTGCCAAAGAGATTTTGAAGCACTATACATTGATGTGGGATTTTCTATTCATAATAACATGTAATATAAAAACATTATTGATTCATTATGTTACTACTTATATCAATAAGTTCATTAATATGTTTATATATATTTTAGATCAATTGTATTATGTACAAACATATTGATTATACTTAGTATTATCTAATATTACATTGTATGTAAATAGATGCATGCAACTCTCATATTAAGTTTTATGGGTTTTATTTTCCATATTTGTAATATGTAACTTATATGAAAAATATTTAATCATTTTATTTGAATCTAGTGATTATTTAGATGTGTAATTCATTCTTGGAATTAATCCTACCATGTATGTTGTTACTCTTATTTACATAATTTTAGTAATCGAGCATTTAACTAAAAAACCTTAATCCTAAATTTGCAAGTAATGCATTTCATTTATTCTATTGTAGTATTACAATGTTATAAAATGTATATACATAGTTATATTTTTTATCTTATAAACTTTGCTACCAGAAGGAGTAAATTTTAGGATTAATTTGGTGATTACATAGCTTGGCATCATACAATGCATGCTTTGAAGTTTTAATTGGGTAAGAATTTGGTTTTATCTTATAAAAATATTTAGTGGAGCATTATATTCTATGTGAAATTCAGTTGAGTTTTAGATCAGTTATTTTTTATCTTGTAAATCTCACTTTAAATTAAGAGGCAATGGATCCTCTATTTAACTTTGTATGTACTTACTATTGGATAAGAAATAATGAGTTAATATTTTTTATCATTTTTACTTCTTGAACTTTATGCATTCGGTAAAAAAATTATGTTGGATCTAAACTTATTTTTGAGTAGTTGTTATTGTTACATTGAGAGATAAAAAAGCTAGATTATTATTCTTTTTAGCATTATGGGACTCCTGTATGGAAATAATTGTGTTATGTTACCACTCAATTTTAATTCTACACATGCTTAAAGTTATACCAGTTGAAAATTATAAAGGAAACTTGGAGTAATTAACATTAGTTTACATTTTGATTTAAAGCTAATAAATCATTGACAACTTATGAAGCATTATTGGGACATTTAATATTGATAATAATGATGGTCGGTTGAATTATTAAACTATTTTAAATAGGTTTCCTTGACATTTTAAATTTAAATACAGATTGAGCAAGGTATAAACCCTAACTTATTGATGGTGTAAACAATCACATTTAATATTTTATATTCATAAGAAAGTATTTGATTTGAAATATGAACTAAATTAACTCACTTAAGTTAGGGTTACAATGAATCCCTTGTTAAAAATGGTTAAGCGGTTAAAAGAGTTTTATTTCTTATAATATTAATTCATAACATGGCATCCTATAATTAATTTATATATCATTTTATAAGTATATAAATATACTTGATCCTTTTATTAAAAACTAATAACATGTTAAAAATACAAATATGAGTACATTAAGGGTATCATCCATGCTATAACACAATGATATTACATTTTCATAGATTAATTTCCCAAGGGAATCTCATAGAGTACATAAGAGAAATATGAACCATTGATGAGGCAATGTGGTAAGTTTTTAAGACACGATGGTAACATGATGAACTCCAAGATTGTTGACTAATATAACTTTCATCTTAAATAGTATAGCAAGGGAATACAACATTTAATTTTTAGTATAATATAAATTATTTTTCATAAAATTTCAGAGGTATCTACTCTATTTCTTTTGAACTTCCTTGAAATTGTGAGGCCCAAACATGTTATGTTATGATTTTTATATTTATATGATGTGATTATATAAGGTAAAACATTCAATTTCTATAATAAATTATACCTCGTAAAGTAAATCACTTGTTGGAAAAATTTTCATAGCCTTAATAATTTTGACTTTTTAAGTATAACATTTTGAGGCTGTGACATTTTGTATTAGAGACAAGTTACAACTATAAGGATATTTTGGGAAAAATGATAAAAATGTTGATTTTTTTTATCAAAATATAGTGAGGAAATTAATAGGTAGAGGTGGAATTTATAACAACCCTTCCTATGGAGGCAGAGGTAGTAAGAAACTAAACAAGAATATGAGGAATGAACCCCCTCCGATGGTGAAAAAAAAGATAATGTTGAAAAAATTCCAATAAGGATAATGTTGTTAACCTATTATGGAATGATGAAATTATGACTGGAATATTGGCTGTGATCTATAATAAAAAGATAAATTGGATTCACATAGTCAAATATTGGTTAATCTTGAAGGCCATGGTAAAAATTAGCAAGGCAAGGAATACATTGAGGTAGATGGTGAAAAAAATAAAACCCCAATTTACATTGAACCTATAATGAAGGAAATATAAAATATTCTACCTCCTACTTATGTGGGAGGATATTCTAGTGATGCCACTAAGGAATGTTTATGGTTAACTTGTAAAAGTATTTTTCCTTGCATAACATAAGTTCCAATATTAAATCTTGAATTTAGGCCTATAAATTGGTGGGTGATGTAGCATTATGGTAGAATAATTTATGTTATCTAAATGGGTATGATCCTATCACCCTTAATTTTTAAAATTTTGAAAATTAGTTGAGAAATGGGTACCTAAATGCTACATATAAAGAATAAAAAATTACAAAATTTCAGCTTCTAAAACAAGCTGTTGTGACTATGGTAGACAATGAGAAAAAGTTTCTCAGTATTCCATTATACTAATTATATTCACAATGAGGATATAAAGGTAAAAAAGTTAAATATTGAACTTGTGGGAGGTTTTAATTCATGATACCAATATGACTAAACCTTGTGTTGATGTGGGTTTCATACACATCAAATATTTATATAGGAAGGTCCCTAATGTTTTAGGATTGGTGAAATGTACTCCAAGGAATGATTTGTAAATATAAATTTTATAAATAACCATTTGGTGGAATAGTAGTGAGAAAGGTGTTTATTTACCTCATATGGTTAAGGTATGATTTATATCTAACTCTAAATATAAATCATACTTTATGTGGATAGGTGGATCTAAGCTACCTTAAATAATTCTAAAAAAGATAAAAAAGAGGGAAGGATAAGGAAGAAAAGAAGGGGTGTTATTATCCAACCAAAGATTAAAATATTTTAAAGTAAATTACTATAACAGGTCAAGCAATATCAAAAATAATGTCTATTATGGGTTACCTAAAAGCACAAAGCACAATAAACATAGTGAAGAGTATACAAAAATAATTGTAGAAAGATTCATTTATTACAAAAAGAAATATTTTTAGTGCCAGATTTATATGAATATCTAAAGTCACTAACAATTAATAAGTATGATATATAACCAAATTAATGAAAATAATAACATAATATTAAATATTATCCCTACAAATAACACACACTTAGCCTATTACAAATTTATAAACTTAATGGAAAATTTCCAACGAAACATACAAAGTTTGGAAGAGACGACACATTCACACAAACTCAAAAAATAGTCATATAAAATTTATTTTTTTGCATTAATTTATAAAATTATCATCTCTTTACAATAGATAAAAGACATGCATATCTTTGGATGGGATCACCTCATTCTCTAAGATTGTCCAATTTTTAATAATAGAAAATAAGATTAAATCTTAATATAATCATCTAGAATATGCATGATTTACAATATCTATAAATAATAGTATTAATTTATCTCTATAGTTTGTATACAAGTATATAAATAACTCAATGAAAAATACACTCTAGTGGTCACTTCACTAGTTATGAGTAACATTACTAGTTGAAACTATATTCAAACTAGACTATATTGTAATTGAAATTAGCCAACCAAAAATACTAGGAGTAGGGGATGATAATGTGTAACCTACTATGTACAACCATTTTATGGCCATAGTAACTTAATTACTTTGAGGTAATACTATAGTTTTGACTATAATTAGACCTACTTGAACTTGTGAGGAAGTTGTAATAGAAGGTAATGTCACAAATATTAACCATGTCATAATGTATACTGTAATATACCTATGAGATTGAGACAAGGTTTTTAAAAATAAAGATAATAAATATGAAGCTTCCACATAAATGATCAACGTTCATGTTATTTTATATTTTCATATTTATTCATAGATGTGAATTCTAGTTCAATGGCTTCAAAATTGATGACAAGAAGCTTAAACAAGATTGTAATCTTATTCATTAATTTCATGTGTGAGTATATTTAATATTTAAAATAAGTACTCATATCCTATGATTATACCACTTTGTTACTAGCAAGAATAATTAACTGAATCACTCAGTCACTATTTCAAAAAATTATGCTTTTAACCTCTACTATAAGTCTATTGATAGTAGTTTGAATAAAGATATCATAAAATGGTATAATTACAATTTTCATGAGTGGAATGTATATGATATTAGAAGCATAATGATTGAGATGGGGATGTGGTGAATCAGTCTTCAAAACATTTATTCAATTCAACTTAATAGTCATGAACCATTCATATAAGTACATAGATCTTAACAAGCATAAGCAACCATATAAGATCTTGAAACAAGATAACACGTCATATATGTGGGAAACCCTCAAGGGGAAGAAAAACCACTAATATTTTAAATTGGAATATATTAATATAATTCAAGAAGTAATCTTTAGTGAAGCACCAACTCCACATGGAACACCAACCCCAACTAGTCAAACACCCACTCAACTAGGCTTTAGTAAGCACCAACTTACAAGGAGGAACTAACCCCATAGATGACTTAGCACCAACTAAACCACCTAAAATATTGTATCACCTTAATAACACTATGTTTCTCAACTAATAGATGATGACCACCTCTTCATCTCTTTACACTTGCCTTCTGGGCCTCTTCGCTTATCTAGGTCTCTTCAAGATTGATTAGTTCATATGAACTTGATATTCATACTAAAAAATTATATTATATATTCATGAATATATCTATAAACCAATATAATGGTATACATGACCTCATTCTACTACTCAACATACTCTTTCATTTTCTTATTCACTCAATTATCTTACTCACTCAATTAGGCCTAATTAGTCTTGCTCTTTTACAAGTCACTTGATCTCACACACCTTGGTCAAACATACACACTTTAAAAATTATATTAACCTTAAAATAGGTCTTATAAAAGGTTTAAAACATTAATAAAGCAATATATTAAGTCAGCCACAAATTAATAGACCAAATCTTGTTTTAGGCCTTAAGGAGACCTAATTCAATTAGGCCTACTTTGGCAACATGTTACCTCATGACCCATTGAAACAAAATAAAATAAATTTATGAATAGGATAATTAAAAATAAAAATAAAATATACCTTATCCAACTTAAATTTAATTCCAAAACACATTTAAGGTCTAACCACCACTTGAACCCATTCTGAAAACATTGTTCACAATAGTCCTTCATACACACATAAAGTCTGTCTTGAACAATTGAAGCATAAAAAAAAAATTACCAATAAAAATAATAATAAATAACATATTCAGAAAACTCATGACATTTGGTTCATTAAAAAACTTATTATATACTTCAACTTAGGGTATACATGTGCAAATTCTTCTATATAAAATGATCACTTAGAACTACCAACTAGCCTCAAAACACAATCATGGAAACTTGAATTTATAACACATAAAATAAAAAAATAATGGAATTAAAATGTATGTAAATGATAATAAAACATCCTAAAAACAACCTCCAACAAAATATCATAAGCTCTAATGTCAACTATTCATCTTGTAGACCAATTTGTTGACCTTCTCTCTCACAGACCTCACTCAGCCAGACAAGCCATTTTGGATTCAATATTTTCACTAATTTAAATAAATAAAAAACATTATACAGAGTATTAATATGAAATAAAATTCACAAAAAACATGTATATGCACTTATATCCATCTCTTTTTCATGAAATCATATCGAAATCCACCTTTTCATACTGCCTAGGTTTTACATTATTTTTCTTCATTAGACATGCTAGCAATTGGCCAACTTGGATCACAAAATTTGTAAAAATGAGGGATATAAATTTTATATAAACCTTCATGTACAAAAACTACAACTATAAATTTTTTCTTCCATCTATTTATCAATTTTGACTTGGTCAATTCTGACTGCTACATTAAATCTCTAAGAAATAAGGCCTTTCTTATAGGGTCCACTTACTCACTTAGAGACTCAATAAAACCTAGAGATGTCTAGGAGAGTTTAATAAAACCTAAAATAAATAAAATAACCGTACCAATCCATTATAATCACTTTATAACAGCTTATTTCATATCGGGTCACTATTAGGGTTCTTTGAGGGTTTAAACCAGATTCCAATGTTAGCAATCATTCATAAAGCTTAACCCCTCATTATAGAGACCAATGCATAGAAATTTTAGATATGAAAAGTACCCATATAAAATTAATATATTAGGTTAATATTCAAGGATTAAATGTTCCAATGAATACCTAAAAGTCCTCAAGTTGAGAAACCTTCATTCTATACATTTGAGAGACCTCAAAACCACTTTTCATGCCTTTTATTGAAAACCACGACTTCAAAATTTGTGAAAATTATTAAAAAAACATATAATACCTTTGAAAACACTCAATTTTACATAATATCATTGGAAACATAACCTCATACCCTATTAGGCCATACTCTCTCTTTATTCTCTTAGACCTTGACTTGCAAACCATATTAGGCCTAAAAGATGACCTTCAAGATTATTTCCATGTAATTACACCTCATTATCAAACTAAAGAAACCTATCTCATGATTAAACACTTATTTACATAATTCATATGCCTTGACAACACCTCATGACACCTTATTAGGTCATGCATGGTCTAGAACTAGTCTAGTTATAGACTTGGAATTAGTGTCTTACCCATGTAGGCTCACCTTGAAACTATCTTTAGTGATCCAATGACTCATATGAATTATAAATCATCCTTATACAAAATTTTATTCCTTTGTGCATCCATATAACTAGGTCACCATGATCAAGCTTTCTCACTAGGACTTTACAAGCTATGCCTAGTGCCATAACTAGGCTTCTCAAGTACTTGAATCTTGAAAAATGATATTAAAAAACTCTTTGATGATTATACACCTTTATCACATGCATTAAATTATATTTAAAATATTTCATACCTTTGAACATAGTTATTCATGGTCATCATGCATATACTCATGATATGACTATGCTTGTTAAGACTACGCTTCTCAAGACACCTTGTACTAAAAGACTATTACTCAAGAATGCTTACCTCAATGATGCTATAAAAGAAGAACATTCCTTAGATAACACTCTTATACAATTAAAACACCCTTGATAATATCCAACATAAGAATCATTAGGTTACCTTCAAATTATTTCTCAATAGAAAGACATTAAGTTTCCTTCTTGTCACATGGCTCCTTGTCACATCAATCACACAAGCTCATATCTCATAGGCCATTCACCATACATCTTCACCAGATGTACCTTGACATCAATGACATAAACCTTGACATTAGTGACATTATATTGACATCAATGACAACACTATGCCATCATGTCTTTTCATGTACAAGACTAGGCATCCTATGCTCATACTTTCTCAAGACACTACTAAGCTAAAGTTCTTGACAAAATTGTCAGGAAGGAATTTCCATGCTGACATTCACATCAGTATAGAACCACTAAGACATAAATGACAACAATAATTATAGTCACATGACATCAACCTTCATAAGAACCTTTGACATCAATGACAATATCAATGTCAAACCTCAATAACATGGCTAATTCTCAACATATGCCATATGTTAACGTATCTCAAAATTTTGCTAGTTTTTTGTTCTTGGCATATAAATTTCTAAATAAAATCTTTAATTTGATTATTTAACTCCATAAAATGACTTATTTTATTAGTTACATAATTATGGGTTAAATCAATGTTTGGAAGCTAAAATAAATTGAGATGTTGATATGAATTTGGCATCTAATGTCTTCACATACTCATAAAATTTTACCACATTTCTTCACTATGTTTTTGATTTTTCCCTTTACTTTTAGATAGAGAATAATATGTTATAAATGGCTTTGATTAAGCTACGCACATTGTCCACTATATCTTTAGGAGGTTTTATTCTACCTTGAGCCTCTAGTATTTTATTATTTTGTTTTATCCCATGAAATATATTATTTAAGATTCATCCAATTGGAATATGCCATATAAATAGGGTCTTCATGGTTCTCATCCTCTTACCTATGCCTATTTTCCTTTTCTTTGTTAATTATAAGAGTTATTCTTTTCTTATTAACATTTTGTCAAGTTCTAATTGTTCTTCACCTCACCCTTTTGAGTTTGTTGGAAGTCTCATCAAATTTTATGGTCAATTTGGGATATTTAGTATCACTAAATCTTATTTAGCTTATTATTTGTCTTACATTTTGTTTATCCATGTGGGAGTCACTAGCAAGTCTTCAGGAGAGTCCTAAGAGGTAAAGAGTGAATTAATTTATGGTAGAAGAATGATAATGTAAGGAGATGGAGGAATATATGGAGGAGACATGATCATGTATGGGTATGGATAAGTGAAATAGGGTGGTGTGGATAGTGAATTAAAAAGTGGGATGAGAAACCTCTTTTTATATATCTTAGTCTAGGGAGGGGTCGTAAAAACATACTTGGTGAAGTCATAATACTCTTGAATTGAGAAAATTATTGAATCTATTATCACTGTGTAATCTCTCATATTTTCTTATTCTATGCAATATAAAATCATTCTATGTGAATATCTAAGTAATTTCATTACAACCTGGGGAGGGATCCTAAGAACATACTTGGTGAGGTCATAATACTCTTGAACGGAGAAAATCTCTCCTTTTGTGGCACTATATGGATACCATCCTCCATCCATCACTTAAACCTTGAAGGTCCATCCTAAGGTTCATGCAATTGAAGAATATATTCACCATCAATAGGAGGTCCTTGCAAGTTTGTGTGAAAATTTAGCTATGGCCCAGAATCGCATGAAGCAACAAGCAGTTCAACATAAAAGTGAGAGGCATTTTGACATTGGTGATTGGGTATTTTTTCACTTGTAGACATATAAATAGATGTCATTAAAGAAACAAAAAAAGTATAACAAGTTTTCCCCTAAGTATTATGGGCCTTATCAGATCTTGCAAAAAATTGGCAGTGTGGCTTACAAGTTAGATTTTCATTCATCCACTCACATACATCTGGTATTTCAGGTATCATACCTAAATAAAGTCATTGGACTTAGAGTTTCCATTCAAATATAATTAATATAATTGTAAGATGAAGGTAGAGTTTTTATTAATCCTGAGGTGATCCTTCAAAGGTGCACCAAGTAGCTACATTTTAGAGCAATTATTTAATACTTGATCAAATAGAAGAATCTACCATGTGAAGATGCCACTTGGGAGGATGAATCATTTGTGTAGTATCATCTAGAGTTGCCACAACATTGAGGACAATGTTGTTTTGAAGGGGAAGGGCTTATTACACCCTTAACCATTGGTGTGTCTAGGGATATGTGTGACTGACTTGTGTCTTACATACATCTTTTATTTACTTGTTACATTTCTCTATGTTCTTAGATAGTTTGGCCTATGGAATAACTTTGGATAAGTAGAATATATATAGGAGGTAGTGGTTAGTATTTATTCATTGTGTTAAGTATTATGATATTAGTGCATTGTTGTGGAGGTTTCCCCCTTGAAGTGACTTTTCTATATTATCTAGTATTATATTTTACTATCAATTATTACTATGTAATTTCTCATATTTTCTTATTTTGTGTAATATAAAATCATTCTATGTGAATATCTAAGTAATTTAATTACAAGTGGTGTGAGAGCTTCGATTTAGGCAAGTTTCTTGCAGAATTGTTTTTGGATCTAGTGATGTGTGGTTTCTGGGAGAAGTGAAAGCAAAAAACATAACTTGCAATCCAGGAAGAATTATTTTTTTCTATTAGTACAATATTGCTTGAAATGCTTTTTTGAAAAAAATATTTAAAAAAAAAGGTCTAATTTTTTTTTCCACTTGCACACTTGCAATCATTTGATTCATCTTGATGAGATGATTGCAATGGTATATTCTATCAGTAAACTTTTTTGGTACCAAGATTTTTACTTTAGTATGCAAAGGTAGTCATTAGATTCATCTTGATAAGGTGATCACAATGGGACCATTTCCTAGTACACTTTTTTTTGGGGTTAAAACCCTCCTAGGGTTTATTTATGGTAGGTTATTCAACTTGGGGAAGAAAAGGGGCACCAAAAACTCATAATAATCCTGTTGATGACATGGAATCTGGAACTTAAGATCTAGTGATTTCTTAGCTTCAAGCAGAGATAAAAAACTTGGGGAGGCATGATGACTTTATTGCAGTCCAGGATAATGTTTTAGGGATGCATAGAGAGATTAATGGGGTTCATAGTGAATATAAACATATCACTACACAATTGGCTGCCCTCACATCTTAGTTTTAGCCTAACAACCCTCCACTTCAACATTCAAATCCTCCTCTCAACAACTCCCATGTCATTATGAAACTAATGTTGCCAAAAGTAGACATGCATAAGTTTGATGGTAAGGATCCTCTCACTTAGATTACACAAATTGAGAATTTATTTGAGCTACATCAAACCCATAGTTATTAAAGGGTGATGGTGGCATCCTTATATCTATAAACTGGGTAATTCATTTGGTATCACAGGTTATGTGCTCAAAAGAAAAAGAATGGTGCTCCTATTATATAGAATATTTTTACTAAGGAGTTGACAAATAATTATCAGAATAATGTCTCTAAGAACTATTTTAGCCAATTATCCAAGTTGTGGCAAATAGGAACTGTGAAGGAATATATTCATCAATTTTAGAATCTCTCTTTATAGGTGGAAGATATCACTGAGGGAAATTTGATTGATCTATTTTTGGGTGGCCTCAAAGATAACATCTAATACAAGGTTTAAATTTTTAACCCAACATCTATATCAAAAACTATCCCTAAGGCACACATGATATAATAAAAAGAGATGGTCAAAAGGAAAACTTTCACTACTGGTCATGATCACAACTTTCCAACACCATTATTTCTACAACCCACCATATTAACACAATTACAAGTTAAGGAGAAGTGAGCCAAAGGGTTGTGTTATGGTTGTGACAGTAAATGGAGAAAAGACCATTATTATGTTGAAAAGAAGCTATTTTACATTTAAGGTGCCAATGATGATGAAGATAATGCATAAGTACATGATGAGGATGCAAAAGTTTTTGAGGAGGAATATGAAGAATCCAAGCCTACTATTTTATGTCATGCCCTATCAAGTATTAGTACTCCAAAAACTATTAAGGTGATGGGTTTCCTTAAGAAATAGAAGGTCACTATCTTGATTGATTCTAGGAGTACACACAAATTCATTCATAGTAAGTTGGCTACTTGTTTGAACTATTTCATTTATCCATCTCTAGAATTTTAGGTTATGATTGTAGATGATGGTACTATTAGCTATTTAATAAAATTTCATAGTATTAGTTGGCCATGGGAGACTACTTATTAGATTATCCTATGTTTTCTATTCTAATGGGTGGAGCTGATATTATGTTGGGAGTCCAGTGGCTCACCACTTTGGGCACTATTGAGATGAATTTTAAAGAATTATTTGTTGTTTCCAAAATTAGCTCAGCTCATTTTTGGAACAACCCCCTGCGAAACTTATTCGTTTCACCTTTTTCTCTCTAAGTTCATTTTTTGAGATGGGTTTTTCTTGTTCTCATATTTTATCAACTAGAATCGTTCGAAGTTCGTAATGTCTCTTTGTTACAATTTCCCCAAAATGCAAAATTTGTTACTATCTCGATGCGACCAGGGGACCAATTTGCCTTTTCCCAGAGTTAGTATTTTTCCTTCCATTTTCATGCATAGGCGGCAAATTTTGCCGACAATGTATTTTTTCTTCTCCATGTAGGAGTGGCAAATTTCACCACCCTTGCATCTAAAATGCAGGAGCAGAAAATTTTTCCACCCCTACATTTTTCTCCTTCACATGTAGGAGCAGCAAATTTTGCTGCCCCTACATGTCTTTTAAAATGTTCAATGTAGGAGCGGCAAATTTGGTCGCCCCTACATTGCCTCATTTTTTTCACATGGAATTTATGACAACATGCATTGAGTGGTTGGGGCCATTTTTTGCCCCATTTAATCCCTTTTTGGTTCATTTTAATTTATTTCTTCCAATTCTCCTCCTACCCTCTACCTCTAGACAATCCAGCAAGTGAGAAGAAGCATTTTTCATTGGATTCAACTTCTCAATGCATGTCATTTTCTAGGTAGGTCTTTGTTTTTGCATTTTATTTCATTTTCTTCCTCTTTCTTAGGTTTTTTTTTTGTTTTCTCCTCTCCCCCTCTTCTCTTCCTCCCATTAGGACACCTTCCTCTTTCCACTATGCACCTTCTCTTTTCTTCCATTCCTCCCCGTTTGGCTTTCCGTCCTCTTCCTCCATGCTAGGGTAGTGATTTTCGATGCTCTCCCTTCTTTCCCAGATATTACTACCTATAAGGGTAGTGAATTTCACTACCCTAACCATACGTTCCCCCCTCTCTTGCACCAGTGGCAAAATTTGTTGCCGATGCAGGTCTGCTTGACCAAGGTGCATCGGTGGAAAATTTTTCTACTATTACACCTAAGTGCAAGGGCAATAAATTTTTCCACCCTTACACCTTTTCTTCCTAGCATGCATGGGTGGAAAATTTTGCCATCAGTGCATTTTTTTTATCTTGCATGCACAAGCAGTAAAATTTGATGCCTCTTCCCCATTTTTCCTCTCAACCCACTTTCACCTCAACCCTATCAAGTGCCCTTCTTTGGTCATGATCACCCAACGTGCAATTTTCCTAAATTGACTATTTTTTCCTAATTGCATGATCATGATTCTTACCATAGTTCCCCTTGAGGATTCTCTTTCACCAGCATCCTTTCAACAAAGGCTCATCCCGATGACTGAAACTTCTTCGAAGAAGTTGAAGGCCATGAAGTACCAATATCAAGGTGTTTTCCCAATCACCTTGGTCACTTCTAATGTTAATGACATTAGAGACATAGAGATCACCCATGTGGATATGGCCAAGTTTGTGGAGAGAACCAAGGTAGCCAACCCGAGCTCAGAGATGAAAAGAATCATTGAGAGCAATATTCACCTAGTCTCCTCTTTCCTTGTAGTGGTGCATCTCACAGAGTTCATCCTCCAGTGTGCCTAGTTCTATAATAGAGAGACTAGGACAGTGTCAGATGCCAGTGGCAACACGATAATTTGGCTAGACCCTGAATTTATCGATAAAGTTTTCATGTGCCCTCTTACTATCGAAGTGCTAAAAATTGACTTTGTTGAGGCACAACAAGAGTATGAAAAAGCTCTTGAGAGGGTGAAAAAGGTGATGAATAATAGATGGCTCAAGACTCCCAGAGCCAACTTATTTAGATGGCACAAATTTTTTTGAGGAGTGATTTCATAGAAAAAGTTGGTGACTTAATTACTCTTCTCAGTAGAGTACGAGGTCTACCATCTTCTTCCCAATTCCATGAATGGATGTATCCCTTTATTAAGATAATTCTATAAGGGAAACAAATCATCTTCTAAGGTGAGCAGATCAGTGACGCTCTTCATGAGTAGTTGACAAAAGTGTCTACTACTTCAAAGTTCTATATGACTTCATACTTAGTATACATCGCAGCCTCAATGCGAACCTTTCCAAGTTTGACAACAAAAGGAGATAGAAGAACCACCCTGGTTTATTCATATTACCCTTAGCTGACACTAAAAGGATCAATTCGTCACTTTAGGAGGTTAAATGATGCCTTCTTCATAGTGTTTTTGTGCCTTTTCAATCCTCAGCTAGAACATAAAAGAGTATCAAATGAAGCTAGGGTGGTCATCAATGATTTCAGCTGCATGTTTTTATAATTCCCCTCCTTTTGCTATCTATGAGTTGGCTTTTTCTAAGGTTATCCCTACATGCTCCCTAGATTTTCATCTAATAAATTAGTCCTAGTGGAGCTGTGTAGATAGATTATTGTCATATACACTAAGACAATGGAGCTTAAGAAGCCAAGTCTCAAGTTCCCAATAGAAATTGGTAGATGCTCAGTTTTGACCACCGCTAAAGCAAGGGTAATGGAGATAGAAATTCAATTGGTCACCATGAAGCAGTTCAAGAGAAGGCCCAATTTTTATTATAGGAGTGTCAAGGATATGATCCAAAGAAAGACTTAGTTTCATGAGCCTATGATTGAGGACATCTGGGTAGACTTGAGAATAGTAGAAGAGATCAGAAGGATGGACTACAATAGGCTGACTCTGGAGCAGATTGAATATCTAGGGCTTGCAGATATTATCCCTAGTTTGGTTGATGATAAGAACATAATTAATAGTAGATACTTGGCTGAGAAAGTCACTAATTCTCTTCTTCCTCTAATTTAGTGGTCCCAAAAATAATTGACTTCTTTAAGAAAGAGATTTGAACCAATATTGGCTAACACCAATGATTGGCTAGAGGCCAAAGGAATCACATTGAAAGAATTCATCATAAGATCAGAGGCCAAATTATAAGAAGAAATAAGGAAGAGAGAAAAGAATAGAACTAAGAATAAAGGTGACATTCCTTCTCTATCTAAGGCTCACAAGTCTAGAATCATCTTTATGTCTAAGAAATCAAAGGTTGCTGAGAAGGAGCCAGAATCAACAGCTACGGGGGTTGGAGAAAAAAGCACTCAAGAAAAGGTAGCAAAATAGATGGATATAGATGACAAGCCTACAGAGCAATAGATAACTGAGACTCTATCTCCCTAGGAAGGGGCACAACCACTTACAGGAGTTTCTTCTTTGCCACCTCAATCCCCTATGGCAACTCCTTCGCCTCTTTCTCCCATCAGTGTCCCTTCTTCTGGAGCTGGCTCTCCCTCTAGATTTATATTCGGTGATCCTCAAGGTGCTTCTAGAGATGTCCTTCACTCTTCAAGTTCTCTCCCTAGTCTCTCATCTCCTTTTTTTAATATCAGAGAAAGTTCTACCATTGACTAGTCAGCAGCTGATACAATTTCACCTGTTACACCCACTGCACCTATTGTTCCTACTGGTAGTGCAGACATTACCCCAGTAACACTAGCTATAGGGACTGTTGCCACAGTAAGTGCTTCTACTCTCCCACCTTGGTTATCAACTTTCATGCCCAAAAGGAAGAAGCAAGCCATCTCTGTAGATGACTTTGATTTTAGCAAAATAGTGTCAGTGAAAGCTAAGACCCCTAAGAAACCAAAGATCCTTTCAAAAATGGTTGAGGAAAAGGGGCACAAATTTCTAGAGATAGCCAAAGCTCCATAGGATGTAACCCTAGAGGATTTTGACATAAGCAACTACTTCGTTTCTCATGTTGAGTTGGGAAAAATCACTCATGAGGGTGTATAGAGTGACCTATAGTCAGCAATGGATATCATGGTCCATAAATTTGACAGGGAGAAGGAGATGAAGGATTATTACAAGACAAAGGTAGAATAATTGACTGTGGTAGTCAAGAGATTCACTTTTGCTCCTAAAGCAGTGACCACAGAAGCCTTTTCCATAGATGATCTTGTTATTCAAAAAGTAGAGAAAACCTACATGAAAGGGAAAGTACTTGAAGATTATATAGAAAAGATGCATACACAAGGAATTTCCTTGCTTACAGAAGTTGTTGAGAAGATAGAGAAGATGAAGAAAATAATGATAGATTTAGAAGACCTCGTCTCTCTTATTGCTCAAGATATTGACAGTGCAAATAAATATCTTAGCAAGTGGGTAGAGATGAAGGATTTGAAAAAATGCACCTTGGTATCAATCGACATCATTGCCAATAAAGATTCCTATGTTGAAATCAAAGAATCACTGATATACAAAATCCAGGTACTTAGGAGCTGATCAAAGATCTCAAGTCTTCCAAGGATGCTAGTGAGAAAAGTGATATAGGCTTGTTGAATAGACGAGGAATTGTCTTGCGATCTCACCTCTAGAGATAATCAATTTCTTTTAGAAAAAGAGATGATTCAAGAATTCAAAGGTATGATCTAAAGAGATTTTGAAGAGAAAGCATTTTCAATGACTTCTATGGATAACATCTTAGATACTCATTTAACTCTGGATAATCTAAGAACCAGGTTAACTAGTCATGTCAAAGCAATCACAACATTGAAAGATGCTACCATCAGAGCCAAAGTGATCTTCAAAAATACCATTACACTAGATAGTATAGGAATTCAAGCATCTATCACCATGTATGATGCTCTTTTGAAGAAGTCTGGTGGCAAGAGTTGAATCATTTCTCCTTTCTCTCTTCTTCCTTTCTTCTCATGTCCTTTTGTCATGTAAAAGTACATGCACTTTTGTAATATGTAATTACATGTAAAAAATCTAGAAAATATCCCAAAGTCAACGATGACTCATCTTTGACTAGATATTTTAATATTTTAATCTTTTCCAATTTTGAAGGTTTCTCCCTATATATAGAGGGAACCTCTTTTGTAAAAGTATCTCTAGATAATTGAGAGAAAAAACACTGTAGAAATTGAGACACTTCTTGAGACTTTTTTCTCAATTTGTAAATCATATTTTATCGAATGAATGAGAAACAGGTTTATTTTAGACTTTGTGTTGGAGTAATTTGTGTTACTTAGGAAATAGTTCTTATGTTCTCTTTCCTGATAATCTCTCATCTGTTCAATTTAATAAGCAAAGTAGGTGTATGGAAATTATCTAAAGACGTTTCTAAAGGATAAAAGAAAAACTTTGAGATGCTTTTATCTTGGTAACCCTTTTATTAATTATAGTTTTAGGTGAAGACTTTGGGCTTTATTTCACTCTACTGTTACGTGTGTTTCAAATCAATGAAGGAGGCAACGAAAGACATTGTGCTTTCATGGGTTTCCTTGTGGACTTTTTTACTACTTCAAGAGATCTTCTGCTATGCACTAGATACCATTCCTAAAAGAAGATGAATGCTTTCAACCATCGACCAGGACCTCCTTTTGTTCTTTGGACATCATTTCTAAAAAAAGAGATATGGATGGTGTTATACTCCCTGAGTATTATTTTCTATTTATTTATATACATATATAACATATAAGTGATTCATAGGGAACCTCCCCTTGATGAGAGGAGAGATTTATCTCATTAAGATGTGGTAAACCTACACTTTTGTGGCATAAATCTCCTTATACTATGGTTGATATACCCATTTTGTCATTAGTGAGTTGACAAAATATTCACTCAACAGCTTTTGGTGACTCCGCTGGGGACACAAACATGCATTTTGAAGCCTCAAGCTTCAACTTGAAGTAGTTTTAGTTCCTTTTTCATTTGACACTCTGGAAGATCCACCATACACACGTGGTCAGAGAGCTCAGGGCATTGTTAATCCTGTATTTGAGTTGGTGCTACAAACTTATTTTGATATTTCTCCTCCATCATCTTATCTTTAGCAAACTAGGAGCTTCCCTCCTACCAACGCCAGATCTCCCATACCTAGTGAAGCTTCTAGCCTCAATAATGGGAAGGTTTTGTCTTTATTGACCCCACCAAGATTTTTTATCCTACCATTTACCATCTTATCATAATGGATCAAGGTCTATGGGGTAATTATTTTGGCCCTCTCAATTTGACCCCACCCTTACACGAACTACCTCATAGTTCTAGAAAAAAAAATCTAAGTTTTTTGGTGACGGGAAGGTTCACCCTGATGAGCATATTGCCACCTTCTCTATAGAATGTTGCATAATTAGTGTAGAATTTGAAGACATAGTAGTGAGACTTTTTTTAGAAACTCTATAAGGCACTACCGTGGATTGGTTTTACCACCTTCAAGCTCAAACTATAACTGACTAGAATACACTCAAGTCCAAATTTGAAGCTAAGTTTAAACCTACCAAAGATGCACACACCTTGTTAGCTTAGCTTATGTAGATGAAGAAGGAACCCCATGAGCCCATGAGGGATTTCATATCCAAATTCAATAAGTTAAGAAACTAGATCCCTACCATTGCTCAGCCCACACCAGAGAATCTCATGTGCTTTTTTTTCAACTTGCAACTTCCTAAAGTAAATTTTTTGTTGAAGTAGGCTGGCCCTATGGATCTCGTGATGGCTCAAAATTTAGCTATTGAGATTGAGGATGATCTTATTTTGGTAGGTAATATCAGAAAAAACTCCAGTAAAAATAAATTTTCTTCATCTTCTGAAAGTTCTTCTACAAGCACTACAAATCTTATGGTGCAGAAGTTGACAAATGAACTAATAGATTTGATGAGTCAAATGGCCCAAGGTATGTCTATTCCCACTTATCGAGATATGCCAAGGAGAACATTATAGAATTAGTAGTATCAAAGTAATGCTACCTGAAACCAAGGGTAACCAAATTGCCTATCTCCCCCTCAGGGGAAACTTGCCATTGAAGTAGCACCTACCAATTCAGCGGTCAATTACCTAGAGGCTGAACACGACTTTTCACTCCAACCTGAGTTGGACCATCAAGATGATACTAATCTCTTCAAAGAGTAGGAAGAAGAATTAGCTGGCGACTCCAATATCAGTTTCTTGGATTACCAAGATGAAGCTGAACGTAATGGAGAAGGGTTTGATGGATCCTATGCTATTTTTACTAGATCTCAAAACTAGTCAGCTCCATAAATTGACAAAGGAAAAATAGAAGAAGAACCTCAGCCAGTGGTCTCCATCACTAAATGAGGGACTCCATTGCCTTCCCAATCAAAGGATCAAGTAACTAACAAAAAAGTAAATACCTCAAACTGTTCCATATCTTTCACCTCTATTTCTTAGACCAATGCCACACCCACTAAAGATCAAGATGATGGGCCCTCTTCCTCTATCTCAAATTCATTTCAATTATTTGATATAATTGATCACACCAGAAAGACTAAGATTCAAATGACTGAGATTGAGTATTTTGAGAGCCAATCCTGAATAGTTTGATAGGTTGGTAGAATATGTAAAAAATAAAGCTATCCCCACAGGACAAGATTCTTCAAAGGCAACTCATGATTCTCCCAAGGATAAATCCACTCAAAATAATATTTTTGTGACTCCTCCTATTGCTCCCAGGAAAATAGAACCTTTTTATGTTTCCCTGCTGATATATGGTTATAAATTGAGTAATTGCATAATAGACTCTGGAGCTTCTCATAATGTTATGCTTGCCAAGGTCACAGATTCCTTTGGTCTAACTTTGACCAAAACTTTTGGGAGGTGTTTTTATATGGAAAACAAGCAAGTCCCACTCCTTGGTCAAATAAAAGATGCCCAATTTGCATTCGCAGCTTTTCCAAAAAAAAAAGATAAAAATGATGGTTCTGGTGGCTGATGTTCTAGCCTCTTACGACATCCTTCTTGGGTGGAATTTCTACAAGGATGTTGGGGGTGTGCTAATCATGGACTTGTCGGAGGAAAGGATCCCAATTCAAGGTATTATGAAGATATTGCTTCCTAAAAAAAAAGGCAAAATATGTAGTGACTCGATCATCAACACCAGAAGCTCAAATTTTATTTGAGTCTTCAGACATGGGTAACTATTTCCTATCTACAGACAAAGTTCATGAGGCATCTAAAAAAACTCCTATAGGTAACAACTTGGAACCATGTTCATTTGATAAAGCAGAAGGATCGATAAAGCAAAATGGATGCATGGAAGAACCACTTCCCCCAAATGAAGAAGTTTTCAAAGAAAAAGTGGTGTCTAGTGAGGTATGGATCTTAGAATTTGATGGTAGCTGCTCTTCCACTAGTTTAGGAGCTAGGGTTGTGTTGTTATCTTCTCAAGGAGATATTATTACCTTATCTTACAAGTTGTAGTTCAGCAACACCAACAACACAATCAAGTATGAATCCCTATTGCTCAGATTACAAGCTGCTAGAGAAAAAGGCATTAAACTCCTTCATGCTAAAGGGGATGTTGAATTGGTGGTTTATTAGGTAAGGAACCTTTATCAAACCAATAATGAAAGATTGTGCCATTACCATAATTTAGTTTGGAACCAAATTAAGAACTTTGATGCTTTTAACATCTCTACCGTTTTGAGAGAATTCAATGACCAGGCAGATGCATTGGCTATTTTTTCTACTCTCTTAGTTCCCCACCCAAACTTTAAAGGAAACAAGTACACTATTGAACTAGTCTTTTGACCAAGTGTACCTGATAATGCCAACCATTGGCAAGTGTTCAATAATAATAATCAAATCATTGCCTTCTTGGAGCAAAAGGAAAACTTCAGACAACTACACTTTAAAGGCAATGAACTTCAAAAATGTGAGACAACTTTTGAGCCAAATACAGATGTAGGTGAGGAGTCCCTGTAACTTAAGGGGAATAAGATTCCCAAAGGCCTAGTTTTCCTAGAGAAACTATTTGATAAACATGACAGGTTCATCAAACAACAACGAACATACTCAAACTCCTCTTAAGATTTTGATCAAGTAAATATGGGAACTAAGGGAGATCCTAAGATGGTGAACAATGGGAAATGATTCACTCCTAAGGAGAGATTCAAGTTTGATACTCTACTCCACCAATATATAGATGTCTTAGCATATACCTATAATGACTTGAAATCACTCAGGCTTGATGAAATTTGCCTTGACATTCCTCTTAAGGCTAACTCGATACCTTACAAGAAAAATTCTAGGAAATATAATCCAAAAATATCAAGTACTATTTTATCTGAGATACAAAAAATGCCTGATGCCAGGATAATTTTCCCAATCTATCAATCCACATGGATAGCCAATATAGTGCCTGTGAAAAAGGAGAATGATGAAATTTGAATCTACGTGGATTTTAGAAAATTGAATTAGTTATCTTTAAAAGATAACTACCCTCTCCTGATCATGGATAAAGTTTTATAAATGGTGATAGGTTCAGAGATGTTATCAATGTTGGACAGTTTCTCAGGGTACAATCAGGTTGAAGTGGGAAAAATAGATCAGCATAAGACTGCATTCACCACACCATGGGGTACCTTCACTTATCAAAGAATGCCTTTTGGTCTGATAAATGTAGGCACCACATTTCAAAGAGTGATGGACCTCACTTTCAAGAATGAAATAGGTAAGTTCATTATAGTATACTTGGATGATTGATGGTATTTTCAAAGCATCATTCTGACCATGTTTGCCATTTACAAAGAATACTGTAACGCTATCATCAAAATGTTATTTCTCTAAATCCCAAAAAATTTATCTTTGGGGTGATAGAAGAGAAACTTCTCAGACATATTGTGTCCCAAGAAGGTATTAAAATTGACTCAAAAAGAGTTAAGTCCATCCAAGAGCTTACTCTACCTACCAGTAAAACTGCGGTTCACTCTTTCTTTAGAAAGGTGAATTTTTTTTGAAGGTTCATCCCTGAATTCACTGAGAAAACTCACCACATTATCAATATGATGAAAGGAAAAGCCACCTTCAGGTGGACTGCAGAGGGAAAATCAGTGTTTAAAGACATCAAAGAAGCAATCGCTCGTGCACCAATTCTGGTTTGTCCAGACTTCACCAAAAACTTCAAAATATACAGTTATGATTCTGAACATACACTCTCAGCTATTTTAGTTCAATAGAACCAAGAATGTGTTGAATCTCCTATTTATTTCATGAGTTGTCCACTCAAAGCTCATGAGTTGAAATATTCAAACATGGAGAAGCATGCGTATGCGGTGGTCAAAGTAGTTAAGCACTTCAGGTTTTATATCTTGAATTCACATACTGAGGTTTTGGTGCTTGATACAATAGTGAAGTCCATTTTGACTCAATAGGAGTTTGGTATGAAGAGGGGTAATTGGATTGCTAAGATTCAAGAGTTTGATCTAGACATCAAACCTACCAAACTTGTGTGGGGAAAGGGTCTTTGTCAGTTGATTGCCTACAACATTCCCAAGGGAGCAAAAAATGAAGAAATAGAGATCAAAGACATGCCTACGGTCCTCTTTATTGCCACTATTGATGAGTGGTATTCTGACATCACCCATTTTCTAACCTATGGTGAGTGTCCCACTCATCTCTCCTACAATAAAAAATGGAATGTTAAACTAAATGCCACTAGCTATATTTTGTGGGATAATGGTTTGTATAAAAGAAGCCTGGATGGGGTATTTCTTTGTTGTGTTGATAAGGTAAAACAAGATAAAATTTTAGAGTCTTTCCATAATTTGGCCTGTGGAGGACATTATTTTGCACCAGTGATAGCACACAAAATTTTGTGAGCAAGGTACTATTGGCCTATGTTGTTTCAAGATGCCTACAAATAGGTGCATAGATGTGAATTGTGTCAGTAGTTCATCAGAAAGCCTAAACTGGCCGCATTGCCCCTCAAGCTAGTAATAATCGAAGAGCCTTTTCAATAGTGGGGTATTGACTTCATTGGCACAGTTAACCCATATTTGAATGCTAGACATGATTATGTCCTCAGGGCAACTGATTACTTTACCAAATGGGTGGAAGCCATTCCAACCAAGCACGCTACATCTGAAGTGGTGTGCAATTTTCTCAAGGAAAATATCATCTCCTAGTTTGGGGTTCCACTTAAAATTGTAATAGATAATGTAGCTTGTTTCTCTTCACATAAAATTACTCAGTTTTACTTTTAGTATGGAATTACCCTGTCCCATACTTTAGATTATTTTCTACAGGGAAATGGCCAAGCAAAATCAAGCAATAAGAACTTGGTCACTATTATCAAGAAATTGGTAGCTGACAATCAGAGAATTTGGCACAAATCACTATTTAATGCTATATGGGTAGATAGGATTACATCCAAGGGGGCCATAGGCATGTCACCATTCCAACTTTAGTACAGCTTGAATGCAGAGATACCTATCACTCTAGAACTACCACCACTCAGGTTAGCCAAAGCAATCAAAGATTCAACCTTCAAAAATTCAATTGACAAAAGGATCATGTGTCTAACCAAATTTAATGAGCAGCAAACCATGGTGGTGGATAGGATTACGGCACATCAAAATCATGTGAAGAAACTTTTTGACAAAAGGGTTAAGGTTTGTGATTTTTAAATTGGAGATCAAGTCTTGTTGTGGGACAAGAAGAGAAAATTGAAGGGAATGCACAACAAATTTGACTCTTTATGGAGAGGTCTGTTTACCATTCAACAACTCTATGGTGAGAACAACTTCTTACTAGAGTATCAAGATGGAGCATCGTTTTCACTACCCCATAGTGGGCAGCATCTGAAACATTTCAATCCTTGAAATTTATATGGATCCACTTATATATTTGTATAGTTTTTATGTTTTGTTTGTTTTCTTTTCTTTTTGGCATGACTCCATAGCCCAATGGCTTGGATGAAAGCACTTAGAGACTAGTTTCTACTCCCATTGATCGATTCAATCAAATGGAAGTTCCCCAACAAGAGCCACTTGTTGTTTCCAAAACTAGTTCAGCTCATTTTTGGAACAACCCCCTATGAAAATTATCCATTTCACCTTTTTCTCTCTAAGTTCATTTTTTGAGACAGGTTTTTCTTGTTCTCATATTTGCTCAACTGGCATCGTTCAAAGCTCATAACATCTCTTTGTTACATTTTCCCCAAAATGAGAAAGTTTTTACGGTCTCGATGCAACTAGGGGTCTAATTTCCCTTTTCCCAGAGTTAGTCTTTTTCCTTCCATTTTCATGCACAGGCAGAAAATTTTGCCGACAATGCATTTTTTTCTTCTCCATGCAAGAGCAGTGAATTTTGCTGCCCTTGCATCCAAAATTCAGGAGCGGTGAATTTTTCCACCCCTACATTTTCTCCTTCACATGCAGGAGTGACAAATTTTGTTTCCCCTGCATGTCTTTTAAAATGTTCAGTGTAGGAACGACAAATTTTGCCGCCCCTACACTACCTTGTTTTTCATGCACGACATTTATGGCCATGTGCATCAAGTGGTTGGAGCCATTTTTTCCCCATTTAATACTTTATTTATTTATTTTGATTTATTTCTTCTAATCCTCCTCCTACCCTCTGCCTCTAGATGATCTAACAAGCGGGAAGAAGCATTTTTTATTAGATTCAACTTTTTGTCGCACGTCATTTTTTAGGTAGGTATTTGTGTTTGCATTTTATTTTTTTTTCTTCCTCTTTCTTAGGTTTTGTTTTTATTTTTGTTTTTGTTTTCTCCTCTCCCCCTCTTCTCTTCTTCCCATCAAGACACCTTCCTCTTTCCACCGTGCACCTTCTCTCCTCTTCCTCCATGCTAGGGCAATGATTTCTGCTACTCTCCCTTCTTTCCTAAATCTTACTATCTATAAGGGTAGTGAATTTTGCTTCCCTAACCATATGTTCCCCCCTCTCTTACACTGGTAGCAAAATTTGCCACCGATGTAGGTCTACCTGACCAAGGTGCATCAACAGCAGATTTTTCTACCGTTACACCTGAGTGCAAGGGCAAAAAATTTTGCTACCCTTACACCTTTTCTTCCCAGCATGCACAGGCAGAAAATTTTGTCACTGGTGCATTTTTTTATCTTGCATGCACAAACGGCAAAATTTTCCACCTATCCATGCAGACCATCCTATATGTTAGGGTAGCAAATTTTACTGCTCTTGCATCCTTTTTATCTATTTTCTCTAACTCTAGATAATTTTATTCCATTCCATATTTCATGCCTCATCCCCATTTTTCCTCTCAACCCACTCGTACCTCGACCCTATCAAGTGCCCTTCCTTGGTCATGATCACTCGACGTGCAATTTTTCTAAATTAACTATTTTTCCCTAATTACATGATCATGATTCTTACTGCAGTTCCCTCTGAGGATTCTCATTCATTGGTGTCCTTTCAACAAAGGCTCATCCTGATGAATGAAACTTCTCTAAAGAAGTCAAAGGCCATGAAGTACTAGTATCAAGGTGTTTTCCCAATCACCTCAGTCACTTGTAATATCGATGACATTAGAGACATAAAGATCAGCCACGTAGATATGGCTGAGTTTATGGAGAGAACCAAGGTGGCCAATTTGAGCTCAGAGATGAAAAGAATCATTGAGAGCAACATTCACCTAGTCTCCTCTTTCCCTATAGTAGTGAATCACACAGAGTTTGTCCTCTAGTGCACCTAATTCTATAACAGAGAGACTAGGACAGTGTCAGATGCCAGTGGCAACACGATAATTCAACTGGACCCCAAATTTATTGATAAAGTTTTCATGTGCCCTCCTACCATTAAAGTGCTAAAAATTGACTTTTTTGAGGCATAGAAAGAATATGACAAAGATCCTGAGAGGGAAAAAATGGTGATGAACAACAAATGGCTCAAGACTCCCAGAGCCAACTTGTCTAGATGGTCGCATAATTTTTTAAGGAGTGATTTCATAGAAGAAGCTGGTGACTTAATTACTCTTCTCAGTAGAGTATGAGGTCTACCATCTTCTTCCCAATTCCATGAATAGATGTATCCCTTTATTATGATAATTCTACAAGGTAAACAAGTCATCTTTTGGGGTGAGCAAATCAGCAACGCTCTTCATGAGCAGTTGACAAAGGTGTCTACTACTTCAAAGTTCTATATGACTTTGTACCTAGTATACATCAAAGCCTCAATGCAAACCTTTCCAAGTTTGACAATAGAAGGAGACAGAAGAACCACCCTGATTTATTCATATTACCCTCAACTGACACTAAAAGGATCAATCCGTCACTTTAGGAGGGTAAATGATGCCTTATTCATAGTGTTTTTGTGCCTTTACAATCCTCAGCTAGAATAGAAAAGAGTATCAGATGAAGCTTGGGTATTCATCAATAATTTTGGTTGCATGTTTTTACAATTCCCTTCCTTTTGCAATCTATGGGTTGGCTTTTTCTAAGGCTATCCTTACATGCTCCCCAAATTTCCATCTGATAAATTAGTCCTAATAGAGTAGTGTAGATAGATTATTATCATACACACTAAGCAAATGGAGCTTAAGAATGCAGGTTTTAGGTTCCCAATATAAATTGGTAAATACTCAATTTTGACTGCCGCTAAAGCAAGGGTAATGGAGACAAAAATGCAACTGGTCACCATGAAGCAGTTCAAGAGAAGGCCCAATTTTTATTATACGAGTGTCAAGGATATGATCTAAAGAAAGACTTAGTTTCATGAGCCCATGATTGAGGACATCTTGGTAGACTTGAGAATAATAGAAGAGATTAGAAGGATGGACTATAGTAGGTTGACTCTGGAGCATATTGAATATCTAGGGCTTGCAAATATTCCCCATAGTCTAGTTGATGATAAAAACATAATTAACAGTAGATACCTAGCTGAAAAAGTCACTAATTCTCATCTTCCTCCAATTTAGTGGTCCCAAAAAGAATTAACTTCTTTAAGAAAGACATTCAAACTAATATTGGCTAACACCAATGATTGGCTAGTGGCCAAAATAATCACATTGAAGGAATTCATCACAATATCAGAGGCCAAATTTTAGAAAGAAACAAGGAAGAGAGCAGAGAATAGAACTAAGAATAAAGGCAACGTTCCTTCTCTATCTAGGCCTCACAAGCCTAGAATCATCTTTGTGTCTAAAAAATCAAAGGTTGCTGAGAAGGAGCCAAAATCAACAGCTACAGGGGTTGGAGAACAAAGCACTCAGGAACAAGTAGTAGAACAAATGTAGATAGATGATAGGCCTATAGAGTAGTAGAGAACTGAGACTCTTTCTCCCTAGGAAGGGGCACAACCACTTGCAGGAGTTTCTTCTACGCCACCTCAATCCCCTGTGGCATCTCCTTCACCTCTTTCTCCCATCAGTGTTCCTTCTTTTGGAACCACCTCTCCTTCTGTATTTATGTTTGGTGATCCTCAAGGCGCTTTTGGAGATGTCCTTCACTCCTCAAGTTCTATTTCTAGTCTCTCATCTCCTTCTTTCAATATCAAATAAATTTCTATCATTGACCAGCTAGCGGCTGATATAATTTAACTTGTTACACTCACTGCACCTGTTGTTCCTACTGGTAGTGCAAACGTTACCCCAATAACACTAGCTACAGGGATTGTTGCCATGATAAGTGCTTCTGCTCTCCCACCTTGGTTATCAACTTTCATGACCAAAAGGAAGAAGCAAACCATCTTTGTAGATGACTTTGATTTTGGAAAAATAGTGTCAGTGAAAGGTAAGAACCCTAAAAAACCAAGAATCCTTTCAAAAATGGTTGAGGAAAAGAGGCACAAATTTTTGGAGATAGCTAAACCTCCATAAGATGTAACCCTTGAGGATTTTGACATGAGAAACTACTCCATTTCTCATGTTGAGTTGGGAAAAGTCACTCATGAGGGTGCAAAGAGCGACCTATAGTCAGCAATAGATATCATGGTCCAAAAATTTGATAGGGAGAAGGAGATGAAGGATTATTATAAGGAAAATGTAGAAAAATTGACTGCAATAGTCAGGAGATTCACTTTTGCTCCTAAACCAGTGACTCTAAAAGCCTTTTCTATAGATGATCCTGTTATCCAAAAAGCAAAGAAAACCTACATGAAAGGGAAAGTACTTGAAAATTATATAGAAAGGATGCATACACAAGGAATTTCTTTGCTTATAGAAGTTTCTAAGATAGAGAAGATGAAGAAAATAAGGACAGATTTAGAAGACCTCATCTCTCTTATTGCTCAAGATATTGACAGTACAAATAAATATCTTAGCAAGTGGGTATGAAGGATCTGAAGAAATGCACCTTGGTATCAATCGACATCATTGCCAATAAAGATTATTATGTTGAAATCAAAGAATCACTTATATATAGAATCTAGGTACTTAAGGAGTTGATCGAAGATCTCAAGTCTTCCAAGGATGCTAGTGAGAAAAGTGACACAGCCTGTTAAACAGACTGGAGGAATTGCCTTGTGATCTCACCTCTAGAGATAATCAATTTATTTTAGTAGAAGAGATGATTCAAGAATTCAAAGGTATGATCCAAAGGGATTTCAAAGAGAAAGTGTTTTCAATGACTTCTGTGGATAACATCTTAAATACTCTGTTAACTCTGGATAATCTAAGAACCTGGTTAACTAGTCATGCCAAAGCAATCACAACATCAAAAGACGCTACCATCAGAGCCAAAGTGATCTTCAAAAATACCATTGTGCCAGACAGTATAGGAATTCAGGCATCTATTGCCATGTATGATACTCATTTAAAGAAGTCTGGTAGCAAGAGTTGAATCATTTCTACTTTCTCTCTTCTTCCTTTTTTCTCATGTAATTTTGTCATTTAAAAGTACATGCACTTTTGTAATATGTAATTACATGTAAAAAATCTAGAAAATATCCCAAAGTCAATGATGACTCATCTTTGACTAGATATTTTAATATTTTAATCTTTTCCAATTTTGAAGGTTTCTCCTTATATATAGAGGGAACCTCTTTTGTAAAAGTATCTCTAGATAATTGAGAGCAAAAACTCTACTGAAATTGAGACACTTCTTGAGACTTTGTGCTCAATTTGTAAATCATATTTTATCAAATGAATGAGAAACAGGTTTATTTCAGACTTTGTGTTGGAGTAATTTGTGTTACTTAAGAAATAGTTCTTATGTTCTCTTTCCTAATAATCTCTCATTTGTTCAATTTAATAAGCAAAGTGGGTGTATTGAAATTATCTAAAGACATTTCTAAAGGATAAAAGAAATACTTTGAGTTGATTTTATCTAGGTAACCCTTTTATTCATTGTAGTTTTAGGTGAAGACTTTGGGCTTTGTTTCACTCTACTGTTACATGTGTTCCAAATCAATGAAGGAGGCAACGGAAGACTTTGTGCTTTCATGGGTTTCCTTGTGGACTTTATTACTACTTCAAGAGATTTTCTGCTATGCATTGGATACCATTCTTGAAAGAAGAGGAATACTTTCAGCCATTGATCGAGACCTCCTTTTTTTGTTCCTTAGACATCATCTCTAAAAAAAGAGAGATGGATGGTGTTATACTACCATGAGTATTATTTTCCGTTTATTTATATACATATATAGCATATAAGTGATTCTTAGGGAACCTCCCCTTGATGAGAGGAGAGATTTATCTCATTAAGATGTGGTAAACCTACATTTTTTGTGGCATAAATCTCCTTATATTGTGGTTGATATACCCATTTTGTCATCAGTGAGTTGATGAAAAAATATTCACCCAACATTATTCATGCATTTTCATTCTGAAGAAAGGACATTTAAGATAAGAGGATTAAAGGCTAAATCTCCCCAACTTGTTAGCTCCCATAAAATGACAAAGATTCTCCATAAGGGTGCTGAGGGATTTGTAGCTTGCTTTTTTTCTATGGAAGTACAAGCAACTCAACCATCTCCACCTCTTAATCTACAAAAAATAATTAATGCTCATTCTAGTGTTTTTAGAGACATGCCAAAAGGACTTCCACCTAGATAGATTCATGATCATGCTATCACACTTATTCTTGGTAGTACACCACCCAACATTAGGCCATATAGGTATCCGTATGCCCAAAAAAGTGAAATTGAAAAGATGGTACAAGAGATGTTAGATGCAGGAATCATTCACCATAGCCAAAGCAAATACTCTTCACCAGTTATCATGGTGTGAAAGAAAGATGACACTTAGAGGATGTGCCCTGACTATAGAGAACTCAAAAAGTACACTATCAAATATAAGTTTCCAATTCTTATCATTGATGATTCAATAGATGAATTGAATGGTGCTTTTTATTTTACCAAGTTAGATATGTGTTTTGGGTATAATCAAATCCGTGATGAAGACATACCCAAAACCACTTTTAGGACTCATGAGGGCCATTATGAGTTTTTGGTTATGCCTTTTGGTTTAAAAAATGCACCATCTAATTTTTAGAGTTTGATGAATACTATTTTTAAGCTATTTTTGAAGAAATTTGTTTTGGTATTCTTTGATGATATCCTCATTTATAGTAAAAATTGGGTAGACCATTTGAAACATGTGAAATAGGTACTCTCCTTTTTGGAGCAAAATTAATTGTATGCCAAACCTTTCAAATGTACTTTTGGGGCTAGTGAGGTTGAATATTTGGGTCATCTAGTGTCTTATGGAGTGAAAGTGGATCCTAAAAAAATCCAAGTAATGGTGGACTGGCCAATTCTTAAGACACTCAATCAACTTCACAGATTTTTGGGGCTTACTATTTCTTATAGATTTTTCAAAAATTATGGTAGTATTGCAGCCCCACTAACCTCTTTATTAAATAAAGACTCCTTTTAGTGGACTAATGTAGCTACCTAGGCATTTGAACAATTGAAATTGGCTATGTGCACTACTCTAGTATTGGCCACTCCTGATTTTTCTAAGACTTTTGTGTTTATATGTGATGCATCTGGGTATGGTATGGGTGTCGTACTCATGAAATAATTTATACCACTTGAATTTTAAATTCATGAACTAAAGGTTAAAAATCAACACAAACCCATCTATGAGAAGGAAATGATGTTCATTTTACATGAAGTTAAATAATGGAGCCCTTATTTGATGGGTCATCACTTTCAGGTAAAGACTAATCATGAGTCTTAAATATTTTTTAGAACAAAGGTTGTCATCTAAAGAATAACAAAAATGGGTAACTAAGATGTTAGACTATGATTTTGAAATAGTCTACAAAAAAGGCAAGGAAAATGTGGTGGTAGATGCACTATCCAAAAAAGATGAATCAGTTGAGGCATTGCTATGTTCCATAACCATTTTGCAAGTAGATTGGCTAGAGGAAGCATGATTAAAATGGGAACATGATAATACTGATCATGATTTGATTTTAAATCTTTAGCAAGGTTTAGGTAGATTTGAAAAATTTACACACAAAGGTAATGCATTATGGTATAAAAATAGATTGTACCTATGTAAGAATTCTCTTCTTAAACAAAAAATCCTTCAAGAACTTCATGCAAATCCAATTGGGGGTCATTTAAGATTTTTGAAAACCTATCACAAAATCAAGAAAGATTTTTTTTTTGGAAGGTCTCAAGGGGGATGTCTAGAAATATGTGGTTGAATGTATGATCTATCAACAAAAAAAGGCAAAACCATTAAAACTCTAGGTCTTTTACAGCCTTTATCCTTCGCTAGCCAGCATTGGGAAGAGGTATCTATGGATTTCATTATAGGTTTACCAAGATCTCATTGTCAAAATGTTATCATGGTTGTTGTAGATCATCTCAATAAGTATTCTCATTTTTGTTCATTACCCCATCCATTTGTTTCTAGTACAGTAGTCACTACTTTTTTCAATATAGTTCAAAAACTACATGGGACCTCTACGATCATTATTAGTGATAGAGATCCCATTTTTACTAGTAATTTTTGGATTGAGTTATTTACATGTTTAGGTACCCAATTGGCTCATAGTTCATCCTATTATCCTCAATATAATGGACAAATAGAGGTAGTCAATAAATGTCTAGAAGGATATCTCTATTGTTTTTTTTTGTTTTTTTTTTGATAAACAAGATAAATGGGTTTATTGGCTACCACTTGCTGAATGGTGGTATAATACTTCTATTCATAGTTCTTCCAAAATGTCTACTTTTGTGGCACTATATGGATACCACCCTCCATCCATCACTTCAACCTTGAAGGTCCATCTTAAGGTTAATGCATTTGAAGAACATATTCACCATCAACATGAGGTCCTTGCAAGTTTGTGTGAAAATTTAGCTATGGCCCAAAATCACATGAAGCAATAATTAGATCAACTCAAAAGTGAGAGGTATTTTGACATTAGTGATTGGGTCTTTGTTTTCTTGTAGCCATATAAATAGATGTCATTGAATAAATAAAAAAAGGACAACAAGCTATCCCCTAAGTATTATGGGCCTTAGCAGATCTTACAAAAAATTGATAGTGTGGCTTACAAGTTAGATTTTCCTTCATCCACTCACATAAAACTAATATTTCATGTATCATGCTTGAATAAAGTCATTAGACATATATTTTCCATTCAAATAGAATTACCAAAATTGGATGAGGAAGGTAGAGTTTTTATTGATATTGAGGTGATCCTTCAAAGGCGTACCAAGTAACTACATTCTAGAGCAATTACAGAATACTTGGTCAAATAGAAGAATCTACCATGTGAAGATGCCACTTGGGAGGATGAAGCATTTATGAAACAACATCCAGAGTTTCCATAATGTTGAGGAAAATGTTGTTTTTAAAGGGAAGTGCTTGTTATGCCCTTAACCATTGGTGTGTCTAGGGATATATGTGTCTGACTTGTGGCTTACATACCTCTTTTATTTACTTGTTACATTTATCTATGTTCTTAGATACATCAACCTATGGAATAATGTTAGTTAAGTAGACTCTATATAGGAGGTAGTGGTTAGTATTTATTCATTATGTTAAGTATTCTACTATTAGTTCATTGTAGTAGAGGTTTCCCCCTCGAAGTGGCTTTGATATATTATCCAGTATTCTGTTCTACTGTCAATTATCATTGTGTAATCTCTCATATTTTCTTAATCTATGTAATATAAAATCAATTTATGTGAATATCTAAGTAATTTCATTATAGTCTAGGGAGGGGTCCTAAGAACATACTTGGTGAGGTCATAATACTCTTGAACTGAGAAAAGTATTGAATCTATTTAGGGACCCTATGTAATGGACACATCCAATTAGGTAAAGAGATGGGCCTATATGGGGTGTGCAAATTTTTTTTTGAGATATATATCCTAAAAATGTGGGTTGGTAATTGTAGTGTCCAATTCATGCATGGAAATAATTGGTTGTGTAGTTTCAAATTGGGTTAGAATTTTAGAAAATTAATCAATTTATATATGTGAAATAGTCATGGAATCAGTGATAGGAAAAATATTGGTTAAAGAATACAAAGGTTTACTATCTACCATACTTGTTGAATCAAGAGAAGTCATGACAATTGTAAAGATTTTTACTAGTCTTGGTGAAATAGTTGAAACAAGGGAAATGGTGACCTATGCCCATCCCTATAGATAAGTCATTGATGTGACCATAAGAGGAAGAATTGATGTAGTTAATGTAATCATCTTAGTGCTATTTTTCATGCTTTCTTGGTCTAGACCTTTTTTCATAGAGGGATCTTGACCATTTTCCTCAATTTATTCTTATTTTGTACCTTAAGTGTAAGGAGAAATAGGATCTAAAGTCTCAAAATTTCCTTGTAGATGCACCTTATAAAAAATATCCATGTTGCTTCTTCATTTAGGTCATTTTCATTACTTCCTTATAAATCCCCTTCTTTTTTTGACTCATCCAAAGGTTACTCTATCCCTTATTGTTGTGTAAAATCAAGATTTTTTGGAGAGATAGGAAGGGACTTATTACATAGGTTAATATAGAAGGGGTGATTGTCATATATAATGGAGGAGGAGAAGGGTAATGACTTATTTTTGGAGCATGAGGTGGTGATACTATTATAAATGTAGAAGTGAGTTAGGTTATGATATTTGGTATTAGAGATTCCCCTATGTCCAAAGTATATTTCTTTGTCTCCTTTAGATTTGGTACATTTTTTAGAATCCTTGGTCTCAACTGCTCATCAATTTCTTATTTTGTTTCCTCCTCTACTTGAGGTTAGCTAGTTTGTTTAGAGTATTTTTCCTCATGTTCTATCTTAACTACATATTCTCTTGTTATATAATAATATATGATAATTTTAGTGATCTTCATAAACACTTAAGCCTTTCTCATCCTTACATAAACATTAGAATCATCCTCAATATTGATAAAAATTAATTCATGCTTATATTCTTGATTACCATAATCCTACTTGAATTTCCTATGGAACTTGTTTGTTTATAACATTTCTATGATCCCAAAATATATATTATGCTAGCCTAAAATTGAATGAACACCTATGTTTTGAATTATTTTCCAAGTAATCCTAGTTTTGGAACTATACCCTCCCAAATCTAAGGGGTGTCTTATGACATTTGGACAATCTATCCTTTCTTAGATTATCATCCACATTGATGGATAGTTGATAGGCTATCTCATGCTCATCTAATTTATCAGGTACCTACCTTAGAAATAAAAATGTGTTTTCCAATGTGCCCTCAATTTTGATGAAAGTATGGTCTAGATAAAACCAATAATCACCCAATGTCTCGAGTGACATCTTTATCTGATTAGACAATATAGGCATTGGTTACTAATTTATTACTTTATAGATCATTAGGTAAAAGGTGAATGCCATTTTTTTCACATGTTCCATGTATTTATGCATATGAATATTATTGAAATCATCAATTTTTCTTTTCCATTTAGCTCTTAAGGGAGAATTCAAGGTGACCATCCCATAGATAACAACCTCCAAATAGGAAAGCATATATAATTTGTCATCCTATTAGTCATGCATATGATCTCTCTAAGATTTTAAATTGAAGACTATTATGTGAACTAATGTGGGAATTCATTTACCTTATATAATTATGGACAAAAATGGGAAACCTCATCTATATGAGTGATAGATGGAGCTTCATGTAATATATTTAATAGATCCATTAGAATTATGGAACCTAGTATGAATTGGATAATGGGGACATTATTATTCATGGTAAACTTGTTAGGATTATAGGCGTATCCTAATATAGTAATTATATTATTATTTTCTTTGATATAGTAATATATTTTATGATTAAATGTGATTTTTGGTTGTGGAAGTTGATAGAATTTTTTGAATGTTAGGCTGGATATATGCACTCTAAGATGCACACTATTTTTTTTGAAAATGTATCTTGTGAAAGTGCATACTATAAAAATTTTTAACACTATGTTAGCTCAAGATAATAGATACAATTTCATCATAACTTTATGGATTCTAATGACCCTGACTATAAATTTGGCATCTATGTAATCCCTTTAATCTAATAACAAGTTGCCTTCATCCTTGTAAATATGAGTGACTTTAACCTCTACATAGATTTTTGAATAATGTTTGAATTTTCCATGCAAAATAATCTTATCTAATTTTGTGTCTTTAAAATCCTCTTTGGTCCCAAATTAAAACATCAAAGGAGAATTTTATTGATTTTTTCCCTTTGTTTCTAAGTGATTTAAGCTTTTTGATAAATTTTTAAATCTAGGGTTTTTAGTCAATATGGATCTTTGATAACAGTCCATAGTTTTATAGTTGGAAAATGTAATATGATTTGACCTAGGAACATAACATATAGTCCATTTTACTATCTTGAAAATCCATTTTTTGAGTCCTCAATGTATGAGAATTAATTTTAGGGTAACTTTCATTATCAACCAACCATAAAATTTGAATTTGATTTTATGAAATCAGATTTCATGAGTTGACTTGACATGTGGTACTTTGTCATTGTCTTTAACTTCTTAGTCATATGTTTTAGCTTTTGATATGATTTTACCTTTATATTTATCACTATATCATTGATTCATGGTCTTTTACTCTTTCTAATATGTGGTTAATTGTGTATCTTCAAGATGCATATCTTCTTTCCCCTTGGTCACTTAAATTTCACCTATTGCAAAGTCTTTAGGTCATGTCAATATATGAATTGGTGATGTGATGAAATGTGGCAGTTGTTTATTTTTTATAAAATCTATGTAGAATAATTTTATTATGACCCATGTTAGTTGACTATATATAAGATTGAAACATGGTAGTTTTTTTATTAAATCACTTAACCTATACCTCATCCTTTTGTATATTGTATTTTATATGATGAGATGTTGACACATGGAGTGATCTCATTCAGTCAACTAGTCAATTTTTTTATAAATTTATCCATCTATCTCTAGGCTTATGATAAAATGATATTGAGACATGTGGATCAATCTCATATCCTCATATGGTCTCCATATTTTATGATATGTGGTTCCAAGCTAGATGGTGTGATGCGATGACATGGAGACACATGGCATGATCTCACTCAATCAACTAGTCATAGGATTTTATGGATTTATAATCCACCAGAGGATTATGATGAACCAAGGTAGTGACACTTGGTGTAATCTCATGTAGTTGATTGGTTGTGGGATTTAAGACTTGTAACATTGACCTATCTTTTAGATATAATGAGTACATGACATGTAGCATGATTTTATTTAGTAAGGATACTTAAGTATTGATAGTCTAAATATTCATTGATAGTCTATGGAGATTTAGTGAATGAATGATTTTTTTTAAGAATATGCTAACTTGTAAAGTGAAAAATCAACAAACTTGTAAGGTAATGATAAGCTCAACTAGTTGAATAAATCAAAATAAAGACAAAAAACTAAATTAATATCCTGATTTCAAACTAAAAGTTTTAAAATAGAAAGCAAATAAAGGAACTTAGGCTTTGGTATGAAATCATTTTAGGGACAATTAATTTATTGATATGGATAAAACATATCATTTTTAGGGAAAATGGGTCTTATTTTTTTTAAATGGAGCATGTTGGTCACAATAAATGGAGACTCAATGGGGAAATACTCAGTATTTTAGAACCCAAAATTTCTAGTTTAACTATCATATATAACTTCAAACTTTATAAATATAAAATAAATAAACCAAAGAACTGAATGAGACTTCAACATATTCATGAAATATACTAACCCTCCTCACTTTTTATATAATTTTAATTTTGTGAATGTTATTTCCCATTTTCATGATATTTTTATCAAAGATAAGACAAAAGTTGAGATCTCTTGACCTTTATTTTCTTACAAATTTTAATGTTTTGTGCACATGTGTATAGGAAACTGGACATTGCTCTGATACCATCTAGTCATCAATATCCATGATAGAGATACCTTTTATTCCACTCTAATAATTTCTATAATGCAAGCCAATCATCCATAGCTATAATAGGGATTACTTGAATCACCTCCTTTCATTATTTTTTTATAATTCTTTGAAGAATGTTTGGGAACCACCATTAGATAGGTATATGGGAATAATTTTTTTTGTAAATTAGATATTTTACTCATATTTTGTCTTTCTCAATGTTTATTATCTCTTAAACAAGTTTTAAACATGTAAATGTGTAATTGATCTTTCAAGTTGAGAAGTATTTCTAAAATTTGCATGAAAATACCAAAGAAACATTTAATAATCTAATGAATTTAATCAATTCAAATAAAATTTTTCATTTAGTAATGATACATACCTTAATTATGAAATATAAATACATTATGAGTTATACCATAAATAAATTGGAGTGTAATTAACATTTTTTTAGAAATTTTTTTGGAAATGTGTTTGTAAGTGATCAAGAAGACCTTATTTACTATCCTATGGAAGCAGGAAATCTAATCTACGAAAGTAGGAAATATAATCTAATCCTACTAAAAAATAAAAAATCATAGTCATTTTGAGATGGTATTAGATGGAGCATCCATTAAATAATAATTCAAAAATTATCCATGAATTTGTAAAGTTAATTGATTACTCTAGAGATCTTTCAAATGAAAAGCATTGTTACCCAAAATTTTAGAAATCTGATATGGTCCAATCCATAATGAAGTGAACTTGTCATGTAGTCCTCTCTTTTCATGTGATTTACCCCATAGGATAAATAAATAAATAAATAATCTAAAAAACTATTATCTTTGATATTTTTTCAAACCATATCTTGACAATGTCTTGATTCTTGTTAAATTTTATAAATCTTTTGTTCATGTAACTTCCATCTAAACTATGTCTAGCAATATAGCCTAAATCATGGCTTTATCTTACATGTACCCTTGCATAAAATGAGGCATTATAAATTTAAGATTAATGGGGAAAATAATTTGTTTTATAGACACTAATGGGAAATGTGAAGCCTTCAGAGCCTACTTATGTCTAGTCCTATTTTACCATAATGTATGTTTCAACAACAAGTGCCATTCTCTTGGTTTGTCTTCTATTGATTTATTTATGGTGTCAATCAAATTATTATTGGTGGATTTATAAACTTCATTCAATTGAGGTTAATAATTCAAATATGAATTAACATTAATTTGATTATTATAATCCCACTTAGTAAATTTTGTAGATTGAAAAACATGACCATTGTCACATATTAAGGAGACTAGTGTTCCAAATCTAGTCAAAATATTTTCTTCAAAGAATTTAATCACATAATGTTCTCTAGAATTATGGTTTACTAAACCCTTAGTCCATATTATGAATTAGTCTTTAGTTGTTAGTATGAATTTTTCTCTAGGTGATAAATTGGGGTTAATAACCCCTACATAATCTAGGCCCCATTGTGTGAAAGGGCATCCTTGAATCACCTATTGTAAAGACATGTCAATGTGGATATCTCTTTTATTGAGCACTCAAAATTAGTGTTAACTTATAACATGATTTTGGGCATTTTTAAATGTTATAGGCCAATAATATCCCATCCTTAAAAAAAATATGTTTTAGCATTCCTTGAAAGATACTTGTTGCTTATTTTCTCATGAAAACTATCAAGTATCTGTAACTTTTCTATGTAAATGCATCTTAAATATATTCCTTAATATTTTTTTTATAATCAATCATTTATTGATCATATAGTGTGTTGGTTTGATCCTCAGTGCTCATTTTTGATCTATATTTAATTTATGGGGGCATATGCCTATAAGTAAGTAGTGAATGATCTAGGTATACTAGTCACCTCCAACTATCTGATATCATTTAATCTACTTGATGGTTATGATTGGGTTTGTATCTACCATTATCTGAATAATACCTTGTCCTTGTAACATTTTAGTGGGCTTCATTTATAAGTCAAATTATAGAATTTTGGGCCATTCATTTGCCTCTTCTTTCACCTAACTCATTTTGTCTAAGTGTAAGCTTAATGTCTAGGTATTGGAAAATGGTGTATGTATTATTATGCAAAATGTAATGCTTGAATTTATTCACAATTTTTAATAAGGCATAAATTTTCTTGTTAATAATATAATATTTCAATTTTTCTTATTTTAGAATGGTGCTCATGAAGGTTATAGGATGTTCTCTTTCTTCCACCTTTTGGGTGAGCATAATTACTATAGTATAGGAAGAAAACCTTATTAAAATCTAGATTGTTCAAAATTAGGGCCTAGAAAATAAAGCTTTTGATGTACTAAAATTCCTTCTTGGCTTCTAATTTCCATTCTAATTTTGCATCTTGTTTCAATATTGCATTCAATGGCTTCACAATTTCTTCAATTCCTAAAATGAATTTTTGAATAAAATTTATCCTACCAAAAAAGACTTGAACCTCTTTTTGTTGTTGGGATATGGGGTTTTTAAAATATCTTAAACTCTTTTAGGTTCAATTGAAATACATTTCTTGGTAACAACATGGACCAATAGTTTACCTTTTATGACTCCAAAAATACTTTTATTTGGTTTTAATGAGATTCTATACCTTCTGCATCTATCAAACATAGTTTTCAAGTGGATGATATGATCTACACTATCTTTAGAAATGAGAGTCAGATCATCCATGTAAATAATGAGGCATTTACCAATGAGTCCTTGAAAATAAAAATCCATGGCATGTTGGAATGTAACACCTATATTGATCAGTCCAAAAGGTATATATTAAACTAGGTTGTTTACCTTAGCTTATGTTCACCTAGGTATTTAGTTTTTCCCACCCACTTATATGTGGATATTTAATTTACATTATTTTAGATATTATGAGATATTACATATTTATCTCTTACATGTTATGGAGAAGTTTTTTAATTATTTTTATCCTTTAGGAACAATTATCTCTTAGTCCTAGGTTTAATACGTTAGCTTGATCTCTTAGTTAGGATTGATCACTTATCTTGATCTCTTAGTTAGTATTGATATTCTTTTCCTATGTATGCAAAACACATTTATTTTATTTGATAATATCAAGAGATATACATGCTTTTTCACTATATGATATATTTGTGTATAACATATAAGATATTATTTGAGTAATGCAGTAATGGTTTTTATTATGATAATGACTTGTAGACTTAACCCTAGGTGAGATTTTTAAAAACTATTTCATGGTATTATAGTGGTCTCTATTACCCATTACTCATCCCCTTAGCCTCTCTTTGCTCAATTATTTTTATCATTTTTTTGTTGGAGATGTACACCTCTTGACTAATGGAATTTGGTATCAAATTTGTAAATTATTTTGATCACTTTCAAAATTCAACTTTTTCATGATGCATTTTTAGGTCTTTTAACATGTGCCATTGAGTTTGGAAGTCCTCAAAACCCTAAGAACACTTATCAATTTGTTAAAAGTAGATATTTTTACAATAACTCATTTTTTTTATAAGGTTTTAGGTTAACCAAGGGATTAATTTGTCCAACAATGTTTTTTGACAAATAAAACATGAGTTTTACTAGGTTTCTTGAGATCTTTCTACATTTTAAATTTTTTCATGGGGTTTATTTATTTTTAATAATTATATGATATTTATGTCTCTATTTACACAATTTATGATATTTTGACTTTGGTTTGGCTCTATGGTGGAACCTAAATTCTCAATTCATAACTTGGGTTCCCTTTTTTGTCTAGATTTCCATATAGTCAATGGATTCAAATTTATGTCTTGAAGCTTCCAAGTTGATGCCTCTATTTTTATCTTGGATTGTCTCAACCCTAATATCAAAAACCTCTTAATACTTCTTCATCATATTTTAGGACTATTTATTTACTATTGTGGATACCATGGCAATCTGATCTATTGCATTAAAATATGCTTCTGTCCAAGCTCAAAACTAGTGTTCCCTTTGTATCAAATCTCAATATACAAATCCTGTGGCTTGTTTTCTTGTATGACATACCTACATATTAATCTATCCACTAATAATTATTGATCTCATTATAATTATACTCCTAGTTTCACTATCTACAAACATTTTGGTATCACAACCTAATTGTAGATTAGCAACACCTCCAATCCAGATTTGAGCTCCTTCAACATGACAATGACATAAGACTCAACTCTGAGTTTTGTGTTTCTATAACTCAAATTTACATCCTCTATCATCAACCATGTCTCTTTGAATAAGGGATTACCATGTATTTATTTTCCCTCCTTGATTTCTTAGACTTGAACGATGTTTTGGTTTGTCTTCACTCTCTCCTGATTGCATCCAAGGCATCTAACTATCATAGATATACTAAAATTGTATAACACAATACTATAGTTGACTTTTGTTGGTTACTATGTGGATGAGTTAAAATAAGATTTAAATTAAATCTACCATGTTTCCATGCATATGTTTTTTTGGTGAATTTTATTTGAATATCGAGGAGAGTTGGATGTGGTAAGGGCTCATAACAAAAATCTAGTTACACAGTGGTGTTGACCAATTGGACCTTCCTCCCAACAGTCGAGTAGTTATTCATTGACATTTATCTTTTAAAAATTTAATTTAAATTCATATGCATTTATCCATGCTATATATGTTTTCTTTTAACATGGATTATGTTGAATGAATAGTGAGTAAGTGGAGGAATTGTCCAATAAGGTAGTGATTTCTATTTTCCACAAAAAGAGGGGCACTATTTTAAGAGTGGAAGGGGAAAATTTATTTTTATGGAGGACAAACTTTAGGAGAGATTTTTTTATGATGTAAAGTGGGGGAAATTTATTTAAAGTGGGATGACTCATGGAGATGGAAATCATCATTGATGGTGAACATGTTTTTTTTTAATTATTTTTATTAATAATAATCTTTTAGATATATAACGAAAATGTTGTGTTGTCACTCAATTTGGATCCCTTAGTGATGTAGTTTAAGCCTACTCCAATTTAGTGAAATAATGGGATTAACCAACCCTAGACCTATAGGTTGTCTATATCAAGAGTAAACTTCTAGATTGAAGTGTTAGCTCCCTTGATATGTCTATTCAATCTCGTCACCTATATTACTAACTTGTTGAGATGAAAAGGGTTAGAGAAAACATGAAATAAACCTAACCTAATGAGGTTATGAACCAAATTTAAACTAATCACTACCAACCAAATAAATTTACACTTAAAATAAGATCCTAACCTACACATGACACTAATCTATATCTACCTTGCTACATTAGTATTTCTCATGGAGGTTTGTGAAAGAAGCTTGAGCTAGGAGGACTAAACAAGAGGTTATGACATGACACTAGTGAAGATAAAACTCAATAAAATCATAAAAAAATTATTTTAACACTTCAAGAAACCCATAAAAATACTTTCAAAATTAAATATGAATGCTAACAAGGATAATATGCCAAGGAATTAAATATATCACTTAACAAGATCAACTAGTCTAACATGCACATTGAAATAATCCATGGAGAAGGTAAAACTAGGTTTTTATTTATTTATAAAAGGTTATAAATAGGAATGGGATTCACCATACCCAAGTGGAGGATCCTTTACAAATCCAAAAGTGGTTCAATGTATATCATAAGTGAGAGAGAAGAGAAGGGCATAGCAGAATAAGATTTAAAAGTTTCCATGTGAGTTACAAAAAGAAATGGGGTTATGGAATATTCATAAATATACTTCCAAAGACATGTGTATCACTCTTTAATATGCTTCAACCCTCTATGTGGTGTAGGAGTTATAAATTGACTTTACACCTTGATTAGCTTCTTGAAAACTACCCTCTGACTTGGCATGTTGAAGGACAAATGGCCTTATTGATGGTTATATTAGGTTATCCTACACATTTTATCTAATATTAACACATATTATCTAACCCCTTTAGTTTATCTTTGACACATCACCTCCTTTTCTCGTTAGGTGTCTAGAGGACTCTTCATCTTCTCAGGCCAATTTTGCATACAAGTGTCAAAACTTAAAATCTTCTTATTTAAATCATCCTATATTCATGTATGTACTATTTAACTCATATTATACCTAAAAAAATACATTATAAGGTCTCAAACTATCCCCAAGAATTTATTCTCTACCAAAATCTCTAATTAGGCCTCATTCTTTATAGACCTAAAATCATATAAACCTCCTTGTGTGGAGATAAGTATGGATATTACTGAGAATATAGAGTAATATTCTAGGATCCATTATTGTCTTTCAGCTTCATGTTAAATTTCATGATAAAAACGTGATTGGAGATATCTTTTTTCTACTTTTCTCTCTCCTAACTAGTCCTCAATTAGGCCTCCTTGCCTAGAGACTAAAATTTGACTCTATAAACTTCCCACATGTGAAAAACCCAAAATAAATGTGTTATTTAGTTATATTACGTCCTCCCCATTTTCCATTTCAAATTTTAAGCTGTGACACCTTATATAAACCTATAAAGTACCTAAAAGTAGTGTTTAAGGGCCTATAATGTATACTTCCATACCTATAAGGACAAATAAATGGAATGGGGTGATGCTCAAGGGAGTATTGAATTTTTTTTATGTCATTTAATAGTTTTTACAATCTATTTTTAGTCATATAAGTTCATTTATTTCTCATTGGGTCCTTTTGGCTCTCCTAAGTAGCATAAAAGTGCATCAATGTCTTAAAGATTGTTCATAAAGGAGAGGCCTTATATGAATAAAAAATACTATGAATATTTATTATAAAAAGGTTCATATTCATCATAAAATATTTATCCACCATGTATTTTTTCATGTGAGATATGAGCAAAAGTTGATAGCCTCATGAGTTGGAAAGCTGTGTTAGTGAGGTTTAGGAGAGTTGAGGTCTATAGGTGATTGTTCAAAGTTTGGTTTGAGATGCAAACGCCTAAATGAGGTATATAATTTTCTCCTTTATATATTACAATGGTTTTCTTATCACATTTATTCATCATGTCTCTAACCAACTCATTTGCTCAAGCCTAGGGTTCTTATGCCAACTTGCCTAGAATACCCTAGCTGAGTGTATTCTTTTATTTCTCTCACTTCCAAGGGTCTAGAATCCATGAAATAATTTTTAAAACCTTTCATAATATTCTTAGTGTCTCTAAAGTCTCATATTAACTCCAATTTAATAGCCTTCATCACTAATTACCCATGTAAACATGTGTATGCAATTAATCCTATTAGGTTTGAGTAGGGTTTGACTATGTTTTACATTATTTATTGCTTATGTCTGAGGATTTGGTAGAATATGATGTAGTATTCAATAATTTTCAATTAAATTTATCTCCCTCAATCCTTATACATTCTTTAAAATCTTTCAAACAAGTAAACACTTCTCAAGAATGAGTAATTTTGTGTATTTGGGTGAGACTATATAAACATGGTTTAGGGTTCTATCATCAGTTTGTTTATCTATTCAATAAAATTGAAGGAATTATGGAGTAATATATAATAAATAAACCATCATAAAATTTTTTTTCCTTCTCTTAAACTTCACAAAGACTTTAAGGCCTTTCAAGTAAGTAACTTCCTTTTGCCAAAGTATGTAGACTTGTGTGTATAGTCTTAAAACTATTGAATCAATTCCCTAACCATCCCTACACTTTAAAATGGGTTAAGTGTCTCCAATTAATTGATAAATTTGATTTATATTCTATAATTCAAACACTTACACACCATTTTATCAAGTTTGGAATACCTTTGGTCACCTAAACAGACCTAAAGGTGACCACGTACCTATGTGTATGCACTTGGGATTAGTCTACAAAATTGGTGTTTTAGGATCTCTACTTAAAAAAAATAAAACTCTTAAAAATATTTTTATGATATTTATTATATTATTACCTTCTTTAACACCTTTAATCTTTGTACTTTCATCTATCATCACTATGCAAGACAATCTTCTTAATGGATGCTTGTAGGTGGTTATTGAAGGGGTTTGACTATGTTTGATTTTTTTTGATATCCAAATCCAATATTCAAACATTTAAATGGATATTTTTCATGTTTTTTATATTTTAATACCCTTATAAATTCCATAAAACCTCTATAACTCATTAACATCACTATTTAAGGCCAATTTTCTCAACTGACTGGATGTGACTATAAGAGCTTTCTAAGTATGTAGTTTTGAGTTGGCCTTCTCAACTACGTCATTGATTATATAAAAGTGAATAATAATAATTATAATTATTTTATCATTTCTTTTAAATATACATATTAAATTATAAAGTAATTTACAACCTCTATATTCACTGTCTACACACATAGTCTTATAGGTACGTTAGGCTTGAAGACCTCTTAAACACTTTGACCATTTTATCACTTTAACCTTCTTTGAATTTAGGTGTTTATACATATTCATTGATATATTATCATTTTAAAATTTAAACCATCATAATTATTTCATGCCTAAGACATTCAAATTTGAAAATTGATACAATTGGGTTTCTCTTGAAGTTATAGATCTACAAGCTTGCACAAGGCTTGTCAACATATTGTGTGAGTCTGATGCTATGAAAAGTGAAAATATGGATATTATGTTTCAAATATCATGATTTAATTCATAAAATCATTCATCAGGGGATAAAATAATCTCATGCTTTATGGAAATACATATTTATACCCACTTAAATCACCTTATTATGCATGGACACTAGAACACAATCCACAAGGTGAATGAAGATGTGACCATTTTGAGACTTGTACAGAATTCTTAGATAATTATAGGGAATTGAATAGATTTTGAATAAAGTATAAGACAATTTAGAATCAATTATATGCATTAGAACACTTGGAGAATCCTAAAAAATAGAAATATTGACACACTTATAAACTATGCACAAGAGAAAGTTTTCTTTCCAAAAGACCATCCACATGTGCCATAATGGTTAATTAAAGTGTATTATTAATTTAAAAACCTATGATAACTCATTACAATTGGTTTTATGTATCCAAAGAGTTCACACTTGCATTGAAGTTGCACAAAACTTAGCCTATGGGGATTTAATCCTTCAAAAAGTAGTCTAGATCCTTAGATATTTTTCATAAATCTAAGGAGCTCAATCCAATTAACAATCCCAAAAATTTGAATCCCATATGGGTCTAAACTTTTGGCTGAAGTCTTATCCCCAAAATCCACCTATACGACCTTTACCATGTAGTTGAATTTGGCCTTCAAGAGCTTGTGAATGGATTGATGGAAGAGAGAGAATTTTATACAATTGTGAGAATTTAAACTTATTCCCATTATTTTTAATGACCTATAGAATATGAAATGACACCTATCTAATGTTTTTAAATGCAAACAACTTCAACAAGTCCATACAAGTTTCTTAACTCCTCTCTAAAGTGTTAAATTTTATGATTCTAATGTTTGTTTGACTCTCTGATAGGTGTAAAAATTGTATAACTGATCCAAGATCTTTGTAAGGTATTTGGTATGTATTTTTCACTTAGGTAACTTTGACATACATTAGATTTAGACAAAAATCACATTTTCCTTCATTTTCACCACCTTTAAGTCTACAAATGATCTCTAAACACTAAAAAACATCATGTAATATTATGAAAAAGTTATTAAGACATAAAATGAATTTTATAAACTCCTAAAAACCTATGACACCACTTGACCAATCCTTATCTCTCCATGACATGTCTAGATCACTATATGACCAAAATAAGACATTACCTTAACTTTTCCAAAATTACTTTAAACAATGCTAATAAGGTTTTATGAAGACTTTTAGGGATAATATAAGGCATGAAAATACCACATGAAAATACTATAAATGTTTCAATTTGAAGGGGGTGACCAATTTTGACTTGAGGTCAAAATTTGGTCAACATTTTGGTAATTCACAAGGGCAACATGCTTGCAATGCTAAATGGACTAGTAGCCTTATTTGTCCTTTAGGAAATGGAGTCATTTGCACTCAGTGTTAGACCTAACTAGACTTTTTTCATGACACAACAAACTGATTTGAATTTTAAAACACACAAAACAAAGACAACAAGACACAAAACAAAGCAATAAGATTCACACATATGTGATCAGAACTTAGGAAACATCACAACAACATAAGAAAATTTACTATATAAAACTAACCTGAAACAACTTCTTCCTCCTAGATCAAAGGGGAAGCTCCTACAATCTCTTGCTACATTAAGTTAAGGATTACATCAAACAAGTTGTCTCTTGAGCCTTGTTCTTGATGTCTTTATCTCATTCATTCTTGTCATTCTTCTTGGCATGTTTTCAAATGAAATAATGTTAGATGTAAACTAATCACCTATCAGGGTGAATTCATCTTATAATTTAACAACCCTCTCATTACTCTCCTCAACTACAACTTTATCTAATGATGCTTCATCTAAGCATGCTTCTTTGACCTTCGTGGCATCTTGAATAATGCTATATTTCTTACCAGCTGTTGCAAGCTATTCAAGGAGATATGAATACTCATTCTAAGATTCATCATTATCTTCAATGAAAACATCTTGTTCAATATCATTATGAATATGATATTAAATATGCAACATACCCTTATAAAGGCCTTTAATCTCTTGGAGGAGTTCAATAAACTATTTCTAATCATTGTTATCTTCTTTCTCCTCAAGAGCCACAAGGTTTTCAAGAATTCCAAGTCTTTCTATGTAGTCATGAGGTTGTAAGGCAACCTCTTCAAGTTCATTTTCTTGGCCATTGTGCACTTTATTACCCTCAACTTTATTACTTAGAGAGTCTTCAACTTCAAGTCTATCTGTAAAATCAACAAGCTTGGATGGCATAGGATATTGTTCTTAAAACACACCATCAAGGTCATCTCTAAGAGTCTCTTCAAACTAACCAATAAGAGGTATAAGCCCTTGGAGAGCCTCAAACTCATTATAAATATCCTTGAACTTCTGCCATAAGTCCTCTTGATCCATAAGGTAGCATTAGCTTTGTCTTCTATTATTTTTGAAAGTCAATCTCTTGATCAACCTCCTCATTGGCCAAGGTAGAAATCTTGGCATTATTTTCATGAGAAGCTACAAATTGATCTAGATCATCTATTTCTTCACTCAAGAATATTTTTTTATGTTTGTCTTCACTAAGGATATTACCAATAGTGAAATCTTCATCATAGTCAGTTGAGTCATCTTCTTCAGTTGCAACTATAGCTTAATCCTATTCACTTGATTCCCATAGAATAGGTTCTTCTTCAAGAAGGGATGAGGTGGGAGGGTGATGAATAGGTTCATGGGGTGGAGAGGGAGTATAAGGTGTGGTGGATGGATCATTAATGGGTTTGGGAATGGAGGTTTCTTTAAGGAATTCTTGGAGAGATGAAAATTTGGGTTGGGAAATGGAAGAGACATTTTATTCAACAAGAACTTCATTTTACTCATAGCTTTCTTGAGGATCTTCAATAGCTACAAATTTATTCTCAACCTTTTGATTTTCCCACCTCTCTAATCTATCTATCCACCATTAGATATAACTTCTCATTTCATTCAAATCATCATTGATGGCATATTGGGTTTCCTATTCAAATAAGCTCCACATACTCATCAACTTTTGAATTGACTCTCTCATCCTCTATATGAGATGAATATGGATCACATCAAGTTCTCTATCCCATGTTCTCATCACCTTTTATGATTTTATAGATTTGGCATGAGTGCCAACAAGGATTGAGCTTGAGAAGGAATTGGAGTAAAAAAAGAAAAGTTTGATTTTTACAAGTCTTGGTAAGGTTACTGAGGTGTGTAATAAGAATCATATGAGGAGAACGTATGACAACTATAGGGTTTATATGACTCATGACAAGGCTGATAGGAATCAAATTAAGATTGATATGGATCATAGGGCTGGTAGGATTTATGTTGAGGTTGATAAGAAGGTACATCTTCTTTAACACAAATTTCATTTTACTCATAGCCTTTTTGAGGATCTTCATCAAAGGGATACTAAAAAACATCATGATCTTGTATATGGAGAATAAGATAACCATTGTAGACATCCAAAAATTGGCCATAACTATATTTCAACCTGATTTTAGATAAATTCCTACCAGCCATTATAAATTAAGCCTAAGAATCATTGAATGCTACAAATTTACATGCACATTATTCATCAAAGATCAAAATCATGTTGAGGCATCCTTATTTGAGATACTAGTTTGTATGCAATAATAACCTCTCACAAATTTATCCCTAATCACCTTGTGACATCACAACTATCAATTTGGCCTATAAACACATTAAGTGGGGCACTTGCACACTTAATCAAATCTTGAAAGAGCTAAAAGGCTAATCAAAATCAATTATCTAATTAAAAAATATTAAATACCTGATTGAATTATCTATTTCTAATTAATGAATATCTAAAAATAGAAGTTTCTAAAATCAAAATATCAAGCCTTTCATCATTGCCTTTATGAGTTATCAAGCTCTGTGAAAATATCTTAAAATATCTAATTTGAGAGCCGTGCCTGGTAATTAAAAATCATAATTACATGATAAATTTTAACTCAATTGGAGTTAGTCTCAACTCACCTAGGGTTAGTTTGAACCCATTCATGTTTAAACTCAACCCTAACTCACCTTAAGTGGGAGTTAATTATTGAGGATATAAATGCAAGGCCATACCCCTTCATTTCTAAGCTTGGATATTGTAGAGTTATTATGTAATATTTCCTCCATAAGCCTCATGAAAGTAATGTTATCATTCCCAAATCTTTAACCAAGAAATCAAAGCCAAAGTGCCAATGAGAGGAGCCAATCAATCTTCATTGTCAAAGATTTTTTGATGCACAAGCCAAACAAGCCATTTGGATCTCCAAAGAAGGTAAAAGACTTGTTTATTTTATATTTTTATTGTGTTTTCATTTAATTTTGTTACCTAATATCTCCCTAGTGTATAGGCTAGAGGTGTTAGGATTTTAGTGTGTTTATTTCATTTTTTTATGATACTAACACAAGACTAACCTCCCCTCTATTACAATCCTTATTCACATGTTGGCACATTCGGTAGGACCTAAAAATCCCATATAACCAAGGAGATTAATATGTTACTTTTATTTTTTTTAATAGATGCTTAAAAACCTTCAAGTTTCAAGTTTTTAGTCCATTTTTATGTCTTTCTATTTTAAGCAACTCATAGGTTACAAGGATTGACGTCATTTTTAATTATAGGTCATAGGGATTGATGTTGATTTTATAGATCAACATCGATTGTAGGGATCGACTATGATCCTTATGTGAAAATTAGATCACGATAGAGACATAACTAACACAAATTTTATTGATCTTTCTATCATTATTATGTGTTTAAAGAACATAAATTTTGTTTGTTTAACCATTTTATTGTAAGACTTAGTGAGGTGTTTTGGTTTTTGATCTCATTTTATTAACCATTTTTATGTCAAGGCAACCTATATTTTTTTGTGTTTTATAGGGAAGCATCAATTATTATCTTAATCAAAATCAATCTATGTGGGTCAACATCGATCCCTATTTAGATTAGTGATGATTGGTCTCTGTGATAAAAACTAGAGAACCCAAAAGCTAATTTCAAAATATTTTTTTCTCACTTGAGTTTGAGATTTTAAGTAGGAAGAACCTCTAAGAATGTGTAGGTCCTAAGGTAGAAAAAGCAAAGTTTAACCATGGTTAAATCTTACACACTTTGTCTTTGGTGCTTATAATAAACTTAGTTCTTTTTATGCCTTAGTTTTTTTGGAAGTTTTTACAAAGTTTATCAACAATAAATGCCAAGGGGATAAAACTTCTCTACATACTTTATTTTTGTGATTAAAATGAGCTCTCACATTAGTTACATACTCTTAAGAGTTTCATGTTTCATGTTTTTTTGTTGAAGTTTTTGTTTAAGAAAAACATGTGATGCATGTATGCTTTCCCCCCATCCCCTTTAGGGAACTTAGGTGATGAAAAATGTTCATTCTTTGCCTCTATCTCTTTAGTCCAAAATCATGGAAATAAATTATCTAAGGCCCTCCCAAAATATGAATGATTTGGGTGACCCTAAAATTACCTTAAAGTCTTATCACTTATCTTTATTTTTTATGTACTTTGGCTTGTGAGTGGGAGTTCATTGCGTCCTCACTAGTTATTTAGGGAAGAGTTGACCTAGGAATTCATCTCCCATCATAGTTTCAACTACACTCAATTGTGGGGTATATAAATTGAGGGTGATTCATTGGGATGTTTATTTTGAGTGGTTAAAAAAAATATGTTAGTGGTACTCAACCTCAGAACATAGGGGCAACTTGGACATCACACTACATTGAGTAATTGATATATGTAGTGATTATGAAAAAGACAAGACTTTTTCACAACAAACAAGTTGATGTAAATCCAAATTATGTGATTACATATCTAGTATTAGCCACACTTGGGACCATATATAAACAAGAAAAAATGGATAGTTTATAATAACACCAATTGCTACAAACATATTGTTGATGGAGGGCGAGTAACCTAAAGTTCAATGTCACAGTACAAACTCTTGAGATAAGAGGGGGCCTAAAAACCCTAATTTTCATGTGCTTTTAATTTTTAGATTAACAATTAAAATAATCTCAAGAAAAATTATATTGATAAAATTCAATAATAATATGTAGCCTTGCTAGTTTTAAGATTTAGGACTTTACACTTGGGTGTTTGTGTCATTTTAACCTTTTTTACATGGTCTTAAGTTGAACTATCTATTTTATTTATCTTATCATGTCAAAAAATGAGTCTTATTTATACATCACTCCTTTGTTTAAGGAGATGTTATACCATCCATTTGATACCATACCTTTACCTTAGTCTTTTGATAAACCTTTATGTGTGTGTCACTTGTGTGAAAAGAGTGTCATTATGCTGCCCATTTCATTTCAAAACTTGTGCCTTTGTGTCTTGAAACAAATTTTTTGTCATACCTTTAGAGCATGATAATGTCATTACATTGATCAAATCATTTCCAATACTTGTTTCCTTGTGTCCAAATTCTAATTTTGAAACCGAAGCCATGTGTGCCTTTTAGATCTATACCTAGTGTTGTTATGTCATTCATTCTTGTTTAGATTATTGTTTGTTTTTAATAAGCCTAGTTTTTTAAATTAATTTTTTAAGTAGCCTTGACAAGTTCAAATCCAAAAATTGATTGATTTCTACCTATGCCTCATGTAATTTTGGCCCAAACATTGATCTTTCACTTTTGGGTTGTGTAACTTAGGTTAGTTCTTTATTCAATTTCAAAACTATTTGTGTGCCTAGATTTAGGGAAGTCGTCTATCTTTGATATGCCTAGAGTTTCATGTCTTTTAAAAAATGACCAATTTCATTTTTAAATCTGAATGCCTAGTTTATGACAAAGTGTTTCAAAAAATTTAGATCAATTATCTTTCCTTTTAGACCTTATTTTGTTTAAAGTCCAGCTCTTATTCCTTTTCTAAAAGACCTATCAATACTAATTTTGAGCCTAGATTTTGTGACTTATTTTCCAAAAGACCTAACAACATTTATTTATTTAGACCTATATTTGAATTGTTTGGAAAAAAATTTACCTAACTTTGGAATTTTAGTTTTAATACATCCACTTAACCCTTTTGTGTAAGACATTTGACATTAGATGTTTGATGTTAGAATATTTTGTACCAAGTCTTAGCATAGTCAATTTGGTGATATAACTCCACTTTTAGACGAATTTAGACTATTTTTGGACTATTTATCCCTTGGACCTTATTTTTTAGAGTTTTCAAACTCTAGGCCTTTTATTAAACATTCATCATTGACTCATATATGTCTCATTACAATCATAGTGGGGCCATGTAAAATCCAGGTTATGATAATGTGTTTGCATAATATGACTTTGTTCAAAACCCCTACAATTGTGATGTATTTTGTGATATGGATCCTTATCCTTATTATAATACTCAATCAAGAGATTAAAACCAAGATACTTAAGCAAATTATTCGATGATAACTTCTTTGGGATGATTAAAGTACTAATTTCCCCCTTTCATGGCTAGTAGTACCCAATCCCCCACTTATACCACTAAATTTCCTTCAAATTGTGTGAGCAACCAAGCTCCACAACATCTATGGATTACTATATTAGGCCCTTGCCATTTGGCTTGTGATAGTAACCAGGCTTTGCAATGCCCTACCATTACCATTATAAGACCTCATCTTTTTCCTTATGATAACATCCAAGCTTCACAATGCCCTACCATTGCCATTATAGGACCTCATCCTTTGGATCATGATAGAAACCAAGTTTTGTAATGCCCTACCATTACCATTCTAGGACCTTATCCTTTATCTCATAGTAGTAACCAAACTTTGCAACAACCTACCATTACCATTCCAAGACCTAATCCTTTAGCTCATGATAGCAACCAAGATTCACAATGTCCTACCATTACCATTTTAGGACCTTGTCCTTTGGCTAAAGATAGAAACCAAGATTCACAATACCCTACCATTACCATTCTAAGACCTCATCCTTTGGTTCATGATAGTAACCAAGTATTGTAACAACCTATAATTACCATTTTAGGACCTCATCCTTTGGATCATGATAGAAACTAAGCTTCACAATGCCCTACCATTACCATTATAGGACCTCATCCTTTGGATCTGATAGCTACCAATATTTACAATTCCCTACCATTACCATTCTAGGCCTTTCTAAGTATGGTAGTTCATTATCCTAAAAACATTATCAATCACAACTCGACGAGTCATAGTTACCATCCTATACCTAAAAATAGTTAATCCATTGCCTAATGTCCCAATTTTAAAAATCCAATGATAGTCTTCAAGCCATAATAGAGTCAATAAATACCTCTCCAATAAAGACAATCATTCAAAGAATAAGATGTGTTCAAAACTAGTATTTTACAACTACTTGTAAACCAAGGCCAAGAAAACTAACCAATCCATGATGTTTTTGTTGAAGAGCCTATTTGTGATGAGTTAACCTATGATGAATCACCTTTTGATACTATTCTTATTGTCAAGGAGTCTCACTCTGATAATCCAGTCTTTGTTGTGTCACTTTTTAATGATTATAACTATCTTTAGGCAAATCATTGTTATGTTTTTAAAGAGCCTCCCTTTGACAATCCAGTCTCTATGGAGTTGTATTTTGACCTTTTTCCCATCATTGAGGAGTCTCAATTTAAAGCTAGTCTATGTGAAATAATTCTTACTTGAGCTTATTTTTTAAGAACCCATTATGCCATCACAGGTCATTACTTATCTAATACCAAACATTCAATAAGACATCATTATATTAGTATCCGCACCAGATGAATAATCAACATTAAATTTAGGTTCTAGTTTTGAAATGATATCATATTTGGCATCAAAAGTATAATCAAAATTAGTCTCAACATTGGATTCAAATTCCTTTGAGTTGAAATTAGCTTCAAAATGAGAATACATTCATGTTTGTTATAATATTGGTTACACATGCCTTATAGATCAATTTGAATATATTTATGATCCTTCCATAGTTTTAAAAGATGATTGATTTAACATCGACACAAGTTATCCTAGATCTTCTACAAGGATTATGTTTCCACTTTACATTCCATTTCCATTCCACATGCCATTATTACAAACTAACCTATTCATTATATTGACCTTCCACCTCCCACAAGTGTCGATTAGGACTGATAAAATCATAACTTGTTGAATTACATCCATGGTGATATATCATTTGAAGAATATTAGGGGGACCAAGAACACATTCATGCAAAATAAGAACACTCTCCGAGTAAAACCTTTTTGAAGGCACTATGGGGCAATAAAAGTCCAAACTCAACATCTTTTAGTGAAACCTTGTTTGAGGTACTAGAAGAAAATCAAATTAAAAATTCAATGTTCCTTAGTGAAACCTTCTCAAAAGCACCATGGGATAATCAAGAAAACTTCATTAGTGAAAACCTCATCGAAGAACTAATATCTAAGTTCTTCACTACTTGATAAAGACATTATCAAAAATAAAATTAGTATAACTTCTACTCTACAACATAATCAAATGGTAGAAACTCTCAGGCCTAAATAACAAAAAACTCTAGTGGTCCTATCAAGAGCATATTCAAATTTTTTTGGCCCTTTTATAACCAAAATTATGTCAAATTTAGAATAAATAACATTGTGTGTGCCTAAAAATCCCAATCTTAATTTTTTCCTAACCATTATCCATTTATTCATTATCATCCACCATTACATTACCACTTTAGACCTATTATCCACTATTTATCCTTATTTACCATCCCTAGCCATATTTTCCTTTGTAGAGGCTACAAAGACACCTTATCTCAATGTTTGAAGGAAATGTAATCAATGACCAATGAGGATCACAACAACATTATTGGATTATAAATCTATAGTAGGTTCTTAGTAGATCAACTATTCAGAAGAGGTGTGGGATAGCAATTTAAACATGATTGAATATTCTAATTGCATCATATATTGATCAAGATGTGTATCTCCACATCAACAAGAATAATAAAAACATTTACCTTACCAGAACTATTTATTTTGCCTTTGTCATTTGCCTTTTACCTCACCATTCCTCTTATCATTATTCCTACCCTACCACTTACCTTATCAATTTGGGGTAACCCTATTACCATTATTTCTAATTATTATAACATCACTATCCTTGAACCATGTTGTACCATATGCTATCCCACCATACCTTCATTATTGAACAAAATTATTCTTACCCTCCTTACCTAACCCTTTTGACCTTGGTTCTATTGGTTATTTTGGTAAATTATATGAGGGGAATTTGATATAGTTTTATTAGTTAAAAAATTATGTGTTTAACTAGTAGTTTATGAAAGTAGTATGACAATAGATCTAGAAATTACATTTTTCATTTATGCTTGATTGGTGCCACTAATTATAACCACCTTTGGGAAAATAAATATTATAACTTATGTTAATAATTATAACCACCTATGGTAAAATTAGAAATAACACCTTTACCATGCATTACCACATCACCTTACCCTTAATATTATCATTTGCCTTGCCATTTACCTAAATTCATGAAGTTATTGATACCTGGTCAAATCTCAATACCTTTTGTGTGGATATAACTAATGTGAATTGAGGTCCTCATAAGACTATGTAAGAGGTGCTCAATTCATGAAGGTTAGCTCAGTCAGCCTTTTTCCACACTCTCACTATTTTGTAAGTAGTTTCCAAGTTAGAACGATCTTACTATTTTTTGATTTAGACCATTTGGTATCTCATAATTCCTCTATTGAGTTGAGGCACTTCAAAAAATCCAAAAACATTCAAAATTTGCAAAATCCTAAACATTTAAAAAATTGACTTACAATCTCCTAGAGAAATAAAGCCCCAAAATCCAAAAACATTTGTCCTATTTAAACCTAGTCAATCATCCTCAATCCTCCCTACTAGGGCAAATCCTTTTTTAATTTCAATCTATTCCACTTACATTGGGGGTGTGACCTTCCCTATGCATGCATCCTTTCTTGGAGTCACAACCCATTTATCTTTCCATTGAGCTTTCATGCCTAGATATTGACTTGGTTGTCCTCCTGATGTTTTCTATTACTTTTCTTTTCAGGTTTTTTATGTGTTTGTTAATTTATTTATTTGATTTTGTTATTGTGCCTGGACTCAATCTATATATGTTCATTGGGTGATTCCTTGCACATTATTCTTGAGTATATCAATATTCATACGTCAACATTGTCATAATGGTTTTTATCATTGGTATATTATTTTCAAATGTTGATTGGATCAAGTGTCAGTCCTTATGCATATTATAGATAAGTTATCATGGTGATTTATATCATGATATATACCATCACGTGCTACATTATAAATCAGCTCAAAAAATATTACAAGCAATGGTGTCGTAAAAATGTTTCCATGGTAACCTTGGTAAATACTCTCACCCTCCTTGATCAAATCAAATTTTTGAGGTCAACATACCCCCATTTTTGAAAAATGAGGACCCTTGTTCAATTTTTCAAACTATGTTAAATTGATATTAAAATTGATCAAAATTGCATTATTGAATATCATGTTTGCTTTAGCATTCATTGACATGACAACATATGATTTTCATCTAGTTCAATTTAATACTGTTAATGTTTAACTTTTATATGTCCATGTGCAAGTTTAATGGAGTCTCAATTAAATGAATACTATTTAGGGTTTTGTACCTTAATGCTAATTTAACCCTTTGTTTTGATTAACCCTTGGTATCTTATTGATTAATTGAATATGTGTTTAAATCATGTAAAAACCTTAGTCTAATGTGTTTTAGCCTAGGTATATTTGGATTAGATTCAAATTTGTATAGGAATGTTTTGTTATGTCCTAGATTAAGTTTTAAAAAATTATCCTAAGGTTCTAGTCATGTTTATCAACATGACCAAAACCTTAGTCTACAAAATTTATCTTGAGTCTCTTTATATCTTGAGATCCCACTAAGTCTATCTTATTATTCACATAGACTAATTAAACATGGGAGCACTTTATTATGTTTAAACTTAGCTTAAATTCCTATCCTAAAGATTTAATTATATTTCTTAATATAAATAAAAACTTAGGATATAAATTATTTTAAGTCTCTTTATATTACCCAAGCCCTAATTTAGTCTATTTTCATTGCCCACAAGAATGAATCAATGCAAATATACCACATGGCAAGATCTCAGAGCTCAAGTAAAATACTGACAGTATACAAGCACCCACCTAGGTCAAAATGTCAAATAAATCATATCAATAATGAGAATGACATAGGTCACCATATTAGAGGTATTTAAAATATCTTATGGTGAGTGAAGAGTCAATAGGCCAAATGAAGTGGAAAAAAACCACTCACATTTAACCTCCTAGATTGAAATAAATGGATCACATTGAAGCATACAATGAAGATCCAATGGCATGGGGAAAAGTCAATAAGTCAAGGTTTTATAGAATAATATTATGGTGATAAGTGGCATGATCTTGATGACATTAGCCCAAAATCAGTGGTCCGCATTTAGCCAAATAGAATCAGGTGGATCAAGATCGATGGAGTGCATTGATCCATACAAAGAAGATCTAATAATACAAAATAAAGATGAATTTTCAAATAACATAGAATGAATGTGATATTAATTCATGTCATAATCATAATAAATGAAACATATGTCAACCAATGGCATTCAACCTTTTATATCAAGATTTATAATGAGCGATGAAGCTAAATTTTCAAAGAGCCTAAATGGAATGAGACGTTGCCACATGGCACAAAGGCATTAAGTGATGGAGTGTGTTCATAGTAAGTGTATAAATACCATAAAATTTCAATGTGGTATAATCTTGATAAGATCAAATGAAAATCAATATCTCATGATGAAGTCAAGACTATGGACTTTAATGAAGATCAATGGTGTGAATTCAATCACACCTCAAGATTGCATAATATGGTGACATGTGTCCCAAAATAATAAATGGTCACATTTTATAAATTAATAAAAAACTTGACATGATGATGACACATAATCAAAATAAGCTATATTGTAATATCTTGTGGACCCATAGACATAAAAGGTATAAATACATGATTCTATCAAAATTTAAAGCATTAAGCTCATAGTTAAAACTTAATTTATGTCGTTGAAGCTATACATAAACCTCAAAGAATCACTAAAATAGTATGAAATCCATAATTTTTACCTATTTTCATTGTTATCAAGTTGAGGATAATTAAATTATCATTTGCATAAATATAATTTAATTAAGAACTAAATTGTAGTCCACTAGTGAGCAATTTGATAAAATTCACAACAATGGTAGCTTGAAAGAGTATTTAAAAGTAAGATGTCAAGCTATATTTGACCATATATATTAAGTTAATTACCTATGATTTATGCAAAGAAGATAATAATTGGTCAAAATTATTCTAGATGATCAAGAGTCAACCAGCCATTACTAAGGGAGAAGTAAAGAATCTCTCTGTAAAGAGGCTATATGGTGACATTGTTGTAATTCAAATGACAAGTCTCCATTATATATAAATGAAGATTGAGGTACTACACTGGATTGCCATTCTTTCTCCAATTTTAAAGGAAACTAAGATAGATAAGGGCATGATAATTATCTAGGAAAAATTGCTTATATTTTTTCTATTGCATTTGAGTCATATTAAAAACTACCCAAACCCCAAATTGACCTAGCCTCTATCAATTCCTAGGCTAAGGATAATAATTTTATGGACACCCTTTCCATATGATTAGATTTTGGAGACCAAGTCTTTTCATACCTTAACAATAACTTCCTTATCAGCCAATTCAGACTTGGGGTTATAATGATAATGACAATGTTAAACAGGTTATGTTGAAATGTAACCACTACATATGTAGACCTAGTATGGGTGCCCATAGTTTACTTTATAGTTGAAAAGGTAATTTCCCATCCTTTGGGTGAAATAATTAGTATCTCATTAAGTCTACAAATCTATGAAATTAGGTATAAGAAGAAAACCTATTTTTTCATGATGTCATATCCCTTAGATGCTCTTTGTGCAATAATAAGGATTCCAAACCAGAGAGAATGGTCACCTAATGGAACCTAGACTATTTCATAATACTATTCTAAGTTGTATATATTCAAGTATAAAGACAAAATTCAATTTATTTGTGACCATGTCTATACATCCTTGACTGAGGCTATAACTAGCATCCCAATGACAAGAGTTAGCCCACTAATCAATAAATCTATGTGCAATATATGGTTATATATAGACTACACTATTATAAGGGTTGAAAAACTCAAATTTATCCTCTCAAGCTACCTTTTCATGTCCTTGATAAGCTAGATGAGTAATAAGTTTCATATAAGATATTCCATGGCATAGATGGTCTCTACAAGACCAAAATTAAGGGACTCCTTCACAACATCCCAATAATAATTAGAAAGACTATATTTAGACAGTGTGACAATATTGAAGCTATATCAAAAAATGGATCATCCTTCAACCTATAGATTGATGAGCTCAGGAAATGGGATCCTTATGGGAAAGTTAAGGAAATTTTGAAAAACAAAGGAATTATAAATGTGCCCTATGATCATAATCTTGGTGCCTTTTATCCCATTTACACCACAACAACCTCTTATTTTGAATTCATAAGGAGATTGAAATAACATAACCTAAGGCCTAAGTCTAGGATAGAAAAAATAAAAAAAATGGATGTTAGATGGTAATTGGTACCCAAAAAATATCATTTGATTAGTGGTTAATCCTTTATACCTTCACCAATTAGCACATAGGTAGAGACACAAAAGCACAAGGAAAGAAGACCAGATGAAATCCCTGTAAGTTCATCATTTACTGAATTACCCAAGGTATAAGAATAAGAATCACATCAAGAAGAGATTCACATGATAGCCCTTGACCCTAATGAGACTCTAATGCTTATGAGTTAGATGATGAAGAAACCTAGGTTGAGAAACAAAGGAAGAGAAAGGGAAAGAAGTGGAATTAGACTTAATTTTGATTGACACCTCTAAGAGGAAGGCTAAGCTAGCCATTGTGCCCAAAATAAAAAGACCCAAAGTGAATTTCACTACTACCCTAAATGAAGTCAATATATTCAATGAATAAAACTTGTTGTATGGTCTACCCATTCTAGAATGGTTCTTGTATGAACCTAGATTATATAAAATGCCTACTATACATCATCTTTAGGATATGATTATATCCATCAAAATTCCTATGCATCAAAAGCTTAAACCATGGATCATTGCAATGTAGGAAGAGGAAGCAAAGAGACTGGATACACTAAGTGATTTAGCAACTCAATAAAAAATGATTTCCCCCATCCCACAAGTAACCCAATCCATATTTGGAGTCAAGTATGATCTAGGGACTACCAATTTACAAAGGGTGACAGAGAAGAAGGTCATCCAAGGAGGTGAAGAGATGACATATCAAAAGGTGGAACTAGTTTGACTCAAAAGTAAAGGTAAAAACTAGGAGAAGATCCTATTTTTGAGGAGGATGTTCTTGAATTAGCTCAAGCATAGTCAAAGAAATTACAAGCAACTATCAAAGGCTTGAAGTAATAAAGAAATAACTTTAAAGAGCACTCTATTTTGTATATTCTTGGGGAGATGATGAATATGTTTGAAGCCACATTATATGATATGTCCAATTCTTTGAAATCAATAAGGTCTAAATAGGATGTGATAAACTAATAGAGTACTATGGCCATGAACCAAGTGACTTAATGGCAAGATTCATGCAACAAAGTGAAAGACTTTATTAATAATTTTATTAAAGACAAAATTCTTGGGTTTAGGATAGTTAGCCTAACCCATTTGAATACTACTATGATCATATTAATAGAGAAGATCAAGGGTTTAATCATATGGTCTAGGAGACTAGAAGATCTTTCTAAAGAGGACAAATAACTAGAGAGTAGAATTATGAATATACTAGGGAGTTTGATCATAGACCCAAATGCACTCAGTCTTATTGTCTTAATCACTAATGAAGAGTTTAAGCATAGAGCTAATCAAGTCATGCAGGGAGTAAAAAATCAAAGACAAGGTAGAACAAGAAAATATAATAGTAGGATATTAAACATGATCTTATTAGTTGAATAAAAATTAGTGATGCTCAGAGCATCAAAGAAGCTTTGGATAGGAATGACAAAAACTTCAAGGGATTGGCAGCTGAATAAGATGAACTTTATATGGAACCTATCATCAACCTCAAGTTGATTGATGGACAAAATGATAACGCAATGAAGATCCTATAGGTCAAATAAAATATTACAATAAAAAAGGAGCCCCAAAGTCAAATTGGTTAACTTAGGAATATTCTTTTGTATAGGAACATGTATATTTTTGGAAATGAATATTCTTTTGTAAAAGCATGTGCAACTTTGTAAATAGCATTGCTTATAGGTCAGTCATTTTAGAAAGTGTCTATTTATAGAATTTTATAGAAGGATAACAATATTTGGCACTTGTACAACTATCATTGGACATGATTGACTGACATACCTCTTTAGTTTTATATATAAGGAGGTATTGTCATTTGTAAAAAGGAGGGAGTTTTTGAGAAAGAAAACTTTGTGCAAATTTGGCGTATTTAATGCAAGCAAGGAATTCTATAAAGTTTGTCCAATATTTGTTTATGTCATTACTATCATGGTTGATCTCTCATTCATTTTATCTAATATTTAGATTTGAATGGTTTTTATGGATCCTTTATGTGCACTTTTAAATGAGAGTTTTTAATTTGTGCCCATGCTAGATTGATTGAAGGATATTTGGTTCAATTAATTTTCTTCGCTATGCTTGTACATGTGATTATGCTATTTTATTGTAGGAGTAAATATTTAAAGTGAATTTGGTTCTTATTTTCATTATTTCATGCTATCTTTCGATGTTTTCTTGATGTGTGATAGGATTTTAGCTTAAGCTAATCCACATCATACATTGGTTTTAAGTGCATGTTTGGATGAACTTTAAAATTTGTCATAATGTTTGGATTGAAGATTAGAATAATCTTTCTTCTCTTCCCTATCCTTATTTTTGATCCTTTTTTAAGAAATTAACTTTATTTTAGTTTCATTGTAAATATCCACCCTAGTCTAAACTTTAGACTTAGACTTTGATCACAATTCACTTCACTTAGTTCAAATCACTCTCATTTTCAAAAGTAAGCTATTAGTCCACAGTTTCTCCTAATAACCAAATAGTTACATTATAAATTTTATGAAATATTTCATTTATCCTATTGTTATTCTACCAAATATATCAATAATATCACAACCTGTAACTCATGAAATGGATTCCTTGAATCTATAAATGAGAAGTGTTTCCTAAACACTCTAAACCACCTATGATACACTTTTAGGCATCAACGAGAACTTGTTCCATTGGTGTTAGAAGGAGGTCCTCTAGCTAAATATTTGTAAATTTTTAGTGTATTTACTAACTTTAGTGAATTTTATTCAAATATCAATGAATTATTTGCATATTTGTGTCTTTCTTAACTCAATTGTGTAAATATCATTGATATTCATGGTTTTAGATCAATATTTAGGCTCATATAGATGAAGATTTTTATTCATTGAAGATTCATGGTAAATAGTTGTAAAGGTAGCTCAAGCTTTGTAAATAATCCATGTTTGAGGTTAGTAATAGCAATTTTATTCAAATATTGATTGATTCTCTATAAATTTAGGTTTATTTTAACTAAGGAGTGAAAAGATCATTTATGTTCATCAGTTTAGATATATCTTTAAGTTAATTTGGTTAAATATAGTTGTTCTTTATTTAAATTTTTGAAAAATTCACTTAATGTGCAATTTTGATCATTATTATTTACAAAGATAAAGTTTAAACATCATATTTTGAACATGATTCAAGGTTTACAAGCTAGAACTACCAAGAATTAGGACTAGGTCTTGGTCTAAATCAAGATTACCTCTCCTTTCATTGGAATTTCATAGGAAATCAAGAGAAGACAAAAATAAGTGAAGAATTTCTAAATCTTATCCTACTTCCCCTATTCGTGTTACTCCTATGATCAATCCTTATCAAAGTATGGTTTGGTTAGGTGGATCTTCCATCAATGTGCCTAGTCAATTACATGACTTACCTAGGAACCTTGACAAATATTTGTCATCTTTAAGTCCTAATCGTGTTTTCACTAATATATAACATATCAAAAGTTTCAAAGCTTCTTTAAGGTTATTGAATGTAGTTCATGAAGATGTTGCATGTAGATTGTTTCCATTTACTTTTAATGATGCTAAATATGATTGGGTTCTCAACCTTACTAAAAATTATATCACCATTTAGAATTATTTCAATTGTATTTTCATTGATCAAATTGGAAAAATCATTAGTCCTTACATTCTTTATCAATAATTTACCACTGTGAAAAGAGATTTGATTAAAACCATTAGAGACTTTAATGCTAGATTCTATAAGATATTTAGCATAACCATATCCCCTTATAAACTTGATAAGGCCTTGGATTTATAGATATATAAGGATTCTTTGGATCCCATGACTTATATGTTTCTTAAAAGGTCTACTAGAGTTATAAACACATTAGCCTTGGCCTATGTTGAAGCTGTAACAATCAATGATCAAATGCAGCCTCAAATTCAACTTGCATATGCCATTCCCAATGCCAATTATAATTTAAATATATTTAATTTCATTCCAAATGCAATTCAAAACATGCCTGATCTAAACCAAACACCAGTGTTGAATCAATTACCATTAAGTCATGTTCATCCTGGCCAAAACCTAGGATACTTGAATAACACTGCAAATGGATTGCATCCATAGGATCAGAGAGATTTGGTGCCAACCACTATAAATAGTAATCAAATTCATAACTCAGAGGCAACAAATAATGAGAATGATTCCATACTCAAAATGGTTTAAAAGCTAAGCACTGGCTTCCTTCAATTGTAGAAATAAGTAAGAAATATTGGGGAGAACTATAATAGAAATTAATCTTATCAAAGGTTTAATAGACCTAATAACTAATTTCATAATGGTAATAACAATAAAAATAACAATAACAATAATGAGTCATCATCAAGTAAGAACAATCATGAGATAAATATTTATGATGTAGCTCTAACTGAATATTGTAGGGTTCATAATACTTCAAAACATAGTGAATTAGAATATATTGTATTTTGTAATGCTTTTGAATTCTTTCAGGATGAGTTAAAAACATCTGAAGTTAGACCTAACAAAGATAACACTATAGGTACATCTATCTCTTCAAAGTATTCTAAATCTATTGATACAACCTTGATGGTTGAGACATTTGATTTTCCATTCCAAGAAGAGAATGAGCCTGAGGATACTCTAGAAGAGGTACATGCTTTTAAACAATAATTAAAGAAGACTTATTCTTTGAGAAATAGAGAGAAAATTAAACCTTTGAAAACTTCAAATCCTCCAAATAACTTTAACACTCCTCCTGATCTTAAAACACATAATAATCTAGAACCTCCAGAGAGAAGTACCTCTAAGCACAATGTAGATACATCTAGTGCTTATATTAAGAGTGAATATAATATAGTTGAGGACATGAAAAGGATTAAATATAACATCACTTTACATGATTTGATTCGAAGTAATGATCAAAGAGACTTATTACTTGAATCTTTATCCCATAAACCTATTAAGTCATCAAAGACTACAAATGCAAATGTAGTTATGTATAAGAACAAAGAGATGTTCTAAATTTCTTGATAATAGTTAGAATTTTTGGTAATAATTTATATAATTAATTTTTAGGTTTAGGTACTTCTGCTAATATCATGCCTAAAGGTATTTTTGAGAAACTTGGTTTAACTCCAATTAACTTTGATAGAGTTGCTACTTAGTTAGATAAATCAAGATTTAATGTGATTAGAGAATTATTGAATGTTCATATGTAGGTTACTACTGAGCTAAGGATAAAAAAATTTATAAACATTCAAGTGGTGGATATTCTAGATGCTTATGAAATACTATAGTAGAGATTGGACTAGGTCCTTGAATAGTTACATGTCTATTGACTGTTCACATATGTGGCTTCCATGGAAGGGATTTCCCAATTAGATTCATATTGAAAGAGAGCCTAAAATGAAACACATGATCACCAAGTACAATGTTAAAAATGAAAGGGTCAACATGGTCAATTGTGAGTTAGGATTTTACACTCTTGACACTTCTAAGGTATGCGACTCTAAATATGCTCGTGTTATACTTGGAATATGGAAATTATATTTTGATGGTGCTAGATGTAAATCTGGATCTAGAGTAAGAATTTTTTTGATCAATCCCCTTGGGAAATAATTTAGTACTTCTTATAGACTTCAATTTTCATGCACTAATAACTTGGAATAGTATGAATCATAAATCTTAGGATTTTAATTTGTTATCAAGCATAAGGTAAGAAACTATTGGTTTATGGTGATTCAGATTTAGTAGTTAAACAAATCATAAGTACTAGTGCAAATTGACATATCTTAAGAAATATAAGTTCAAAGTATGGGACTTGATAGAGTACTTTTATTCATTTAATATTGTTTCAATTCCTAGAGAAGAGAACAAAATTCCTAATGATTTAGCCTTAGTTGCAGCCAATCTTTTGCCTAATCAATACTCTAAACTAGGAAACCTTAGTATTGAGTTAGTTCCATGTCCCTTAGTTCTTGATAATATCAATCATTTGAAAGTGTTTAGTGGTGATCAAAATATCCTAGACTTCATGAATAACTCAATAGTATTTGAGTCTCACATCATTGATGAGTTTAATGAAAATACTCTTGATGAAAATAACATTGATGACAAGATAGTGCAATTAAATGAAAAAAAAATTCCCAAAGGTATGATTGACTTATAAAGATTATTTGACATATAAAAACTAGCTAAAAATGTCAAAGTTCCCAAGGTGAATGGGAAATATTATAATCCAGTTGACCTAGGAACTCAAGGTCAACCCCAACTAGTTAATATTGGTACAACCTACACAAGTGAAGAGCTAAAAAAAGATAAAGAGTTTCTAAACAAGTATAAATATTTTATAGCATGCTCCTATAAAGACTTAATGATATTTGATCATAGAATCATTACACATACCATTCCATTAAAATAAATTTTCAAACCTTTTAGGTAAAAGCAAAGGCCAGTCAACCTTGTCTTAAAACTATTGATATATAAGGAGGTCAAGAAGCTGCTAGATGTAAATATAATTTTCCCATTAGACACTCCAATTGGGTAGCAAAGTTAGCACTAGTAAGGAAGAAGAATGTGGAAATAATATTGTGCATAGACTTTAGGTATTTGAATAGGAATTCTGAAAAGGATAATTATCCTTTACCTTCAATTGACCAAGTCATTCAACTTGTTAGTGGTTTTACTATGATGTTTTTTCTTAATGGTTTTTCAAGTTATAACCAAGTGCTTATGAAAAAGGAAGATAGATTAAATACTAAATTCATAACTAAGTGGGGCACTTTTGCCTACAAAATAATTCCATTTGGACTAATAAACATAGGTGAAATTTTTCAAAGAGATATGGACCATGATTTCCAATGTCTCATATGTAAGTGCATTATCATTTATATGGATGATATAATTGTGTTTCTTAAAAATATGGAAGACCACATTATGCACTTGATATAGGTATTTGAATTATGTAGGAGGTATGAAATTTCTCTCAATCTCAAGAAAAGTACTTTTTGTGTTACTGAGGGGAAGTTATTAGGACATGTTATAACTAAAAAGGGGATTTCTATAGACCTGATTGAGTAGATGCCATATCCAAGATAGAACCCCCTAACAGTAGAAAAGAATTGAAATCTTTCTTTGGGAAAATTAATTTTGTGAAGAAGTTCATTTTTGGTTTTGCAAAAATTGTGAGGCCATTAAATGACATGTTGAAGAAGGATGCCAAGGTTGTGTGGAATGAAGAAACAAGAAAAGCCTTCAAGGACATTAAAGAAGTAATAGTGTAGGCACCAATGTTTGTAAGTCTTAATTTTTCAAAATATTTTTATCTTTATTATTTTTCTTATGATCATACAATATCTATTGTTCTAACTCATAAAATAGATGGATGTGATCATCCTATTGCATTCATGAGCACTAATTTTAACAATGTTGAGTTAAAATATTCTCTAATTGACAAGCAGACATGTGCTTTAGTCAAGATGGTTAAGAAATTTAGACACTATATTCTTAGGAATAAAGTACATGCAATATTTCCTAATCCTACTACTAAGATTATGCTTAGTGAATTTGAACTTGGAGAGAGAAGAGGTAAATAGATGCCCTTGAAATCAAAATTACCAAATCGGTAAGGTGTTAAGGACTAATTCAGTTAGTTTCTAATACCAATCCTAAATTAAGTGTCATGCATGTGGACCAAAAAAGTTTTCAAACCAATGATTGGTATGCTTTAATTGTTTATTTACTATTCAATAGATCAGGGTTGAGTAGAGAGCAAAGGAGAGCTTTAAGGCTTAAGGTAGCACATTTCTTGATCAAAGATGGAGTCTTTTCAAGAAGAATTATGAAGGTATATACTTAATATGTGTCTCTAAGGAAGAAACATCAAATATATTGAATAATTTTCATGAAAAAATTGGAAGTGGACACACATCAAAAAGAAAACAACTCCTAAGATCCTTAGGATTAGTTATTATTAGCCTAAAATCTTGAAAGATGCTCAAAAACATGTGAGAGAATGTCATCAGTGTTAGCTATTCAATAGTAAAAAGCTAAAATTAGCCATGCCATTGAATCCAATTATGATTGACAACCCTTTTTCTTAATAGGAATTATATTTTATGGGGGTCATCAACCCTAATTCTTCATATGGATATACATATGTCCTTACTACTACTAATTAATGCACATGATGAAAAGAAGCAATAACAACCAAGCAATGTAGGATGGAAGATGTGAGTAAATTCCTAGAAGAGAGCATATGTACTAGATTTGGAATACCAATATCTCTAGTTTGTGATAATGGATATGCCTTTATATCCATTGAGATGATTGAGTGGACATATAACAACAACATTGTTATCAAGTTCTCATAAAATCATTACCCTCAAGGTAATGAAGTCTCTAAATCAACTAACAAATAATTGATCAAAACTATTAGGAATTCTACTACTAACAAACCAATAACATGGAATAAGTTACTCAAGTATGTCGTTTGGGTAGATAGAACCAAAGTCAATTAAGCTCTAAAGCATCACCAATTCTACTTATATATGGTCAAGAACTTGTATTTCCCATCACTCTCAAGTTAAAAACCTACAAGTTCATGAAAGAGTACATAGAGGAAGATCATGAATTTTCAAATTTAATGTTTCTTGACATTATTAAAATGGAGGATGCAAGGGAAGAATATTTCACCAATTTTAATAGACATCAAACCACAATGCAAATATGGTTTGAAAAATGTTCCAAGATTAATGTGTTTAAATAAGGAGACCTAGTTATCCTCTAAGACAAAGCATCTGAACCTAAGGGAAAACATGGTAAATTCACTCCCTTATGGATTTGGTCCCTATCAAATTGTTGAGACATTGGGAGACAACACCTTCAAGCTCAAATACTTGTAGGGAGTAGAGTTTACTTTACCAACAAATGGGCAATACCTAAAGCACTACTTCTCTACTATACCACCTCAAGTCTACATGGAATAATTTGTAAGAATAGTTAGAGTCAGTGTAGGTAGGTTTATATTAGTTTCTTTTCCTATCCCTTGATTTTACATAATGCTTGTAAATATTTGTTTGCTTATTTTTTCTCTTGTTGTGTGTTTCCTTTTTCTTGTTTTGTTATCTAATTTAAATAAGCCTTTTAAAGGAATTTTTCATCTCCAATGTATATAGTTTCTCAAAGGTCAACAAATCAAGAATGAAGGTATGAATCTTAACCATTGGTTGACAATGGATTATGGAAATCTGAGCCTAATGTTATGATTTGAATAAATTGGTAAGGATTGATATCTAGGTTAATTATTCCTTAAAATCCTACACCTTGTTTTGATCTAAGTTTGGTTTTGATAAAGATTTCACTTGTTGAGTGAATTTTTTAATTATTTAGACAAATTCATATTAACATATAAATAATATTATTACCTAGGATGAAATTTATGACCAAGGATGATTGTCTGAAGATCAAACATTTGACAAAAATCCTAAAACCTAGCTAAATCTAGTTTCCATCCTTTGTTGGAAAGCTAAATATACTTTAAAAATATAAAAATAAGATATTTTTTGAAAATTTTGGAATCTTTCTAAGCAAAGGTGATTCGAGTAATAACGACTAGGGATATGGATGCATAGATGGTAATGGAACAAGGCCGAGAGTGGAGCCAAAGGTATCTCTATCAAGGCTATGGATGCCTAGTTGGTACCAAAAAAATTTCCAAGCCTTCTTTTTCATAAAGTTTGGCTCATAATGAACATATAAATACACTATAAGCCAATGTTAATGATCAAAGACATGAAATCCAAAAGTTATTCTCTAAATCCCATAGCTATCAGTTAAGGAATCAAAGCACACACAACATGAATAAGTTTTGATGTTTGAGCTTAATTCTACATTTATAAGACTTGTTCTAATCATGAGTTGATGTTAATGATGGTACTTGATCATATGGAATGAGTAGTCTAGTTATTAGTTCAAACTAGACTATCTGAGTCCTAATATTTTGTAATGTTTCTCCCATAAGTTGCCATTTATTGAGGTCAACATACCCCCATTTTTTGAAAAATGAGAACCCTTGTTAAATTTTGTAAATTGTGTTAAATTGACATTAAAACTAATCAAAATTTAATTATTTAATATCATTTTTGCTTCAGCTTTCATTGATGTGACAACATATTATTTTCATCTGATTCAATCTAATATTACTAATGTTTAACTTTTGTCTGTTCATGTGTAGGATTAATGGAGTCTCAATTGAATGAACACTATTTAGGGTTTTATACCTTAATGCTAATTTGACCCTTTATTTTGATTAACCCTTGTTCTCTCATTGATTAATTGAATATGTGTTTCAATCATCTAAAAACCTTAGTCTAATGTATTTTAGCCTAGGTAATTTTGGATTAGATTCAAATTTACATGGGTCAAATTTGCATAGGAATATTTTGTTATGTCCTAGACTTAGTTTAAATTTTTTATCCTAAGGTTTTAGTCATGTTTATAAACATGAATAAAAACTTAGTCTAAAAACTTTATCTTGAGTATCTTTATATCTTGAGACCCCACTAAGTCTATCTTATTATTCACATAGACTAATTAAACATGGGAGCATTTTATTATGTTTTAAACTTAGCTTAAAGTCCTATCCTAAATATTTAATTGTATTTATTAATATAACTAAAAACTTAGGCTAAAACTTTATCCTATCCCTTTATATTAATCGATTCCTAACTTAGTCTATTTTCATTTCCTGGAAGAATGAATCAATTCAAGGATGCCACATGGCAAGATCTCAAAGATCAGGTAAAAGACCAATGGTACATGAGTAGCCACCCAGGTCAAAATTTCAAAAACTCATATCAAGCATAAGAATGACATGGGTCACCATCTCAAAGGTAGTTTTAAGATCTTATGATGAGTAAAGATTCAATAGGTCAAATAAAGTAGAGAGCAACCAATCACATTCAACCTCTCAAATTGAAATCAATAGAGTGCATTGAAGCATACAATGAATATCTAATATCCTAGGGAAAAACCAATAAATTAAGGATCTATGAAAGAATATGATAGTTCCAAGTGGCATGATTGATCCACATCCCTTCTCAAGGATAACATCTCTCCTCAGGGACTGATCAGTGCATGCCATGTGTTTGACTAGAAATCACCTTGGGTGCTTCAGTGGCTAGCCTATATGGGGATCTAGTAGTGGACCCAAATCACTCCAGAGCTTTTGGTGTGATGGCCAGCCTTTTATTAGTATCAGAGCTAGGTCTCGAGGTCAAGACCTATGGAAGCTAGTGGGCATGATCCACATCCCTTCTTAGGGATACATCTCCCCACTGAGGCAATCATCACCAACCATGTGTCTGATCAAGAATCACCTTAGGTGCTTTGTGGCTGGCCATATAGGGATCTGAAAGAGGACCCAGATCACTCTAGAGCTTTTGGTGTGATGGCTAGCCTTCTATTAGTATCAGAGCTAGGTCTTGAGGTTGAGACCTGCAAAATCTCTAGAGTGATCTAGGTCCTCTTCTAGATCCCCATATAGGCCAGCCACTAAAGCACCTGAGGTGATTCCCAGTTGGACACGTAGCGTGTACTGATTAGTCCCTGAGGAGAGATGCTATCCCTAAGAAGGGATGTGGATCAAACCCACCAGCTTCCATGGGTCTCAACCTCAAGACCTAGCTCTAATACCACTGATCCAAAACTCAGAATTTTTAGTTGATAAATATCTCAATAGCATAGAAATAACACAGTAACAATGAATTCTCTGAGAAGAGATGTAGTATTATGCTTATCTCTAGGAAGAGATGTTTGTCTTCACATTTCAAGTTACCTCTTCATTTATACACATTTTGATAGCAAGGGGAAGATGTGGACAGCCACCAATATTGAGGGAGATTAAGTGGTTTGACTTCCAAGATTTAAAATAATACAAAATTTGAGGAATTACTATTTTTAAAAACTTACTATTTTTAGACTACACTATTAAAATTGAAATTTGAGGCACTTCCATTGGGTTTTTGGGGGTAAAAATTCATTTAGTGGATCTCCATGACATTTCATGATGTTCTCCTTATTCTTAGCTTTCCAATGGTTCAAACGGTGAGTCAATTAGAGCTTCGGTGCAAAAGTTATGGCTCCCAAAAGTTTTGTCATCAATTGGGGTGGAACTGTCACCCGAATTGTCACCTAAATTGTTGCCTGGATCAATGATCTCGGTGATATTAGCCCAAAATCAATGGTCTACATTTATCTAGATAGAATTAAGTAAATTGATATTAAAAGAGCACATTGATCCATGTAAAGAAGATCTAATGGTGAAAAATGAAGCTAAATTTTCAAATAAACTAGAATGAAAGTGGTAGTGACACATGTCATAACCATGATGAATGGAATTTAGATCAACTAATGGAATTCAACTTCTCAAATCAAGATTTATGATGAGTGATGCAACTAAATTTTGAAAGGGCCTAGATGGAATGAGAGTTTATTATGTGTCACAATGGCATTAAGCAATGAAGTGTGTTCATAGTAAGCACATAAAGCCTATGGAGCTTCCACATGGCACACTCTCAAGAAGATCAAATGAAAATCAATGGCTCATGATGAATTCAAGACTATGGACTCTAGTGAATATCAATGGTGTGAATTAAATAATGCTTTAAGACTACATGATATGGTGACATGTGTCACAAAATGATAAATGATCACATTTTATAAAGTAATAAATAATTTGACATGGTAATTCCACATAAGCAAAATAATTCAGATTGTAAGATCTTGTGGACCCATAGACGTGAAAGGTATAAACACATGATCTGAGAAAAATCTAAGGCATGAAGCTCATAGTTCAAACTTAATTCCATCACTGAAGTTCTACATAAACCTTAAATAAGCCATAGAAGAGTAAGAAAGCCATAATTTATCTCTATTTTCATTGTGATCAATCCAAGGAGAATTGAATTATCATTTATACAAAGATATTTTAATCATAACTGAATTATAGTCCACTAGTGAGCAATTTGATAAAATTCATAATAATGGTGGCTCAAATGATTATTTCAAAGGAAGATGTCAAGCTATATTTGACCATAGATACTGACGGATAGGTTTCCAAAGATACCAAGTTCATTGCCTCTACTTTAAACACATTAGATAATAATTGGTCAAAATTTTTCTAGATGATCGAGAATTAAGCAGCCATTACCAAGGAAGAAGAGAAGAATCTCTCTATAAAGAGGCTATATGATGAAATTGTTGCAATTCAAATGACTAGTTTCCATTATGTAGTATCAAATCCTGAGTTATTCCACTACATTGACATTCTTGCTCCCATTTTTAAGGAAACTAAGATAGATAAGGGAATGATAATTAATGAACAAAATCTAGGAAAAGCTAATTATATATCTACTATTGCATTTAAGTCATAATACAAATTGCCTAAACCCCAAATTAACCTAGCCTCTATAAATTCTTGGGCTAAGGAGAAAATTTTGATTGACATCCTTTTTATATGGTTAGATTTTGGAGACCAAATATTTTCAGACCTTAACAAGAACATCCCTATTAGACAATTCAGACTTGGGGTTAAAATGATAATGATAATGTTAAATAGGTTATGTGGAAATGTAACCATTGCATATGTAGACCCAACATGGGTGCCCATAGTCTAATTTATATTTGAAAAGTCAATTGTCCTTGTTTTGGGTGAAATAATTGGTACGCCATATAGTAGATAAATCTATGCAATTAGGCATAAGAAGATAACCTAGTTTTTCATGATGTCATATCTCTTAGATGGTATTTATACGACAACAAAGATTCAAAAATAGAGAGAATGGTCACCTAGTGGAACCCAGAGTGTTTCACAATACTATTCTAAGTTGCACATCTTCAAGTATAGGGAAAACATTTAATTTATTTATGAATATGTCTATCTAGCCTTGACTGGGTCTATAATTGGCATACTAATGACAAGAGTTATCCTGATAATAAGGAAATATGTTGAAGCTATGGGGGATATATGGTTATATCTAGAATACACTATTATAAGGGTTTAGTGAACTCAAAATTCTCTTAAGCTACCTATTCATGTCCCTGATAAGCTAGTAGAGTAAGAGGTTACATACCAACTATTTTATGGTATAAATGGTATCTACAAGACCAAAATAAAGGGACTCCTCCATAGCATCCCAATAGCAATTGGGAATACTATACTTAAACAATGGGACAATATTTAAGTTGCATCAAAACATAAATCATCCTTCAACCTATAGATTGATGAACTGAGGAAATGGGATCCTTATGGAAAATTTAAGGAACATTTCAAAAATAAATGTATTATAAATGTGCCCTATGATCATGAGCCCAGTGACTTTGATCCCATTTACACTAAAACATCCTCTTATTTCAAATTCACAAGGAGATTGAAAGAATATAGCCTAAGGCTTGAGTCTAGGATAGAAAGAAATTAAAAAATGGATTATGGATGGAAATTGGGACCCATAAAATATCATTTAATCATTGTTAAATCCTCTATACCTCCACTAGTTAGTGTACAGGTAGAGACACAAAATCCTAAGGAAAGAAGACCAAATGAAATAACTTCAAGTTCATCATTTATTGAATTCCCCAAGGTAACAAAATAAGAATCACATCAAGAAGAGATTCAAATGATATCCCATGACCCTAATGATACTATTGAGGATGCATTTAAAATTATATCTAGTGATTATGAGTTAGATGATGAAGAAACCCTGGTTGACGAAACAAAGGAAGAGAATGGAAAAGAATTGGCATTGGACTTAATCATGGTTGACACCCCTAAAAGGAAGGCTAATCTAGCCATTATCCCCAAAACAAAAAGACCCAAAGTGAATTTCATTAATCCCCTAAGTGAAGTCAATCTATTCAGTGAAGAAAACTTATTGTATGATCCACCCATTATAAAATGGTTTTTATATGAACCTAGATTGCAAAAAATGCCTACTATGCATCATCCTTGGGCTATGATGAAAGCCATTAACATTCTTATGCATCAAAATATTAAACCATGGATCATTGCTTTGTAGGAAGAGGAAGCAAAGAGACTAGCTATGCTAATTGATTCAGCATCTCAATCATAAATGAAGGACCCCATCTCACAAGTAACCTAGTCTATAGTTGGAGTCAAGTATGATCCAGGGACTGCCAGTTTGTAAAGGGTGATAAGAAGGTCATCCAGGGAGGTGAAGAGATGATATATCAAAAGGTGGAACCATTGACTGGTTTGACTCAAAAGCAAAGGCAAAAACTAGGATAAGATCCTATTTTTGAGGAGGATGTTCTTTAATTAGATTAAGCATAGTCAGAATAGATGCAAGTAACTATCAAAGGCTTGGAACAATAAAGGAAGAACTTGAAAGAGTTATCTATTATGTCTATTCCTAGGGATATTATCAATATGTTTAAATCCACTTTATATGATATGTTCAATTTTTTGAAATCAAAAAGGTCTAGACAAGATGTGATAAATCAATAGAGTACTATGGCCATAAACCAATGACTCAATCGTAAGATTCATGCAAAAATTTGAAAAACTTGATCAATATTTTGATTGAAGACCAAATTATTGGGCTTAAGAAATTTATCCTATCCCATTTTAATACTTCTATGATCATATTGATAGAGAAGATCAAGGGTTTTAGTAGATGGTCTAAGAGCCTAGAAGATCTTTTTAAAGAAGGAAAATAATTAGAGACTATAATGATGAATATATTAGGGAATTGGATCACAAACCCAACTGCACTCAATCTTATTAGATTAATCACTAATGAAGAGTTTAAGAATAGGGTTAATCAAGTCATGCAGGGAGTAAAAAATCAAAGCCAAGGTAGAACATGATTAGATAATAATATGATCTTAGACATGATCTTATCATCTAAATAAAAAATTAGTGATGCTTGGAGCATCAAAGAAGATTTTGGAATGAATGATAAATACTTCAAGGGCCTGAAAGATGAAGACTATGAACTTTTCATGTAGCCTATCATCAACCTCAAGATAATTGATGGACAACATGACAAGGTAATGAAGATCCTGCAAGACAAACAAAAGATTGCAACAACAAAGGAGCCCTAAAGTTAAATTGGTTAACTTAGGAATATTTTTTGTATAGGAGCATGCATATTTTTTTAAAAGGAATATTATTTTTTAAAATCACATGCAAATTTGTAAATCACATTTCTTATAGGTTAGTCATTTTAGAGAGTGTCCATTTCTATAACTTTGTAGAAGGACAACTATCCTAAACACTCGTACAACTATCATTAGACATGATTGACCAACATAACTCCTTAGTTTTATATATAAGGAGGTATTATAATCTATAAAAATGAGGGAGTTTTTTATTTAGAAAACTTTATGCAAATTTGGATTAATTAATGCAAGTAAATAATTTTGAAAAGTTTGTCTAATACTTGTTTGTATGATTGATATAATGGCTACTCTCTCACTCATCTGGTCTAATATTCAAATTTGAATAGTTTTTATGGATCATTGATGTAAAATTTTAAATGAATAGTTGTTAATTTGTGCCCATGATAGATTGATTTAAGGATCTTTGGTTCATTTCATTTTCTTTGTTGTCCTTGTAGATGTGCTTATACTATTTGCTTATAGGAGTAAATCTTTAAAGTTAATATAGTTTTTATTTGCATTATTTCATGTTATCCTTAGATGTTTGACTAATGTGTGATAATATTTGAGCTTAAGATATTTCATGTCATACATTGGTTTTAAGTGAATGTTTGGATGAACTTTAAAATTTGTCATAATGTTTGGATTGAAAATTAGAATCATCTTTTATCTCTTCCCTACCCTTATTTTTTATCATTTTTTAATCAATTCACTCTAGTTTAGTTTCATTGTGAATATCCACCTTAGTCTAAACCTTAGACTTAGAATTTTATCACAATTCACTTCACTTAATTTAGATCACTCTCATTTTCACAAGTAAGCTATTAGACCATGATTGCTCCCAATGACCAAATAATTACATTATAAATTTTATGAAATAGGTCATTTGATCTACCATTATTCCACCAAATATATTAATAATATCACAACCTATAACTCATGTAATGGATTATTTAAATTTGAAAATGAGAAGTATTTCTTAAACACTCTGAACCACCTATGATACACTTTTAGGCATCAACACAACCCCTTGACCATTATAGTTGTATCAATTCTAATAAAGATGAGAATATCTACATTGGAAGCTACAATCACATCATTCACACTTCTAAATTCTTATTCTTTTATTCCTTATTCCATTTTCTCCCACTTCTAGGTGAACTACATTAGATTGAGGTATATTTAGACTATGTAGGCAATGCTTGAATACATGATGTATTTTAGGTCATCTCATCCACCTTTATTATTTCAATCATCTCTTTCATCACTTTACATATCCTTGTGTGCTTGGTTATTTATGGCTTTTTTAGTCATTAGACCATTACATCTACAATTGTGCCTACTCATCTTTAATCTATATGATAGGTTATATCTTTGAGTTATGCTTTCCAATCTACCCTATTGGGGCATAAAAAAAATCATTATTCAATTTAGGTCATCATAATGATTATAAATACCTATGGGAAAATAATTATTTTGATTCATCTACCTTACTGGGACATATGCATGTGTTACTGCTTATAACTACCTTTGGGGAAAATAGTGTCTTGACCTTTGTTAATGATTATAAATACCTTTGGGTAAATCATTAATTTTTAAATCAAATGCATGCAATCATTATTTTATTGGATAAATCTCACCCATGGATTAATTTCATTCTTCTTGCTTCTTTTCAAGGGACCATCCATTAATCATGTGTTGGTCACTCCCTTGAGGGGGCATCATTATAAGCTTCCTAAAAATTATGTGAAACTTCTTCTTCAATCATTATCTTTTTTCATTCTTAATGACCTATTTCATTCTTTAAGAAGACATTATTGTGCCTATATCTTGCAATGCCTTCTAAAATAGGGACAAATTATATACATCCAAAATTGGCAACAACTAGATTCCAATTAGACTTTTGACTTATTCATACCAACCATTACAAATTAATCCTAAGAACCACTAAACATCCCAAATTTACTTGTGCATTATTCATCAAATCTAATAATCAGGTTGGCATCCCTATTTGGGATACTAGCCTGTATGTAACAATAACCTCTCACAAATTTATCACTAATCACCTTGTGGCATCACAATTATAAATTTAGCCTATAAACCCATTTAGTGGGGAACTTGCACATTTAATCAAATCTTAAAAGAGTTAAAAGGATAATCAAAATCAATTTTATAATTAAATAAGATTGAATTCCTAGTTAAAATATTCATTTACAATTAATTAATATCTAAAAATGGAAATTCCAAAAATTAAAATATCAAGCATTTCATCATTGCCTTTATGAATTATCAAGATCTTCAAAAATATCATAAAATATCTAATTTGAGAGCCATGCCTAGTAATTTAAAATCATAATTACATGAAATTTTTAAACTTGACTGGAGTTAGTCTCAACTCACCTGGAGTTATTTTGAACCCATTCCATGTTTAAACTCAACTTTAACTCACCTTGGGTGAGAGTTAATTATTGAGGCTATAAATACAAGGCCATACCCCTTAATTTCTAAGATTAGATATTGTAGAGTTATTATGAAAGATTTCCTCCATAAGTCTCATGCAAGTAATGTTAATGTTGGAGTTTTAGATTTGTACCCTAGCTAAATAAGAGGATTGTTTAGATCTTCCTACTCAAATCTAGTTCAACATGGGACTAATCCCAAGTTGTGGGCATCCTAATAATGGATCAAACCTTTTGATAATTCCAACTCCATTTTGGATCTATCACCTAAACTAGACTTAATCTAATACTTCCTTGAAAAATGGGAGAGAGAATAATAACAATATATGAAAGCAGGTAAATGGGGTGATGCACCAGTAATTAGGACACTTATACTTTACACAAAACACACTATGAGACACATTTATTACTAAATAATATCAATCTCATAGGAATATCTCACAATAAGTCATGAATTAGTTATTAAATTAACATTAGAGGGCACATAACCACTTTCAAGATATACAAAAAATTGTAAATTGCACTTATAATGACCTATAAGAACTATCAAGCACTTCATGAAGGTGAGAAAACTCGGACATAGATAAGGAACATACATTCACTTAACTAAAGTACATTAATTTATATATCACTCTTCAATATCACTTTCAAAAAGGTGGAATTCAATCTTTATTGCATCAAAAGGTGTCACAATACAACTTTTGGCATAACCTAAGCAAACCAAATCATAAGAGTTTATTTCTCTAAAAAATGATAGAGATTTCTTTCTAAAAACATTTAGAGCTAGATTTCTTTCTTTTTTATATTGGAACATATATAGAAAAAAGAAGAGAGGGATGGAACTATGATGTATTATCACAAGTTTGAATATGTTGACTCATGACCTTATCAATGAGGAATAAATTCTATAAAATAATTAAATGCCCATTGCCCTTATCCAACCACCAGGTTTCTTTCTTAGAACCATGTCATTATCTATCTGATCTACTAATGAGGATCATGTCTTGGAATTGATCAAATTGTGCCACATCTATTTTGGGTGGCCATCAATACCTGCTCATCGAAAATGTGATCCTAATGGTAGGTGAGATACCTCTTCATGATCACATTTACATCTATATTTATTTTAATATCAAACACATGTCCATTATAGGTGAAAACCAATCGAATTATTGGTTTTCACATAGTCATGATATCTATAGAAACCTACAAACTTCTTGACTTTGCTTCATAATCACTGGTCTATCTTCAACCTCTATATTAGACCCAAAAGATTTATTTTACCTATATGGAGTTTTGTTGGTGATGCTTGGTCCTATTAGTTCCACCTAGTTATTGATCAAGCTCTAGTCCCTTTGTTTTTATTTTATCTAGGTCAAAGAATACATCATATACTTCTACCAAAAATCTCTTGGGCTTTCCCATTGTTTATTTGTTGTCTATTGCCAACTCAAATCCTTGACATGTTGACCCATCTCACTCCATTAGATCCTACTTGTTTGGATGAACATTGATCATTGATCTTCTACCAGTTGAATGCATTATTGAAACTTGTCATGCATTCATTTGATTTTGAGATTTGCTAACCCCTTTGACCTCCACTTGTCATTAGATATAAATATATGATCAAACACATCATTAGATCTACCTAAGACCCATGGTTTAAAATCTAATGGCTATTTATTAGGTCTTAAATTTGATGTTCATATGACCATAATTTGATTTCTACATGGACATATTTGACATCCTATATACTATCAAATTTAAGCTCATATGGATTTTTGCAATGGCTCAAAGTTGACATCTATGCAAATGTATTCCATTATTTTACCAATTTTTAAGATTTATATCTTTAAGCATATAAATCATGGAGGGACCAATTTTTTTGGAGATGTTATTGAGACCAAAAACATTGTACCCACTTAATCTAATGGCTCCATCTCAAACAAACTAGTCTGTGTGTTTTTGCATGACATCTTTGTAACCATATTTTCTCATTTGAATCTCAACAGCTATTCATTGAGGCCTAAACTTGACACTTGCATAGTCATCTCACTCTATGTGACTAGATTTATAAGTCCATGACTTAATCTAGGAAGCTTTCATAGACTTGAAATTTGTAGGATATGTTCCTATAACAAGGGAATTTATGGCACTACAATTCCATTACTTGTGAAGCCTTATGAGTGGAGATAGAAAATGTGTAAATGATCTAGTTTGTTTGTTTCATATGTGACATCCTAGAAATGGTCTGGTTCCTCAAATTTGCATAGTCCATCTTTCACTCAATATTTCAAGGCTATGATAATTTCTTAATGCTTGTGTAACCTGGTTCATGTTCTTGGACACCATGAAATTGCTTAGATCCTTCACCTGTAACTGTAGACCTATCCCTTGAAGATTAATTAGATCACACTTTAAGGCTACTTAAAGTGTTTTAAAAGATTTTAAAAATCTATATGATATCCACTTGAGGTATATATTCTTCTTGTGACATTGGGTCACTCTTCAATCATATTCTTGCTCCTTTGATTAGACTCTTAGACTAGGCACATTTTTGGCATGTAGACAAAATTTGGTCAACATCTTTGGTGACATGTATGGGTAGAATGCCTTCTATGATCAAGAAATTGGACTAGATACATGACTCTTGGCTAATTTAAATGATACATGGACCATTTACATTGACTTCAAGACAACCTTTTAACTTGAAAAGATAAATAATATCAACATATAGGGAAAAAACAAACTTAAAATGGAAACTAACCTAATAAAGCAAAGGAAACTAATCTACTAAATAACTATAAAATAAATTACTTATTTGGGATAAAATAAATTAAACTAATGTGTTAGAAAAACACTTATAAAAAAACCAAAACAAGTAACTATGTGCAAGGGACTTATATTCTTTAATAGCAGTAATTTAGATGTATCTCATTGACTAAGATAGGAAGCTCTTCACCATTCATCCTTATGAGTTGGAAAGCATTGTGGGATTTGCAGCTAGGGATGGTATATGAACCACTCTAGAGATAATCAAATTTTATGTGCCTTCCTGGCTTAACTCTATCCTCATCTTACTTAAGGACCAACTCTCCTTCTTGAAAACTTCTTAAAGAAGTTCCTTTATCAAAAGATTTCTTCACCTTTGCTTGATGGGTTTCCATGGACAACATGGACTGATGCCTTGTCTCATCTAGCTCCATGATCTTAGCATATCTTATTTATACTTGCTCATTCTCAAAAATCTCAAGTTGATGTATTAATTCCAAAATAAGGAATTTAAGAGAAAAATACATTCTTGCTTCCTTACCATTTACTAGCTTGTATAGAGAATTGATAATTGACCTCCTATAGGTGATCTTGTCAACCCACAAAGTTGTCTTCAATTTGAGATGCCATGACTTCTGATTATTTTCAATAGCATTTTGAATAATCTTCAATAAATTCTTGTTAGTGGACTTAGCAAGGCCATTGCCTTGTGGATAATAGTTTGATGAGGTACTGAGAAAAACACTATGTTGAACTACCCACTAGCTGATCTTGGATCCTATAAAAGCTATATCATTACCAAAAATTATGGTTGAAAGGACCCCAAATCTAGTAAGAAAAACTTCATCAAAGTCTAGAACATTGGTTTCATTGGATTCTTTTAATGCTACTGCCTTTGTCCATCTAGTAAAATAATCTATGGAAGTTAGGATTCACTTATGTCTTGAGCTTGAAGGGGGATTAATAAGACCAATAAAGTCTAATCCCCATTGGAAAAAGGGTTGATTTACTAAAATTGGTTGGAGAGGTAATGCTACAAGCTTAAATTTTCCAACAAATATGGCACATTATCTTCATTTCCTAATCCATGCATGACAATCACCAAATAAACTTGACCAGTAATACCCACTTCTCATGATATTATAGGCCATGATCATTGTTGAATAATGTTCTCCACCATGTTCATCATAGAATTTGTCAAGTATTATTTATATTTGACCTGGTTCTATGTATATTAGTAATATTCCATTGATATTCTTTTTGAACAACACATTATCAACAAGAAGAAAAGGAATTGATTGCAATCTAAAATTTATCCTCTTTGAAGGAATGAGATGAGAAGGATAAACTCCATCCTGTAAGTATCTTACTATATCTTGGAACCAACTGGAAGATGAAGTGTGATCAATTGCAACTTATTCATCATTGGACACCATAACCAATTCATTAGTCTTTTGTAAGTCTTGGGCTAGATATTCACAAAGTCCTTTGCCTCTAACTAGCTTTTTTACCTTGATCTCAACATCATATTCCATGAATTTGGTTATCCAACCAACTCTTTTGTCATTTATGTCCTTATTTAAGAGGAAATACTTGACACTTGAATGTGTAACCATCAGATGTATCTTATTATTAGACAATAAGTACCTAAATTTTTTAAGAGACCTTATGAATAAAATTACATGCTTCTCAATAAAAGCATACCTTGTTTCAAATTCTTCTAATACTTGACTAAAGAAGGCTATTAGCTGATATAAAGTCTCTTTATTTTACTACATGAGAATACCTAAAATTATGTTAATGTTAACATAGGTGTATAAGAAGAAATAATTTATGAATTCAGGGTTCAGGAGTGTAGAGGATTGAATATAGCTTTTTTGATATTTTCAAATCTTTTTACTCCTTCTTTAGACAAATTAAAACTCTGACCCCTCTTTAGAATGGCTATGAGTGGCTTGGCTAAAGTATACAAATTTAAAATGTATCTCCTTATGACATTGATCTTGCCTAAAAATATTTGCAAGACTTTCTTGTGTTTAGGTAAGCAAAGTACAAGAATTGAGTCTATCCTATCAGGATCTAATGTTTTGAAATCACATATCTAAGAAGCCTACCTTTATGAATAGAGAAAACACACTTTTTTGGCTCAAAGACACTCCAAATTCCCTATATCTTTCAAACACATATCTAAGGTGAATCATATTCTCATCTGAACTATTATAGAATATTTTTATGTCATCTAGATAAAAAAATATAAACTTGTTAAGGAGACCAAAAATTTATTGTATCCACTATAACCATCCAACACGGAGAAGCTTTTTGAACCTGTCACTAACTTTAAAATCTACTCTATTGATGGAAATTGGTAGTGGTCTTTAGGATAGGCCTTATTCAATTCATAGAAGTCAACACATATTCTTATTTCACCATTTTTTGTACTAGAATAAGGTTTTCCACCCAAGTTGAGTGCTTAATTGGAAATGTTATAGCTGATTCAATGAGATTATGCAACTCAGCTCTCATCAAAGGTTCAAGTTTTGGATTAATAAGCCTCTATCTTTGTTTTATTGACCTAGTCTCATCTTCTAACTCAAGGTTATGTTTATCTATAATTGGATCAAATACTTTAAGGTCACTTTATTACCATTCAAAGATATCTGCAAAATTTGAATATAACTCAATAAAAGTTTATTTCTCTAAAGATGTGCAAACTTTGCCTAGCTTTAAATTTGCCTAGCTTTAAACCCTTATCAGTTGCAATCTCTACATTTGTATAGTGTTTTTCCTTGATTAATAAAGAAAACTTTTATTTTCTCAATTCATCTCTACTAAATATGTTTTTAAGGGTGACCAAACCTTTAGTCAATTTTTATATCTTCAATTTCACAATATGGTCATCATACTGCTATAAATGCTTGTCTTAGTTCCATGAGGAAAATTTAGCTTCCTCTTATAATAATCTGATAATATAAATATCATCTTAAAATATTTTCCAATTTTCATGGTTATCTAAGATAGAAGGTCTCACAATTACCTTGATGTGTGATTAAATATTTTCATTTTTTATGTCATCTGGGATACTAAATTATGACCCAATGGCAGCCAGCCTATCTGCATGCTTGTTTTTATTTCTTGATATGGCCTAAATATTGAAAGCTTGAAATTATTCAATTAGGTCCCATAATATATGATTATAGGACCTAAGCAGTGGGTTATTTCATATATTAAGTCCCCTTACTTGGTAAACTAATAGTTCACTATCTCCAAAAACTTGTAAGGAATTGACCTTCATCTTTCTTGCCCATTACAAACCATGCACTAGTGCTTCATATTCAGTAACATTATTGGAAAAACCAAAATAAAAATTGAGAGATTATAAATACCATTGATTGGTTAGGTAAATTAACATCATTTCATCCCCAGTTTCATGCTTGTTCCTAGATCTATCAAAATATAATTTCCATAGTCCATCACTAGGCTGATCATCTTTCATCAATGTTGGAATTGGTGCATCATTTTCCTAAAGATAATAGACACCAAATCCTTCTTATTCAATTAAATTTTTGGGATTGTGTCCATGAAAATCAGATGCCCATTCATCAAGGAAAATATTTGAGACTCCATCTAGAGGTAATTTAGATTCCAACTCACTATTTTCTAGTACCTTGTCTGAGATAACATAATTAGTGTTTACCATACTTGGAATATATGGATTCAAAATAAATATTGCAAAAGGTTAAAAATTTATTATCACCTTAGTACCATACTTGGTTATGAACATTAAATAGGTCCAATGTGCTGACAAATATCCTCTAACATTTGAAGTAAAATCTCTTGACAGGCACATTGAAAAATAGGGAGGCAAGTCCACTATAACTACATCTTGTTAAATAATGACATTGAGGAAAGCATGTGATGTTAGTTTTAGATATTTGATTATGCCTACTATCTTTTTATATGACCCATCCAATTTTGATACTCCTTTGGTATTTGGCTCATAGACAAGACCAAACTTGTTTGTAATTTGTTTGTGTATGATAATGTTACTAGCTCCACTATCTACCATACAATTATACCTAAGCAGTCACCAACTATGAAAGAGAGATAAAAAGGAGGCATTTTGTTTGATTTTACATTATTTTTATCCACATTTATCATGTTAAGTACCTACTAATTAGGTTACTTGATTTGCTGGTCTGAATTGGCCAAGACAACTCCTTATTTCTCAATTGATTCTCTTTATACCTTAAGATCTAAAAGCTCTTGAATAAGAATGTATTTTTATCCTATAATGGTAAGGTAATCCCACATTATAATTATAACATTTTATTTCTTCATTTTTTATATTATGCTAAAATATTCTCCACTAATCTTTGGCTACAACTTTTGAGCCACTAGTTATTCTCTAGTTAAAGGCATTTGGGGAACCTTCACTATCTCTGAATTATAAATCTTCTATGTTATAAGAACATCAAATATATCCTTGACACTCTTGGAAACAAATTTAGGAACACTATAAGTATTTCTCACATATTGAACTTTCTCAACTGCTCTTCTATTAGCTTTAGTCAGAGTTGCAACTTGACCATTTGTGTTTCTAGTTTTACCAACTTGGTTGAATGCAATATGATCATCCAATTGTCAATTAACATTGATAGCATCAAGCTACCCTAGAAATTCTTGACATTATCCTTATAATGTCATATCCATATCTTGATACTAACCACCTTGAAGAGATAACTCTTCCTATGTCATTTGTGGCATAGTAATATCTTGTGATACCAAGGCTTGATTTTGAGTGTCATTTGGATTAGAAGGTTGCCAACCTAAATTTTGCATCAAGTTATTTTTAATAATAATAGATTTTCAACTGGAAGGTACATTAAGATAAAGGGGTGAATATGGATTAGTTTAGGTTATGGCTACTTGGTTTTTATAAGGTTGTTTATTTTCCTTGAAACCTTGATAAGGGGGTCATTGGTTATTGAAAAATTGATAAGTATTATAGTTTTACTATTGATAAGGTCTACCTTGGTACTGCTATCTCTTGAGTTAAACAATCTCATTTCTAAAATCTTGTAGAATGCTTTTTAGATCACCAATCTCATTAGCTTTATTAGGAGGGGCTACAACTTGGACTTTTGGAGATGGTATAAGAGCTACAAATAGAATCTACAAAAATTGAGGAGGAGGAACAAGTTGAAATTTTGGGAATATGGGAATTAGAGGCCTTGAAACAAGTTTACCAGCTTGTATTAAGTTATTTTTTGCTCTTATTATAATTTCATAGGCATTTAGCAAGGTATTCCCAGCCATAGACTATATCATGACACTTATATCAAAATTAAGGGCCTTAAGATAGTACAAAAATGCATACTCTAGAGATGGTCTAACCAATATAGGGATCTTGGTCCATGTATTTTAGAATCTGAGGTTAAAATAAAACATGAGCTCATGGGGGTACCTTTGTATGGTAGTTAGTTTTTCAACCAAAGATAGATAATCAGACTTGTCTTCAAATAGATTAACTAAGGCTGCACCTAAAGCATCCCAAGTAGCAATGGAAGTCAAAGGGAGGTTCATATACCATTACAATGCTTTTCCCTTTAAGTAATTATAAAGTATTTTGATAGCCACATTATCTTGAGTAACATTATTAACAAAACATAGATTGGCAACATATTGGATATGCTCAATAACATTAGTTTTATCCCATTCTCCTAAGAATAAAGGAATAATTTTAAGGGAAAACATAGGGATGTCATCATATTGGGCCAAATTTAGGGGACTACACCTATTAAATGGAAAAAAACTTGATTCTTAATAACCATTTGGGAAAAAGGGATTTAGCTTATGGGGACAATAGATTGGTCTAAAACAATAGAATGACCAAGAGATGAATGTTGTTTTGGAGGATAAGGTCTTATATTATTGAATATTGATATTTTATAAGAAGTATAAGGCAATTCAATGTGTTTAAAAGGAGTAACTTTACTTGATGATCTTGTTGTGACCTTTGGCATGAAAGCACTATTTGAAGGATGTTATGAGCTCTATAATCTAAAGGAAATTAAACTTTTGATGATGGTAGATCTCTCATGCTACTGAAAGTTATTCTTCTCAATATTCAAACTTTAATTATGCCAAAGAAACTTCATCCCACTAGGCATGCCAAAACTATTGGAGTTATAGATTTGTACCCTAGCTAAATAAGAGGATTGTTCAGATTGTCCTACTCAAATATAGTCTAATATGAGACTGATCCTAGGTTGTGGGTATCCTAATAATGGATTAGAACTGTAGAGAAGGTTGAATTCCTTCTGGATCTATCACCTAAAGTAGACTTAATCTAATACTTTCTTTGAAAAGGGGAGAGATAATAACAACAATATATAAAAGCATGTAAATGGAGTGATACACTAGTAATTGGGACACTTATACTTTATACAAATTACACTGTGAAACACATTCAATACCAAATAATATAAATCTCACATAAATAATTCATGCTAAGTCATGAATAAATAATTAAAATAACATGAGAGGGCACATAACCACTTTCAAGTTATACAAAAAAATGTAAATTGCATTTATAATGACCTATGAGAACTATCAAGCACTTCATGAAGTTGATAAAACTTAGACATAGACAAGGAACATACATTCACTTAAATACAGTACATGAATTCATATATCACTCTTCAATCTTTCTTACAAAATGGTGAAATTCAATCTTTATTGCATCGAAAGGTGTCACAATACAAATTTTGGCATAACCTAAGCAAGCCAAAGCATAAGAGTCTATTTCTCTAAAAATTGCTAGATATTTATTTCTAAAACTTTTTAGAGCTAGCTATGTGTGGTAGAAGTTAGAATATATATATAGAAAAAATAAGAGAGGGAGGGAATTGTGATGTATTAACACAAGTTAAAGGATGTTGACTCATGACCTTATCAATGAAGAACAAATTATGTAAAATAATTAAATGCCCATTGCCCTTATCCAACCACAAGGTCTCTTTCTTAGAATCATGTCATTATCTATCTGATCTACTAATGAGGATCATGTCTTGGACTTGAATTAATTATGTCACATCTATTTTGGATAGCCATCGATACTTTTTCTTAAAAAATGTGATACTAATGATAGGTGAGACACCTCTTCATGATCACATTTACATCTGTATTTTCTCTAATATCAAACATAAGGCCATTATAGGTGAAAACAAATCTAATTATTGGTTTTCACATAGTCATGATATTTATAGAAACTTGCAAACTATTTGACTTTGATTCAAAATAACTAGTCTATCTTTTACCTATATATTAGACCCAAAATATCTTTTTTACCTATATAGAGCTTTTTGGCAATGCTTGATCCCACTAGTTCCACCTAGTTCTTTCTCGAGCTTTGGTCCCATTATTTATATTTTATATAAGTGAAATAATGGCCCATCAAATTCTATCAAAAATGTCCCAAGCTCTCCCTTTATTTATTTTTTGTTAATTTCCAACTCAAATCCTTGACATGTTAACCCATATCACTCTGTTATATCCTACTTGTTTAGATGAATGCTGATCATTGATCTTCTATCAGTTGAATGCACTATTGACACTTGTCATGCATGCATTTGATTTTGAGATTTGTTAACCCCTTTGACCTTTGTTCATCATTAGATCTAAATGTATGATCAAACATATGATGTTAGATCTACCTAGGACCCATGGTTTGAAATCTAATGGCAATTTATTGGGTCTTAAATTTGACATCTTTGTGACCATCATTTGATGTCTGTGTGGAAATTTTGGACTTCTTGTAGACCATCAAATTTAAGCTCTTATTTATTTTTGTAGTGGCTCAAATTTGACATCTACATGAATGTATCCCATTATTTTATCAAATTTGAAGATTTATCTTGAAGCATAAGAATTATGGAGGGACCAAACTTGCTAGAGATGTTACTGAGACCAAAAACATTGTGCCCACTTGATTCACTAGCTCTAGGAGATTTCTAAGTGGAGATAAAAAATACTCAAACAAACTGATCTGTTTGTTTTTTCATGACATATTCATGATTATCTTTGCTCATTTGAATCTTAATGACTATTCATTGAGGCCTAAATTTGACACTTGTGTGAATGTCTCATTCTAAATGACTAACTTTATAACTCCATAAATTAAGCTAGGAAGCTCACATAGACTTAAAACTTATAGGATATGTTATTAACACAAGGTAATTTATGGCACTAAAATTCCATTGCTCACGAGGCCTTTTGAGTGGAGATAGAAAATGTGCAAATGATCTGGTTCATTTTTTTCTTGCATGACATCTTAGCGATGGTTTGGTTCCTCAAATTTACATACTCCATATTTTACTCAATATTTCAAGGCTTTGATGATTTCCTAAAGCTTGTGTAACCTATTTTATATTTATAGACACCATGAAATTACTTGGATCCTTCACTTGCAACTATAGACCTATCCATTAAAGATTAATTATATCATACTTTAAGGCTACTTAAAGTGTTTTAAAACATTTGAAAAAGCTATATGATCTCCACTTGATGTCTATATACTCTTTGTGACATTGGTTCACTCTTTAATTAGTATCTTGATCCTTCTACTAGACTCCTAGACTAGGCACATTTTTGGTATGTAGACCAAATTTGGTCAATAATTACCATGCCTAAATCTTTAGGCAAGCAATAAAAGCTAAGGTGCTAAGGAGAGAAGGAGCCAAGTAATCTTCATATTTAAAGACTTCTTGATGCACAAGTTGAGAAATCCATTTAAAAAACCATTTAAATCTCTAAGGAAGGTAAAAGCCTTGTTTATTTTATATTTTTGTTGTGTTTTCATTTAATTTTGTTACCTAAGCTCTTCTTAGTGTTTAGGCTAGAAGTGTTAAGATTTTAGTGTGTTTATTTCATGTGTTTTATGAGACTAACACAAGACTAACCTCCCCTATATTACAATACTTGTTCATAATCATAGGGATGATATGACTCATAAGGAGGGTAACAAAATTGATATGGTTGTTGAGTCACATAGTTGGGGTCATGACAAGGCTGATAAGGAGGTATATAGTAGAAGTTATCTTTATACCTAGCCATCCCAACTTCATGAGTCAAATGAAAACACAATATACTATCAAATGATTTTCAAAATAAGTACCTAGGCTTCTATAACCAATTGAGTACATTCAAAGTCACCATTATTGTTTTTTGAATGCCTCCAAAGTTTGATAGGTAGAAGAACACACCAATCATTCTTCCATAACTTTGGACCTTAATCCCATCAGACATGCTAGAACTATTGTCACTCAATTTTACACCTTTAGAGAGGTAGTTAAAGCCTAGTCTAATTTATTGAAATAATGGGATTACCCCTAGACATGTTGGTTATCTATATTAGGGGTAAACCTCTAGATTGAAGGGTTAGATGCCTTGATATGTCTATTCAATCTCATATTATATATTACTAACTTGTTAAGATGAAAAGGGATAGATAAAACATGAAATAAACCTAACCTAATGAGGTGATGCACTAAATGTAAATTGATCACTATCAACCAACTGCACTTACACTTCAAACAAGAGCCTAACTTGCACTTGACACTAATCCAAATATGCCTCTCTACATTAGTATTTATCATGGAGGTTTTTGAAGTAAGCTTGAGCTAGAAGGATTAAACAAGAGTTCATGACAGGACACTAGTGAAGAGAAAACTCACTAAACTCATACACACTTCATTTGAAAACCTCAATAAACCTACAAAAATAATTTAAAAATTGAATATGGATGTTAATAAGGATAAGATGCTAAAGAAGTGAATATATCACTTAGTAAGATCAACTAGTCTAACATTCACATTGAAATATTTCATAGAGAAGGTAAAAATATGTTATTATTTATTAAACAAAGGATGAAAATAGGTAGGGATTCACCATACCTAGGTAAAGGATCCTTTACAAAGTCAAAAGTGGCTCAATATATATCATAAATGAGAGAGAAAAAGAGAGGAGCATAGTATAAGAAGATTGAAAAGTGTCTATGTGAGTTACAACAAGAAAGGGGGTTATATAAAATTCATATATAGAATTATAAATCCATGTGTCTCACTCCTAAATATGTTGTAACCCTCCATGTGGTGTAAGAGTTAGAACTTGACTTGACACCTTATCTATCTTATTTAAAATTGCCCTTTACTTTGGCATGTTGAAGGATAAATGGACTTATTGATGGTTATATCAAGTTTTATTACACATTTTCTCTACTATTGACACCTATCATCTAATCCCTTTATGTTATCTTTGACACATCACCTCATTTTCTTGCTAAGTGTATAGAGGACTCTTCATCTCCTTAGGCCAATTTTGCATACAAGTGTCAAAATTTAAATTCATCTTATTTAGTTCATCCTATCTTCATGGATGTCTTATTAATCTCATATCATGCCTAAAACAATTCATTTTGAGGTCTTAAACTATTCCCTTGAATTTTTTCTCTACCAAAAGCTCTAATTAGGCCTCATTCCTTGTAGCCCTAAAATCATACAAACCCCATTATGTGGAGATAAGTATGGATGGTACTAAGAATTTGGAGGCATATTATAGGACCCATTATATCCTTATAGCTTCATTTTCAATTTCATGATCATAAAATTAGTGGAGATATCCTTTTCTTACTTTTATCTCTACTAATTAGGCCTCAATTAGGCCTCCCTACCTAAAGACTAAAAATTGACTCTATAGGATTACCACACATGACAAACCAAAAATAAATGTTTTATTTATTTATATGACCTCATCTATATTATCCATGTCAAAATTGAAGATGTGACACCTTGCATGGACCCGTCAAGTAGCTAAAAATAGTCTTTAAGGGCCTATTCTATATAGTTGCATACCTACAAGTACAAATAAATGGCATGGGTTGATTCCTAGGGGAGTATTTAATATTTTTTAGGTAATTTTATATTTTTTTCAATCCATATGGAGGAATATGAGATCATTTATTTCTCATTGGGTCCTTTTGGCTCTCCTAGGAACCCTGATAGTGCCTCAAGGTCTTAAAGACTCTTCATAAAGGAGAGGCATTTTATGAATGAAAAATAACATGAATATTGAGTATATAAGGGTGCATACTTATTCATAAAATATTGATCCACCATGTAATTTTTCATGTGATATATGAGCAAAAGTTGACAACCTCATGAGTTGGTAGGTTGTGTTAGTGAGGTCTAGGGGAGTTGAGGTCTATAGGTGATTATTATGAGTTTGTTTTGAGATAAAAAAACTCAATTAGGTTTTTAATTTCCTCCTTAAAATATTAAAATGGTTATATTTTTAAATTTATTCATCAGGTCTCTAACCAACTTATTTTCTCAAGCTTAGGGTTTTTATGCCAACTTGCCTAAAAGACCCTAGCTAAATGTATTCTCCCATTTCTCTCACTGTCAGGGGTATAAGTTCCATTAAATTTTTATGTATACCTCTCATAATATTATAAATTTATCCAAAGTCTCATATTAACTCCAACTGACTAGCCTTCACCATTGACTACCTATGTAATCATGTGTATGAAATTAGGCCTATTAGGACTGAACATAGTTTGACTGTGTTTTACATTCTTTGTTGCTTGTGTTTGAGGATATGATGGAATATGATGTACCATTAATTCATGTTCAATTATATTTCTCTCCCTCAATCCTTATATATTAGTTAGAACTTCCAAACAAGCAAACACCTCTCAAGAATGAGCAATCTTGTGTATCTAGGTGAGACTATACAAACAAGGTTTAAGATGTTTTCATTAATTTGTTTGTATCTTAAATGAATTTAAGGCCCTATTGAGTCATATATAATTAGGAAAACATAATAAAATGGTTTCCACTTCTCTCAAAATTCACATAGACTTCAAGACCTTTCAAGCAAGCAACTTCCTTTTGTCAAAGTATGTATACTTGTGTGTATAGTCATAAGACTGCTAACCTAGTTCCCTAACCATATCTATACTTAAAAATGGATTAAGTGTTTCCAATTAATAGATAAAATTTATTTATATTATATAATTAAAACAATCACACACCATTTTCTCAAGTTTAGAAGACCTTTGGTCACTTAAATAGACCTATAGGTGACCATTTGCCTATGTGTATACACATGGGATTAGCCTATAAAATTGTTTTTTAGGATCCCTACTTAACAAAACTAAAAATATTAAAATATTTTTATTATTATTATATTTATTTTTTGAGTACCTTCATAAACACCTTGAAGCTCTATACTTTCATCTATCATCATTGTGGAAGATAATCTTCTCAATGGATTGTTGTAGGTGGTCATTGAAGGGGTTTGAGTGTGTTTGATATTTTATTAATATCCAAAGCCAATATTAAAACATTTAAATGGATATATTTAATGTTTTTAATATTTTAATACCCTTATAAATTCCCCAAAAACTCCAAACCTCATCAACATCACTGTTCAAGGCTAATTTTCTCAAATGGTTATATGTGACTGTAAGAGAGTTTTGAGTATGTAATTTTGAATTGGCCTTCTCAAATAGGTCATTGATTATATAAAACTGAATAATAATAATTATATGTTGCTTATAAATTCATTTAAATCTATTAATATCATTATTAAATTATTTACAACCTCTGTATTCACTGTCTACACACACAGTCATGTAGGTTCATTAGGCTTGCAAAAATCTTAAACACTTTGACCACCCTATTAGTTAAAACTTATTTTAATTTAGGTTATTATAAAAATTAATTGATCTATTATAATTTTTAAATTTAAACCATAAAAATTATTTCATTCCTAGGACATTCAAATTTTAACATTCACACCATTAGGTTTGTCTTGAAGTTATAGATTTACAGGTCTGCATAGGGTTTATCAACATGTTGTGTGAGTTTGAATCTATGAAAAGTGAAAATATGGATATTATGGATCAAATATAGTTATTTAATGCATAAAAACATTCATCAATAGATCAAAAATCTCAAGCTTTTTGGAAATACATATTTAGACCCACTCAAATCACTTTATTATGCATGGGCACTAGAACACAATCCACAAGGTGAATGAAGATGTGACCATTTTGAGACTTGTACATAATGTTTATATGATTATAGGGACATTAATTTATTTTTAATATTGTATAATAAAATTTATAATTACTTAGATGCATCAAACCACCTAAAGAATCTTGAAACATAGAAATATTGATAGTCACTTGCAAACTATGCACAAGAGAAACTTTTCTTGCCAAAAGACCATACACACCTACCATCATGGTGAATAAAAGTATATTATTAATCTATATACCTTTGATAACTCATTAATTTTTTTTTCATGCATCCAAAGAGCTCAAACTTTTACTGGAGTTATACAAAACTCATCTTGTGGGGATTTAAGCCTTTAAAAATTAGTCTAGTTCCTTAGTGATTGTTCATAAAGCTAAGGAGATAAATAAAATGATCAATGCAACAAACTAGAATTAAATATGGGTCCCAAAATTTGGATAAAATATTAGACCCAAACTTCACCTATATTACATATACCATGCAGTTGAATGTAGCCTTCAAGAGCTTGTGAATGGAGTGATGGAGGATAGAGATATTTTTCTTCAATTGTGAGAATTAAAACTTTTTACCATGTTTTTTTATAAACTATAAATATTAAAAGACACATATGCAACATTTTTACCTGCAAATGACTTCAACAAGTCCATACAAGTCTCTTAACTCTTCTTCAAAGTATTGAATTTCAGGATTCTAACCTTTGTTTGACTCTATGACAAGTGTGGCAATTGTGTAAATCCTTAAATATCTTTGGAATGTGTATGGTATGTATTTTTCACTTAGGTAACTTTGACATACATTATAGTTAGCCAAAAATCACATTTTACTTTATTTTCACCACCTTCAAGTTTACAAATGATCTTTAAACACTCTTAAACATCATGTAATGTTATGAAAAAGTGATTAAGACATAAAATGAATTTTATAAACTCATAAAAACCTATGACATCACTTTACCAAGCCTTATCTCTCCATGACATGTCTAGATCACTATATGACCAAACTAAGATAGTACCTTAACTTCTCCAAAATTACCTTAAATAATAATAATAAATTTTTATTAAGACTTTTAGGTACCATATAATTCATGAGAATACCACATGACAATCCTATGAAAGTTTCAATTTGAAGGAGGTGACCAATTTTGACTTGAGGTCAAAATTTGGTCAACATGTTAATTGATTTATCACTTTAGAGTGAGGGAAAAATTATTATCTTGTCACACTTTTGTAGTGACCTTATTCCTAGTCCATTCTCATTTTTTGAAGATTTATGGGTGAGGTCCATTTTGTTAGGAAGCTAGACCTCTTCACAACAAATTCAATTTATTTTCTCCTTCTTGGTTTGCTTTGTACTCCACTATTACACTTTGCACTATCTTGGATACATTTTTAGATGTGACTAGCTTCCTATTTGCACATGATTTGTACTTATTTATAACATCTTATACCACATTGATCCCTTGGTTTTTTGGAGTAAATTTCATGATATGTGATGTCTTCTTTGATAGGTTGACAATCTTTATGTTTGGAGCTATTCTAGTGTATATAGTGTCTTCTTTGTTTTCATTTAGTGGTTTTTGGGATGTATGGTACTCACACTAAATTATAAATTTCCATGGGGGGTTTGATTTTATATCTTAGTTTACACTCATGTGTGTGTATGTTAACTTATGTACCCTTTACTATTTTTGTTGCTAGTCTCTCCCATCACTACTAGGGCCATTTTCTATACTTTTTCTTTGTACATGGGTATCTTATTCAAACACTTTGTTTTTAGTATTTCTAAAAGGAGGTTTTAAACAAGGACCTTACCCTTTACAAAGAATCAAAAAGTAAGGTATATAGACCAAATAAATCAATAAGCTTACTGAAGAGAAATAAAGTAACAAGAACAACATAAATGCAACCAAGATAAAGCAATATGCTACAGGTCCAATAAACAATACATCTAAGTGATTCATTTTTGGGATCTAAGAGTCATTTTTAAAGGGTCCACCTTCTTCCTTCCTTTTCCTTTTTTATTGATCACTATAATCCAAGATTCTCCTTTCAAGTTTTAAAAAGGTTTTTGGGTCTCTAAACCCTCTAAATAAATTAAAGTATTGTTTGATAAAACTTTTTCTAGATCAGGAGTCTTTTCCTTCGTGACTCCTAGAGATTCAATTCATGTCTAGTCTTCCTTAGATTTCACTTCTTCATTGAGCACTTTTCTTTGTGAATTTGAAACTTTATCTTCATCTTCACATTGAAAATATTTTATGGCTTCTATTGTGAGATAATATGGAAGGGCATACTTCCACCACAAATTATCCCCTTTTTAGAGATTTTGCATGATTAAGCCATATACCCTATAGCATAATATATTTTAAAATGAAAAAGGAGAACTTTGTAATCAATATATTGGGTCAAAATATGACCCTAACACGTTCAACTTAATTGAAGTAGGAAAATGAGAAGACATATCCAAGTAGACTAGGATCTTGGCATAGGTGGTATGGAGATAACTCATGGTAGGTTTGTCAATCCCCATCATATCAAAGGATTAAATGAAGGGACCCAAGACTTTGTCAAAAGTAGATGATGTTCTATAGACCAAATCTAACTTTTCAAAACCTTAGTTATATCTTCCTTAATATTAAATACAACAATGAATAATCCTTTCGCACATGGATATATCTCTAGACTATCCTCCATGAAGGGTTTCCAATTTTTAGATAGCCAAATGTGAAGCACCTTAAGACTAGGCCAAAGCTTATCAAATCTGCAAATGATTCCCTTCTCCACAAACCACATTTCATTTTCAAGGACTTATTCAAATAAATCATCCTCAAAGGAGACAGAAATTATTATTTTCAAGTTCCACCTATATTTTAGTGATCGACTCTACTTCAATAAATGACTTCTTAATCCCTTCATTTCTAAGGCCATTTACTAGAATAGGGTTTTACTCTTTTTTCCTTCTACCATTTATGACTTGAGAATATTTTTTTTAGGATGACAGTTCCTCTCAAACATGGGTATATGGGGTTCACATAGAGAAAGTGTTTCACCATCTTATACAGGCTCTATTTCCTAGCACTGATGGGGGTTTCCTACATAAAGGTGTCAACAAAATCTAAATTTGTATTGAAAAAATGACTCACCCAAATATCTCTAGTGGTAGGCGATTTTTGTCTTTACCATTTCATAGTAAAAGATTTATATTTTCATGAAATAGGTGATCCCCTAGCTTCATGTTCATTCTCACTCTGTATAACCTATGAAACATACAAAGGATTATAATTTTCCATGGGTGGGAGAGTTTTTACATTTTAAAATCCTATGATGTTAACATTGACAAAACCTATATGATTATTTTTATGTCTCAGTGTCATTCTTGGTGACTTTTTGTGTAGTGAGACTAGTGTGGCATCCCTACCAATATTTGTGTTCACTTCTCACCATTTTCAATCCAATTAGTTATAGACTTTCATTGTCATCTTCTCCTAGTTTAGCATTAAGGGAGGGTGTTTAGGAAATTCTTCCTCAAGTTCATCATTCTACCTAGCATTCTAGAGTTTAGTGTTTGAGTTTGGCGATCCTTGTATTCAATAATATTCCTACTTCAACATGGTGGTTATAATTATTTGATATCCATGTATTTTATCAATATGGATTGGTGTTCATAGGTACACTTGTATTCACACTACATATTTTTTGGTGCATGGGTACCTCGTTAGAACTTGTTTTTAGGATCCATTTCCTCTCTTTTGTGGGGCAAGGGGGTGATTTTTTTCCATATGGGTTTTATCTCATTCTCCACTTTATGAGAGATTGCTTCATATATATATATATATAGTGCTTGATTGCCTGATTAGGCCTTGTTGTCAATACTCATAGTATGGATATGCCACTTTATATTTGGCCCCTATCTACACTTGAGTGGGAGGTGTGTTCCATTAGGTTTTTTTTATTATATCTCATGTTCACCTAGGTATTTATTTATTTCTACCCACTTATGTATGGATATTTAATTTATCTTATTTTATATATTATGAAATATTACATATTTATCTCTTATATATTATGGGGATATTTTGCAGTTGTTTCTATCATTTAGGGATATTTATATCTTATTACTAGTTATGATTGATCACTTAACTTGATCTATTAGTTAGGATTAATCTTCCTTGCCTATATATGCAAGGAAAATTCATTATATTTAACAAGCTCTAGAGATATAAAAGATTTATCATTGTATGATTTATTTATGTATAATATATACTGATGTATTATTTGAGCAATGCATCAATGGATTTTAATGTGGTAATGGTTTGTAGATTTGACCACGGGTGATATTTTTATAAACTCTTTTAGCATCTTCTTATATGCAAAGGTTACCTATTTAGTAGTGAAATACATTTTTTTATATCATCATTTTCCACTAAAACCTAAATGTAACCAAAAAATCCATCTAGAAAATGCATCATTTCTGACCCACTAACTATCTAAATTACTTCATCTAGGGAAGGAAAAATTATCCTTTTATAAAGCTCAATTAATATTTATTGAATATACACATAGTCTAATTTCACCATTATTTTTTTTCACATGAACTAAATTAGCCACTCAAGTATAATGTCTAATAGGAAATACAATTTTAATAGCTAGCAATTTCTAGACTTTTTCTGAATGAGAGGATCCATAATGGGGTTAACTGGTATTTGTCTTTGTCTAAAATTTTTGAGTTATTTTCTTGGTGGTATCATATGTATGATAACTCTAGGGTCAAAAAAAATTTAGGTTTTCATAAGTTTAGGTGATCTCATCCTTATATTTAATCAATAATATTTTGTCTCTACTTTTATTATTTCATATAGGTCAATCTAATGTTGACATTTTGGGGATGTTCATATATTCATAAAATCACCTTGGTAGTCAAATTAATTAATCTTGGACTATTTTTTTAATCTTAGATATCCATGTCAAAGACACATTACAAATATCCCTTTAGGTATCATGTTTTATTTTTGTTGGATGATACCATCATCTTCTTTTTACTCTTTGTTCCTTAGATTGAAATATCTTTCATCAATGATTTATGAATAGAAAGATCAAAAATTACCCATGAACTATATGATCTACTGATCATCATAAAATATCTAAAATTTGTCAACATTATCAATGAATAAAGGACATGGTACAAACTCTACATAAAATTTCTGCATTTTGGACTCTTGAAATGGGTCCAGATTCACTACAGAGGTAGCCCAGGAATATGTTGTCTAGTTTTAATATCTTGGCATTAATTTTATATTGATAACTTCAAATTAATCTATTAGGTCCCAATACTTATAAATATATTTTTTCATATATGAAATTCTACATTGATATTGACTCATGACTTGGTTAACAACTAGTTCTTAATCTTCAAGTATTAACAAATATTTGACATTATGTTTTAGTGTGAATTGGATCCCCAAGATCAAGGATTAATATTTAACCCAATTGTTAGTGAATGTATAATTTTAATCTAATATTATAAATTTATTACCTCCCATCATGATCAATCAAATTTATACCTACACCTGAACCCTATTTGGATCAAGCATATCAAAATATAGGGTCCACAATTTTGAACGACCTTAAAATTATCATTAATTATTATTAGGTTTAGTTATGAATGTTTAAACATTTGTGTGATGAATAAAAATTAATTATTTTATTTTTATATTTGTATTCTATGATTACATATTTTAGTTTTGGTTCTTTATCAACTCTCATATGATTGGCCACTCTTTTTCAAGGCAACCACATGTGTGCAAAATTTGTTGCCTTATATCCATTTCATGTTCTTGACAAATCACTATTTAAGAGTAATAAATAAGCCTCAAGAATGCAAACTAAAAGGATTTCCATGTATTTATAGACACACAAATCAAAATCAAGCTACATGTGGAAATCTAATAATTCCCCATCAACTAAAACTAAGGACTAGTCAAGTTGTAAGACCACCCTTTTGAACTTATTTAGAGTCAACCCTAGCTTATTACATATTTTGGTGGGAATCACATTGGATGAAAAATATGATTCAAATAAGAAATTATGTACTCTTTTTCCAAAAAATTAACAATGAATAAGAAAGGTGGGACCTTAGCTTTATCTTTATAGACAACCATGTTTGTATGTGCGCCTTTTGATTTGTCAATAGATGGATTGCTAATTAAATACTTAAAAAAAATTATCTATGTTCTATAATCTGAGCCAACTCATGAAGGATAATGTTTAACTTTATTTTATTCATGTCCTTAACTATGTTATATCCACTCTTATTATTTAGACCCGTTAGTTTTTATTGATAATTTCCTTTAGGAGAGAGTGGATTTTTATTAGCATTCAGATTAGGAGGAGTGATTGTGTTGTTGTTTAGAGGTTTGGAAGTGTGATAGGATATTAGTTTGTATTTATGAGATTGTAATTATTTATTTAGAATTTTTTAAAATCATGAATCTCATATGTATTGTCTTCCATTTCATTTTGATCCTCAATAGGGAATAGGAAGTCATGTGTGTCAAACACCATTGTAATGTTGGAAGTATCAGAGGAATTAGATGGGGATGAATAAGGCTAATTTAGGATATCTCATATCTTTCCATCTCTTTCTAAAATATTTCAAAGTTAGTACATAAATCTATTCAATCTAATTCAAAATGGTGTGTGGTAATATGAACTCTAGATTAGTTATACAAGGCTATCTCACAAATGTTTATCTTATAAAGGTTATTGGGCTATGGATAATAATTATTTCTTACCTACTAAATGGTCTATTATACCTATAGAATGTACAATTAGTATTTATTTCCCCTAAAAAAAATTTCTAACCATTTTTTCATGCCTATAAAATCATTGCTAAGTTTAAACAGCATGCATTGCATGGCATCCAATTCAACATTGGTAGAATGAGAAGTTGTTCCCTATGTAGTAGAAGCATTAAATGGGACTAAAGCTTGATTATGGTTCTGTTGATCAGGTACATATGTAGTATTATTTAGAAATCTTAGATTCTAGTTGGGTTTAGCATGTGATATAGGTAATAGGGTGAATACTTTCTTTTGATTGTTGGCCTTGACATTTTGATTGACATTCAAACTTGAATTCAATGCTGAGAAAATTGGATTGATGTTAGGTATGCCTAGATTTATAATTGAGGATTCAACTATTGATAAATATTGATAGCTTTGGCATAAGCATCTAATAAGTCATTTATATTCTTAGATTTATGTAAGATTAATATATTCATAGAATCCATGGTATTTTTATACATATCAAGGGCTAATGAAATAGGAGGTATGTATACAATATCTACATGACTATACAAATTTTTAAATCTTGCATTGAAATCTTTAATCAGTTCATTGGGTTCATTTTTCATACTATAAAAATGTTGGTATACTACACTAGGGTTGGTAAGTTACCTAAATAGAGCAACAAATGTTTCATGGCACAAGTTACATGACATTATTGAACTCTATGGTAGATTTAGGAACCAATCGTAAATAACATCTTGTAGGATGAAATGGAATAGTATGCATGTAACATATTCATGAACCACATTCAATAATCCTATTTAAGTTTTAAAGGATTTTGTTAGGTTAAAATAAATGGTGATTTATTCACCATATATGATTATTATTATTTTGTTACATGCATGAATTCTATTCAATTTTTATTATTTGTGGACTATCCTATTTTCTAGGATATAGTTGTGTTATTGTTATGGCTATATATTATTCCATGTAGTTTACTTATGTTATCTAAATATATTTTATTAATCATGCTCTTTAATTTGGTTTTATATCATATATTTTTAAAAACTAGGAGGGAGGAACTCAAGCACTTTGACACCAGTGTGAATCATCATTCCAATACGACCTACTTCAGTTATAACTTAGAATTAAAAATTCTTGCATATATTTTAGATTAATATAAAGTATTAGGTATTATAAATATTATTCTTTATTTATATTTATGAATGAAGGAGGTGCTATAGTGTGAGGTGGCACTGCGATGAAATAACTTCTAAATTAAATTATGGACTACATGTTTGGAATTGGTTATATGTATGTATACACACACACACACACACACACACACACACACACACACACACACACAAACACACACACACACACACACACACACACACACACACACACACACACACACACACACACACACACACACACACACACACACACACACACACACACACACACACACACACACACACACACACACACACACACACACACACACACACACACACACACACACACACACACACACACACACACACACACACACACACACACATACACAAACACATGCACACACACACATGTATATATATGTATACATATATACATACTTATATAACCAATGCCAAACATATAGTCCATAATTTAATTTATAAATTATTTTATCTCAGTACCACCTCACACTATAGCACCTCCTTTATTCAAAAATATGAATAAAAAATACAATTTTCAAAACCCAAGACTTTATATTAATCCAAAATATGTGTAAGAAATTTTAATTCTAAGTTATAATTGAAGCAGGTCATATTGGAATGATGCTTCACACTAGTGTTAGAGTGTTTGGGTTCCTCCTTCCTAGTTTATAAAAAAATCTGCTCTAAAACCAAATGAAAGATCAAAAATAATAAAAATATTTAGCTAACATAAGGAAATTACAGGGGCTAATATATAGCCATAACAATAACACAACTATATCCTAGAAAATAGGACAATGCATAAATAATAAACCTTGAATAGAAATCATAGGTGTAACAAAATTGTGTGTGTGTGTGTGTGTGTGTGTGTGTGTGTGTGTGTGTGTGTGTCCTCTAGACAACATAAAGACTAATATTGGCATCATTCTTCTTTAGAAAGGACTGCATAAATGTTATTCAAGCATGTGGAGGGTGATTTATTTGTTTTACAACTTATAAAGCATACAATATTGTAGTTATTCTAAATTTAAGATCTTGAAATGAGCCAAGGTGCCAAAACAACTTATTATTATCCAAAACTGCTTAGTTTGTCTTTAAAATTACTAGATATAAAACAAGGTTGGTGATTTTTTTTTTAGTTTTTGAATCTAAAGTAACAAATTTTAAAAAATAGTTTTTTAAGCTTCAAGAATTGTAAAAATACAAAATAAGCCTTTTTATATCCAAAAACACCTTTAAAAATCTTTCTTTACTGAAACATTATCCAAAATTACCTTCTAAACCTTAAAACCATCTTTTAGAATTCTCCTTTACTGCACATTTTTCTAAAACCACCCATTTTTCCAACCCATGGTATTTTATAAGGGAGTGGCTTTCATTTAATAATATAAATTTTAAGCCTTTAAATATATATATTTTGTCTTTTATATGCTCAACATGATTCATAGGTCGTTTGGAAGGGATATCCTTTGGTAAAGAGGAAGTGTGAGGTTCAAATCCCCCCTAGACAAATTTAGAAGATTTTTTTTAGCCATTCCACTAAATTTAGTAATTATACCAATTTAGTTACAAATAGTTAAATTTAACTAGAAAACTCATAAAAAAATAAAGCAATGCATTTTTCACAATTGTAGTGTTTCGTGAAATCAATGCCTCTAAATCATGTTTATGGGTAAAGCCATCGTGATTGAGTTATAAAATATTTAGACTAACATAGATAAAATAATGATATCTAGGCATAAACCCTATAAAATCATTGGGGAAATATAAGTTTAAACATTTTTATTGAGCCATCCCTCCAATACCCATTCAATTTAATCGATAGATGTAAATCTTGACAGGTTGAAATTCCAACTATATAGGTAAGTTATGTATACGTATGCAAAATTCCATATAATTAGGTGAAAATGATTGGTCAAACCTATTTTATTATTATCTAGGTACCAAGTACTATTCTTTTTAACTTACATTTACACTTCTTCACATAGCAATAGGTATATAGAAAGGACAAGCTTTTTCCACGTGCTGATGAGTATATAGGAAGGGTGCTTATATAGAAAGGTTTGGTATATCAGTTTGATGGAATATATAATGAGAGACCTTGATACCTAGAATGATTAGCAACCAATCCATAACCTTTGGTAAAATTATACACAATTTATGGAAATAGTCCAAAATTCTTTTTGCTAGACTCACAACTACTATGTAATGACGACGATGATATTTGGAAAATAAAAATTAGGAAACATTTGGAATTTGAAGACATTTGGCTTATTTTCAATATCACACTAACCAATAGCACAAGTTTGACAAAGCAAACTAGAAATTAGGGTATAAAATGAGGTATAACCTCATATCCATGAGGTCACAATAGTAAAAGACATTTGGAATAAGCTCTAAATAGTTTGAGGCCAAAAATGAAGGTATTATTCTCCATTTATAAAGTCAAATTCATTCACTCAAATTCAATTTTAGATAAAAATTAGAAGCTTTTATACAATGTTTTGCAACCTTAAGGACTTCACTCCAATCATTAGGTGAGAAAATGTTAGATGCCTCTCTTATTTTGATAGTCCTAATAGCATTGTATCCTTCTTATATGATATTGGTGACTACTGTGACTATCACCAAACATAAACTATCATTTGAAAAGTTAGTAAACATGTTTTAATAGGAAGAGTCTATGTATACATAATAAAAATAATTATATGAACATGCTCTCACCTCTCATCAATAGAAAGGGAATAGATAGATCAAGTCTTCTAATCCAAATTAAGGCCATTAGCATAATTCCCAAGGGAATAAACAACAACAAAAATTACTTATTTGTGGAAGTAAAGGCCATGACCCAAATAATTATTAGTATAACTCATTTACACAAGGATATTCAAGAAACAAGAAATCTAGTAACCAACCATCATCATATCCACACAAAGGCCAAGGACAAAAGAAAGGTAATTAGAAGAAGAAAATCAATCAGAAAGGCAACATTGTTAAACAAGAAGATAGTCACTCTGATGAGGACCTCATATATGCCTCTCAGTCTCATGAAGAGTGAACATTGTAAAGGTTTATTTGGTATGTTGACTTAGCTGAAACTCAACACATGAATGGTGTAGACAATTAAATCTAGCCACCAATGACCTCTAACTAGGCTTTTAACCAATTTCCTCCTAAAATGCACAATTTGTCCTAAAAAACTAAAACACATTAAAAGCTTTAAATTTGATATAGTCAAGTGTCAATTTTGGCTAGGGTATCCCTAAATGAGATAATGTAATTTATGGGCCAACTAACTTTGATCAAATCATTCCAATTCAAAATGCTAATTTTGCAATTTGGTGCTCTAGATTGCTCTTTTATATCAAATTTCTTGTATAGTACACATGCCTTTGTTATTTTAATTTGAAAACATCCTAAATGGTATAGTGGATCCAATGCATCTAACATCACATTATAATTCTAATCTAATCAAATTTTGGACCAATAATAGGCATTATGATCAATTTGAGTAATTTGTGCACAAAGTGCTTAATCATTCTTAAGAGAGAATTAAACCAAACTAGAGCCTAATTAAGAATTCTATGGAAAATTATTGAATACATATTTTTAGAAATGAATATTGAATATTTACATCATCAACTAACATCATTTCTTGGGAAGACAACCCTAGGCTATAAATGCATAAAATATCAAGGTTAACCCCTCCCATACCTCATCAATGCCTCCCATGCCTCTTAAATTCCCCTCTATCCCACATATTTATGAGCCTATATATGGATTTTTAATTATATAAGTGGATTAATCCTTAGCCACACATCTCAATCTTGATATGGATGATTCAGGTTGATTCTAACCATTTGCAAAAATTTATAAAAATGAGGCCTTACCACATGAATTTTAAGCTTAACTTGTGTAAAGTTACCATGCCAAATTGATTCCAAAAATCTCTCACATGATAAAGTTATGATGCCAAAATATGAATCCAAAGCCAATCAAGGTGACAAGGAGAGATGGAGGTAGTCAAGCTTCCATTGATGTAGACTTCATGAGCACAAACCGAGCAAGCCACTACAACAAAACATTCAGAGCATCTAGGGAAGGTGAAAGATTCTTGTTTTTCCTTACTTTTTAGTTGTGTTTTTCATTTTTTTTTGTTATTAAGCTCACCCTAGTAAGTATGCATGCAAGTGTTAGTTTAGTGTGCTTTTTATTTGATTTATCCACTAACACAATACTAATCTCCCCTTCATCATCAAGTTTCTAGTTCACATAATGGCATGCCTAGTTCATCTCCACTTGACTCTATTTTAGCCTGACTCAGCTTTGGTTTGGCCCAACTAGGCTCTAGTTCATCCCAAGTCAGCTCTAGTTTAGTCCAAATTAGCTCTGGTTCATCCCAACTTGGATTTGGTTCAGCCTGACTCAGCTTTGGTTTGTCCTAAATCGACTCTGATTTGGCCCAACTCAGCTCTGGTTCATCCCAACTTGACTTTGGTTTGGCCCAACTTGGCTCTGGGTTGGCTTGACTTATCTTTGGTTCATCCTAACTCACCTATCCAACCCAACTCACATGTTAACCTGACTTTCCTATCAACCCAACTCACATGTCCAACCCAACTCACCTATCTAACCCAACTCACCTGTCTAACGCAACTCGCCTCTTAACCCAACTTACCTCTCAATCTACCTCACCTATCCAACCCAACTCACCTATCCAACCCAACTCACCTATCAACCTAACTCACTTGTCAACTCAAATTACCTATCCAATGCAACTTGACTATCAACCCAACTCAACCATCAACTTGAAAGCTGATTTTTCAAAAGTTCTTGTTTCATCCTCAAAAGTGCTTCAAAGCTAAACAACTTGCTAACATTTTTCTTGTAGGATCTACATAGAAAGTCATATAATAAAACTAAATTAGTGACTTTCACACTTCATTTGAGTGTTTTAAAATGAATTAGGAACTTTATTTTTTGGATTAATGAAAATTTAGGTGCTTAAGTAAATGTTTTGATAAGTTAGACTTTCAAAGTTACAACTTGAGACCAAGGGGTCAAAATAACACCACCCAATCATTCAACTTGGTGATTAAAAATGAACTCATGTTTCCAAGCTTTTTATATTCATTTAGTTGTTTAAATTAGAACTTGTTTGGAAAAAAATAAGGTTTGCACGTGTATGCTCTTCCATTTGTCCCCTTTAGGGAACCCTTGGAATCAAAAGCACCATCCTTATTGCAAAAATCCTAGTCTAAGGCTTACAAAGAATGTTGTCTAAAGCACTCCCAATAAAATCATCATAGTTTGGGTGACCTTAAAAACAACCCTAAATTATTTATATTTATGTCTTTCATTTCATTGCATCTTGGCTTGTGAGGGGGATGTCATTACCTCCCATGAGTTTTTTAGGGAAGATTTGACCCAAGGTTTCATATCCTAGAATTAAATTCACCCATTCTCACTAGAATCAGAAGGTTTGAGTAGTTAAACCACCTTCTAGTGATGGAGTTTCACATGGGACATATTTGTACTTTGGATATCACACTACACTGAGCAAATAGTAGGATGTAGTGGTTGAAAAAAGGACTAGACCTTTTTACAACAATCTAAGTCCTATGGACACCCAATTTCCATTCTTTTCATTTTCATTTTTTGATGTGAAATTCATTATGCAATTTATTCCCTTAGATATGTTTAAAATCTTGATAGTTTAGTCAACCCCACATTTCCATACCCTTGCTAGGATTTGGATGATTATACTTAGTGTATTTTGGTAATTTTTTCTTGGTATGTTTTGAGACTCAAACTTATTTGTTTGTTCATAAAGCCATGTCAAAACTAATTTGTCTATACCTAACTCTTTTGTCTAAAGAGGCATTATGCTAGCCATTTTACACCACACTTGTGCCTTGAAATTTTTGTTAAACTTGTTTTTGTGTATGTCATTTGAGTTGAGGAGGGTAGTCTTATGTTTCCCAAATAATGTCAAACCATTTTTACCTTTTAAGTCTTTTGAAACATAACATAGATCACATCATTTGAGCATGCTTACCTCGTTAGGCTACTCAATTTTTTTCAAGAATTATTTACCATTGTATTAAAAACTATTTGTTACAAACCATGTCATGTATACCATTTAGACCTTTGTCTTGTGCCATCATTTTGTTCGATCTTGTCTAGCTTGTTTGGTCAAATCCTAGTTTTCAACATTGAGTTTTAAATTAACCTTGTCAAGTTTGGATTCAAACATTAATTGATTTCTATTTAAGCCTTTATTAATGGGGCTAATACATAGATCTTTATCTTTTAGGTTGCATAACTTCAATTAATTGATTACCCATATTTGAAAACTATTAATGGTTTATGTGTTCAAAGCCTATCCTTATCATTGTTTATACCTTTATTTGGGAGAACACAATCTTTCTCCAAAATCCTTTTGCCTCATGCCTTATGTCAACTGATCATGTTTATGTTTGATTTCATGTGCTAGGCATATGTCAAAGTTATTTCCAAACTTGTTAGATTAAATCAAATCACATCATGCCTTTATTTCAAGTATAGATTTTGATTCCATTTGGCCAAAAGTCTTAGCACATCCTATTTGAGCCTAGCTTTTAAATCCATGTTTGGATAAAAGACCTAATAACTCTTTTTCCTTTCCTAGTTTAGACCTTATTTGGAACACTTTGACTTAGAATTTTGACATGCCAATTTTTATTCAAATGCTTGACCTTTTATGTGTATGATATTTGATGTTAGGTATCTGACATTAGAATATTTTATGCCAAGTATAATCACAAACCATTTTGGAGATACAACTCCACCTTTGACCAAGTTAGACCAAGTTTGAACCATTTATTCTTTGGACATGGTTTTTTAGAGTCTATAAAACTCTAAGCTTTTTTGTTTTAGAGCTTTCATCATTTATGTGGATATATCTAGCTACACCTATGGTGGAGTCATGTATAATCCAAATTATGATAGAATTTCTGCATGAAATAACTTTTATGGCTTTAGTCAAGACCCTAATGATGTTAATATGGTTTGTGAGATAGATTTCTATCCACCTCATAATAATCATTCATGGGAACAAAGTCATGAAATAACTTATGATCCAAATCGAGACTTTGATTGGTATGAAGAGGATTTTGAGGAGAACTTTGAAGACCCAATCATAGATAATGTTGTTTGGGATATGGATCAGTACTCTCTTTACAATAATCAATACATATAACATAGTCAAGAATCAACTTATGATCCAACTCAAGATTTGGATGATATGGTTTATCAAGAGGACTTGGACACTTTGTCTTGTGTAATATATCAAATTACATAATGTCCTTTTGTTATTGGATCATTGACTACCCCTAAATATCCTTTGGATTATACAAGCTATCAAGTTCCACAATAGCCAAGGAATACCATTACCATTCTGAGACCTCATGCTTTGGCTTATGTGAGCAATCAAACTCCACACTACCATATTGTTACCATTTTAGGACTTCATACTTTGGCTCATATGATAAATCATGCTTCCCAAGGCCCTACCATTATCCAACAACAAGTCATTCCTCATCCAGTACCAATCCCATGTAAACCTCAATGATCCATTCATTCAAATACCAAGCTATGTTTAAAATTGGTATTTCTAATTCATTAGAAACCAAGGCCAAAATAACCAACCATTTTTGATAAGTCAACCTGTGAGGAATTACCTTTCAATCCTATACCTATTATCAAGGAGTCTCAATCTAATGAGTCAGTCTGTACTAAGTCACTTCTTAATGATTATAACTACCATTGGGTAAATCATTACCTTAACCATATGCCTATTTTTTAAGAGCCTCCTATCAAAAAGCCAATCTTTGAGGAGTTAGCTCTTCAAAATTTTCCCATTATAAATGAGTCTCACTTTTAAAAACCAATATTGGTGGAACCCATTATGCTATTACAAGTTGTTACTTATCTAATACCAAACATTTAACAAGACATCATTGTAATAAATTACCCATTAGATGAAGAATCATAGTTAGAGTTAGGTTCTACTCTTGGATCAACATCAAATTTAGCATCAAAATATAAATAAACATCAGTCTCAACTTTGGATTTAGAGTCCCTTGAGTCAGAATTAGATTTAGAAGAAGAATATGTTCATGTTTATTACAACATTGGTTACACATACCTTGCAGATCAATTTAAATATATTTGTGATCCTTCTATGGTTTTTGAGAATGAGTACTTTAGCTTCAACATGAGTTATCCTAATATGTTATACAAATATTTTTTAGCCTCTCCTAATTCCATTACTATGCCATATATCATTACCATAAACCAACATAGCCATATTATTAGCATTCTATCTCCCAAAAGTGTTGATTGGGATCAATAAAATCACACTTTATTGAGCTGCATCTATAGTGACATAGTAGTTGAAGAAGAGCAAGGAGGCCAAGACCACATTCATGTAGTAGAAGAACACTCTCCTAGTGAAACATTTTTAGAGGCACTAGGAGACACACAAATTTTAACCTCAACATCTTCTAGTGAAACTTTTTTGGAAGCACTAGAAGAAAATCAAAGTCAAAATCTAATGTTCATTAGTGAAACCTTCTCGAAGGTGCTACAGGACAATCAAGACAAATTTATTGTTGAAAACCTCATTGAGGCACCAATAGCTAAGCAAAAAATTTATTCACTACTTGCTGAAGACAAAATAAAAGATAAAATCAAAATAGCTTCCTATCCATAGCCTAATTAGATGGTAGCTACTCTTAGGCCCAAACAACAAAAAAAATTGATGGTCTGATTGAGAGAACAAGTCTTCAACCCCACCACAACCAAAGTCATGTCAAATCTAGCATCAAAAACATTACATGTGACTAAACATCTTGATATTCATTTGTTTCCCAACCATTCCACATTCCATTATCATTTGCCATTCCATTTCAAAATTAAAACTACCATCCATTATTTATCCTTGTTTGCCATCCATAGCTGCACTTTCCTTTGTAGATGTTACAATGATACCTTATCTTGACATTTGAAGTAATCAAAATCAATGACCAATGAAGAGCACAACAACATTCTCAAAATACAAATATATAAGCAACTCTTGATGGAAAATCTATTCAAATGAGGTGTGGCATAACAATTAACATGATCAAGTATTTTATTTGTATCATTTGTTGATTAGGACATGTATCTCCCCATAAATAGTAACAATAGAATCAAAAACCACACCTAGGCCAAAAATATGTACCATACCATTTCACATTTCCATGCCATTGTTGTTGTTACATATCCTTTTGTAATTATCACGTATCCTTCCATTTACCCCATCACTTTTGGGCATCCCTCTTACTATTTTAATCTAACCTATCAAAAACCATCATTATCTTAAAGCAATGCCATTCCATTCCTATCTAGACCAAAGCCTTTTCTTAGTCATCCTATCCAATATTATTTTGATCTTGGTTAATTTTTTTATTCTCACACCTTTTGTGGGGAGATTCTAATCAAGTTTAAATAATCAATCAAATCCATGTTTACAATGATAGTCTATGAAAGTAGTGTGATAGTTGATCTGGCAGGATATCTTTCAATTTTCCATCCTATCAAGTTTGTTTATGTGAGCCTAATTATAACTACCTATGGGTAAATCAAAGTCTCACTAGTCTTGTTACTAATTATAAATACCTATGGGAAAACTAGGGGAAACACTTATTTATCATGCATTATCGTATCACCTTGCCATTACTATTTTCATTTGACTGGCCATTTACTAGATTTGAGAACATGTTGGGACCTAGTTGGTTTTCTCCACCTTTTGTGTGGATAGAATTACTATGAATTGAGGTCATTTTAGGGCTATGTAGGTCATGCTAAATTCATGTTAAGGTTACCTTGGTCCCCTTTCCACACACTCTCATCATTTTGTAAGTAACCTAAGACAAATACTCTCATCATTTTATGAGCAACCTATGCCAAATGCTCTCATTGTTTGCAAGTAGGTTTCTTGTCATTCTCTAATGAGTTGAGATACTGAAAAAATGCCAAAAACATTCATAACATTTCAAAAATCCAAAAAAAAATATCTTGTCTAAGCTTAATTAAGTTATCTTTGATCTGCCCTACTGGGGCATGGTCATTATTAGGATGTTTTCTTTTGATTTTAGGATTTTCTGTTAGGTTGTGGAGCTAAAAGCTTCACTGATGCAGACATAGAGGAGGTTGTAGAAGAGTTGCAGAGTGTTATAGACACCGGCGTCGGTCAGGCCAACTGACGATGGCAGGAAGGAGACAGGAAGCAATCGACGTCGGTCAAAAGTCGGCCAGTGTCGGCGATCCCCAGGTAGACAGGGACCGACATCAGTCACCTGTGTGGTTCGAGCTATGAGTATATTACAGGTAGTTGGTTGATGAACCAAGTGTTTGCATGATGAGAGCTAATTTTAGACTGAGAGCTACGGATCTAATTATTGTATTAGATGTCTAATTATTGTCTGGATGAGTTCTATATAATAGACTCATGGTTGTATTGTAAACTAGTGTTAGAGAGTAAGAGAGAAATATTATAAGCTCCTTCTGTGTGTGAGGTGAGCAATGGTGTGTTCCTCCTAGTGCCATAGTACCAAGGTGGGTGCTAGTTTTGGAGAGTCAGTAGGATTCTTCAGGGGTGTATGATCTTAGTCAACTGGTGTGCATGGCTTCTATAGGAAATCTACATGGTAAGTAAGATCATTGATATGCAGGTGTATGTGTGTGCAAGGTCAAGGTTCACAGGTGTGCAGAACCAGGTTGATTTGCAGGTGTACAAGATTAGATAGGACAGCAACACAATAGGGAGCAGAATCAGGCAGGATCTACTTGGAGTACAGGTGTGTACTCAGATAGAGCAAAGAGGAAGGTAAGGGAGTTCCTTCCATAAGTAATGTCTATTGAGGTGCAAGTTGTTGCAGGTTCAGGGGAGATCTACTTGGAGTATGTTTGTGTACTTGTGGAGTGTGTGGAGCATGGGTATAAGGTGAACACCAACTCAGTGTTTGAGTTGGGTGTTGGGACCTAAGAGAGAGAGAGCTTTGAGGAGAGAATTACTGTTCACTTGAGGTGTGGGAAGCCTCTGAAGAGGTGGTGGAGAAGAAGTGGCATCTTTTTTATTGTATTCTTTTTTGCAAGAGTTTTAATACAAGTTGTGTATTGTCTCTCATATCATGTGTTATTTCTGAATTCTAGTTACTTGTGTATTCTGGTTTATTTCCGCATATTAAGTTGCTTGGTAATCAATTGTGTGCTTTCGGTTATTTATCCCAACATTTTCTTTGTTTGTTTAATTTAGGTTGTTTGTTTGTTTATTTATTTATTTGTTCACTTTAATGTTTGTTTTATTTCATTATTATTGCCTTGACTCAATTTATATGTGTTCATTGGGTGATTCGTTGTGTACATTATTCTTGAGTCCATTCATATTCATACACCAACATTATCATCATGGTTTTTATCACTGGTGCATTATTTTTGAGTGTTTATTGGATGAGAGTTAGTCTTTATGCATTTTTTGTCCAAGTCTTCATGGTGTTCTATCATGATGCCTACCATCACATGTTACAACAAAAATTAGCTTTAAGAAGGTCTATAATCAATGGATCCACATAAGTTTCTCCTTGGCACCTTGGAAAATCCTCCCACCTACCTTGATAAATATAAATCATTTGACCATTCTAGTTATATCATTATTAATTAGGATGAGCATCTCCTCATTGATAGGTACAACTAAATATTTTCTATTGATCAATTCTTATTCTTGTATTAATCTCTTTCATCACTTTGCATCTACTCATATTTTAATTTGTATTCCAAGATATATCCTTGAGTTATGCTTTCTAATCATCCCTAATTAGGGCATCATCATCTTTAGCCAATATAGGTCCTCTTAATTATTATAACTATCTATGAGGAAATCATTAATTTGACTTTTATTCTTGATTATAACTGCCTTTGAGCAAATCAACATCTTTTTTAAATCAATGCATGCAAGCATTTTATTATTTGGATTAATGTCAACCATGAGTTCCACCTTTATTCTTGTTTATTTTTTAGGGATCATCCATCAATAAATGTGATGGCCACTCCCTTAAGGGTGCATCATCTTAGGCTTCCCAAACACCATTTGGAGCTTTATTCTTCAACCATCATCTTCCTTTTGGCATACATGACTTTTCTCATTATTTGAGAAGACATTGATTTGCCTATGGTTTGAAACATTTTCCCAAATAGGGGCAAATTGTAGACACCTAAATCTGTCCACCAGTGACCTCCAACCAGGATTTTGACCAATTTCCACATAAAATGCATAATTTGGCCTAAAAAACTAAAGCACATTAAAAGCTTTGAATCTGATATAGTCAAGTGCCAATTTTGGCTAGGGTATCCCTAAATAGGGTAGTGAAATTTATGGTCTAGCTAACTTTGATCAAATCATTCTTAGTCCAAATGCTAATTTTGCACTTGGGTGCTCTGGATTGCTCTTTTCTATCAAATTTCTTGTACAGGACACATGCCTTTGCTATTTTGTGTTGACAACACCCTAAATGGGATAATAGATCCAATACATTTGACATCACATTCTAATTCTAATCCAATCAAATTTTAAACCAATAATGAGGCATTCAGATCAATTTGATTAATATGTGCACAAAGTGCTTATTCATGATTAAGAGATAATTAAACCAAATTAGAGCCTAATTAATAATTCTATTGAAACTTATTGAATACTTATTTTTAGAAATGAATATTGAATATCTATATCATCAGGTGACATCATTTCTTGGGAAGACATCCATAAGCCATAAATGCATAAAATATCAAGGTTAACCCCTCTCATGCCTCATCATTGCCTCCCATGCCTATTAAATGACCCTCTATCCTAAATATTTATGAGCCTATTTATGGTTTTTTAATTATATAATTGGATTAATCCTTATCCACACATCTCAATCTTGAGATGGATGGTTCAGGTTGATTCTAGCCATTTGCAAAAATATATAAATAGGAGGCCTTGCCACATGAATTTTAAGATTAACTTGTACAAAGTTACCTTGCCAAATTAATTCCAAAAATCTCTCACATGCCAAAATTATGATGCCAAAATATTGAATCCAAATCCAATCAAGGTGCCAATGAGAGATAGAGGTAGTCAAGCTTCCATTGATGCAGAGTTCATGAGCACAAACCAAGCAAGCCACTATAATAAAGCATTTAGAGCATCCAAGGAAGGTGAAGGATTCTTTTTTTCCTTACTTTTTAGTTGTGCTTTTCATTTGTTTTCATTATTAAGCTCACCCTAGTAACTAGACATGAAGGTGTTATTTTAGTGTGCTTTTGATTTGATTTATCCACTAACACAATACTATTCTCCCCTTCATCATAAAATTCCTAGTTCACAAATGGAAGATAATATTGGTTCAAAAATATGAATGAGACTTCTCTAAGAAATTTTGTCTCTTTAGGTGATGAATCATCCTATCATATTTAATACATTGGTAATATCTCCTTACCACTTGGCAACAATGCTTACAATATTTTTGATGTTTTTTATATTAAAAAAATCACAAAAAATTAATCTCTATTAGTCATTTATTTGATCATAACCTAAAGGCTTATTTTGAAAACAAAGGTGGTAAAAATTTGTGTTTGATAAAAAAAAAATTCAAAGCACTTGAAAGTTGTTTCACGAGTCTCAAGAGTTGGTAAAATGTTCATGCTGACCACTTTATATCCTCAAGCCTAGAAAGGTGTCAACTTAAGTCTTGATTTCTTTAGTCTATCATGAAAACCTCATAGTTGTCATATCTCTTAAAGAATCAAGGAAACTCAGAAAAATGTTATTGACTATAATATTAAGGGAATAGGTCCAAATCTCCTGTCATTATCATGTCCCTATTTCAACTTGTGTTAAGTATCCTCATAGTGTTTGAGTATGTGTGGAGGTCATTGACAAGGGTTTGAAGTGGACTTAATAGTATAAAATGCCTTGATGGAGATGGTTAAAGGTTTTAATTGATGACTCACCATGGGATTATCTAGTGTATTTGGTATATATAAGGTATGGCTAAAAATAATTTTTGAAAGTGTGATGAAGATATATACAAGCCTAATTGAAACTTTTAAGAAAGCTATAAGGTAATCTTTATGATATTCATTGGAAAATATCCTTTTGAAGTTATATGTATGTTGTCTAAAAGAGAGGTTTTGGTCTTAAAATAATAAATTTTGACCTCAAAAAGGACACTAAAACATCAACCACACCCTTAGTCATCCTCATGGTCATCATATTGATTTAATCAAATGGTTTTATGTTTTAAAGTTATCCCCTCCATGAGTCCAGAACATTGTTTCTCCATTAAGTGAGCCCACACATGTGAAAACATGCTCATTTAACTCTCAAAAATGTATTACTTATTTTTAGATGATTTTTGACATGCATTTCCCCTCTTATTGCCTGAAAATGGTGGTTTAAAATTTTAAACATGAGGAAATGAAGGATAATTTACAGGATTTAGTAGTCTTTTTAGGTGTTATGGATCTGTACAGTAAAAATTTGTTTAGGAGGAGTTAAGGGTATGAAATGAGGGTTTATTTCATACATATGTTAAATAAATTAGAGTGTTTTAGGGCTTGAGAAGTAAAAAACTAATGCATCTTCCCTACTAAGTTCATTGGCATACATCAATAACACTTCAGGTTTGTGCTCAATCCATACATGGGAAAGAGAAAGAGGATTCAAGATCTTGGCCATATGAAGTAGACTTTATGACTTTACAATCATGGGTATTGGTTTTTGGTTTAGTATTTTCAACTTTATGAACAAATGCTAAGAAATTAAGGGGTCTAGTCACCATTCACATGTATACAAGGCAAAAGAAGTAGAATGGTTTTGTTGAGTTTCCAATTTGTAAGGTTGAATGGTAAAATGGAGTGTTCAGTGTATTCACTTAAGGTTTAATAGTATTGAAGGATAAATAGGGTATTTTCAAGTTTATTTATAAATATTTGATAAAAATTTGATATTCATGTAGATTTATAACTCTCTTATGGTGTCTCCAAGAGAAGACTACTTACACATCTAAGGGTTACTATATAAAAAGATAATATATAGTTTAATGATGGATTTAAGGTTGTTAAAACATAATAACACACAACATGAAATGTTTCATTTATGACCAAACATCCTTCCTTTAGGTTTAACAAGCTTTATAAAAGCCTCACAGCCTATCAACTATCAATTTACCCTCAAATATCCTCGTAGTCTCATTTAGAAGATGTTAAGGCCACTTAGCAAATGTTAAGGTTTTTAGAGAATCCTAGGTTTTTCTTCTAACTGTGTATGCTTCTTTGATAACTCTAAAGTGTTGTATTTAATTAGGCATATGCATAGATATGTCTAGGATATTTTTAGACTATCTTTAGTGTATATTCATGATTAATTTAAATCCCCTAAGAACCTCTACTTTTTCTTAACTTTTACACTACCATTGAACCATAGTTATGAGTTCAACACTCCATTCTCAATTTTTTTTACAACCCCATAATAATAACATACATTTCATTACTCCTTATCCAAATTCATATCATAAATCTAATGTTTTGGTGCCCCTAAGTGTTGTTAAGGGTCATCATGGTTAATGAGATGAGTTATATAGCCTTGAACCCTGCTAAAGGAGTAAATCATCACCTATAGGCTGCAAATCAACACCTACAACCAATAAGTCTAATGGAATTTTCGAGGCCTATTTGAGTTCCAAGGATAGATGAGAAGACCAAGTGCATGGTTGGTTGGATTTTTATAGCCTTAGTTAAGATAGAGAGATTCCTTAATGGAATACAAGGTCAAGGAGTTTTCTAGGTAAGGAAACATCTCAAAAGAAGTTACATTCAGCTTAGTGGACATATATATCTAAGTGAAATAAAACCTTAGTCTTATGCATTAGATTGAAAAGTGAACTATTAGAGGTACAATCACTAAGAGGGGGGTTTAATCAATGAGCCAAAATAATTCAACTTCAATTTTGATCTTTATAAATACTTAATTAGTTACCGCAAGCATTCATGAAGCACATACAACATTCACAACAATGAATAAGAGAGATAATGCAATATAAATCAAATAACACACAACATATGTGGGAAACCCTCTTGGTGAATAAAACCCACTAAAACATACAATTAGATTACTATCCTATAATAACAAGATCCAATTTAGACTAGTTGCAACTGATCAAGGAATTACAATCCCTATTTAGTGAGACTCCAATCCCACAAGGTGCTACCACACCTATCTAGCTAAGTTTTAATAACAACCAAAAATTTTATCAAGTTTTACCTTGTAATGAGGATACAATCACCTTAGATGTTAATCTACCAAAATGACACCTATAAAACACTTGCACCTCTAAACTGATGTCAATAACACTTGATAATGGACCTCAATGCATCTCTCTTCACCTTTGCTCACATTCAAATAAATTATCTCTAATCTACCAATAGAATTATGACCAATATGTCATACAAATAGTCCTCAATCTATTATTCTCTTTAACTCATCCTTAGGTAACGCTACCCTTCCTTTAATTCCCAATACACACAAGTCTCTCTCAATTTGATCCTTTCTCTCTCTTACAAGTCTATAACCCATCATTTTTGGTTACACTATTTATAGAGCAATATTTATAACCACTACCTTGGTTGGATATTAGGCATGTCTTAACCCTTAAGACATATATATTATGAAGACAAATCTTAATATAATATACATAGGTTGGCCATATCATCTATGGGTCACCCTTAAGTAGCAACACCTTTTAAGCAAGGCACGTGTAGATCTTATAGGTCTCATAAAGACCTATTCACCCATATATCTCACTCTTGAGAAAAAAATGAACTCAGGACCAATTCTAATTACATAAGACATCCTAAAGTGATCATATTCAACATATCTCACCTCTGCATAAGCTCAAATAACTCAAGCATAGACCTTATGCACACAAACATCATGGATGAATACATAGTTAACTTCTTAAGCATTATTCATACTCAAGATAGATTGATCACACCTCCAAAATCCATATAGAGAATCCTCATAGAGTCTAAAACATTATCCAATATCTAATTCATCATGAGACATCAAAAAATAATAATAAAATCTTGAATATCCTTCTCGGGTCACTTGTAGAACAATCATGAAGACACAGTTAACTTATAGGCTCAATATCTTTATTTGCACACACTTCCAAATCTTAAAATTAGGTTCAATGGATGTACCATGGAGTCCTCTACTAATTTTTTTTTTTACTTCATGACAAAAAAGTTCTTATATATAAAGTTATGGCCTAAAAACTAGACATTGGTCTTTCCTTTGCAAATTCAAATATTCAAATGCAAATGATCACAGTTAACCTTCAAACATTATGCTCGAATCACATAGACTCTTAGCTCAGGATCAATCTTTCACCATCAATCTTATCTAATTTTTAAATCATATACTTCCAAATATAAAAATTAAAATTCTATTACTTTGACTTCATCTCATGCCTTCTCAAAATGATGACTCAATTTATTCCATCAATCTCTGTGAATCAACCTGATCATTAACAATCAATGCTCACCATTTGATCAACTATACAAATGCCTGCTCACCATTGGATCAAGTTATTATACCTTTTCTCATACATTAAACATTATAAACTTGTCCTCATCTCACTACCTCCTAACTCCTTGGAACACTTTTGCACTTCCAATCTTTCTTGAGCTTTAACACTTCCAAAAATGACTATGGGGACCTTGTCAATATACACGAGTAACCATTTTTGTACCTGAATAACTTATTTTTTGTTTACCTTTAGGATCTCAAATTTTTACTAGATAATCTCTTCAAATATAAAAATCCAACCATATGACATACTAATCTTGAAACTCTCACGTGTGTGAGATAAATTTCCACTAAAGTGCCTTCTCATAAAATTCTATCACATAGCCAACCATTTACAAATCTACCTGAGAGGCCAACTCTGAGCATCCATAAAATTTACCATGATTCAATGCATGAACTCAAATAAATCACAAATCATCTCTAATAAAAAATAAACAAATCCATATGATCAGATTATCCTTACACCTTCACATGTGCAAGATATAACAGCTTCAAAATGCTCACTCGACTCTTTCTACCACATTGCAAAATTGGCTATGAGAAAACACAATCAATCTACCTGAGATCCCAAATTTTCAAAACCATATATTATAACGTACCATATCAGATGATATAGAGATTAGTGTTTGATAACTTGGGACTATAGTGATCATAACCATATTACCAACTCCCCTTGACTCCTTCCCATGCAGTAATGGTGACATCATCAAACTACCAACTCTCAAATTTTTTGCCACTGGACCCAAAGTGTCTAGATGATAATTGTGATCAACTAGATGAATTACTCTTGTGAAAACAAATTCTTAAAGCATGGATCACATCCTATAGGATCCCTTGCACATGTTTAAACCTCCATACTCATCCCTGAACCTCTCAAGCTATGTCAATACTAAAGATCAACTAACCATACATAAAATATAAAATAAAAAATACATTGCACACTTTGTCAAACAAGAACAAGCACATTGAACACTTTGTCTTTATCATATACACTATCGAGGTTATTCATCTACATAATAGGAAACCTCCATGACACCACTATGACATCATCATGATAACTCTCCAACAATTTGTGAGGTATGGAAACATGAAGAGGTGTTTAAACCTGATAAGTACCTTCATAAAGTTCAAATCTATTGAAGAGGTTGAAGTGGTTTAAGCCCAAGACACAATCAACCATTTCAAAGATACCTATAGGTACAATATTATGTACAATGAGCAAAGATAAGTAGTTTGAGGTGTTGGTAAAATGTATAAGAGATAGTTGAAAATTTTTTAGAACTTTAATTAAATTTAAGGACTATTGAAAGCTTAATGAGTATGATGAGGTCCTAAAACACAAAAACATATCCAAGGAGTAATCTATAGTATGCTTGTTCTTTAAGGACACTTGCTTGGATTGAAGGAGGGTAAAGATTGTGGATATGTATGAAAGAGTGAGGTCCATTTGAGAATGGTTTCCATGGTGAATCAACACTTTATTATCCACTCATACCTTTTTATAAATATGAAAAGGTCAGAACATATCTTGGACCTATTGAATGCTAAAAAAACCTTGCAACCATATTTAACACCTACATCTAGTCATGGGGGAATTTGTTATTTAAAATCCTCTATAGGCATGATTAGGATTTTAAATTTTGTAAAAATAGTTATTATAATTGGATTAAGGTATTCATGTTATTCTCAAGGTTATAAAAATATTAGTACATCCATTGTTTTGTCTAAGATCTATTCCAGTCTATTAAGCAGTCAATGATGAGACTAGGTGAGTGATTTGATGGTTTGAAAACAAGACAGGTAGGTTAGACTTCATAAGGGTATTTTTGAGGTAATAAAAGGTGGTGGTAAAGGTATTAATATACATTATAGGATAAATAACATTTATTTTTCAATTCAAATTCCCTTGAGGGCTAGCTAAAGGAGATAGACCTTAAACCTAACCTTAAAAATATTACCATTTTGAGGCATATATAGGTTATCATGGTGCATTGATTATCATAATAGGGTGTGTAGATATGATATAAATCCTAATATAAGTTTTGGGATTAGGGTAATTTAATAATACAATCTTGAATATCCTTCTCGGGTCACTTGTAGAATAATCATGAAGACACAGTTAACTTATAGGCTCAATATCTTTGTTTGCACACACTTCCAAATCTTGAAATTAGGTTCAATGGATGTACCATGGAGTCCTCTACTACTTTTATTTTTACTTCATGAAAAAAAAGTTCTTATATATAAAGTTATGGTCTAAAAACTAGACATTAGTCTTTCCTTTGCAAATTCAAATATTCAAATGCAAATGATCACAGTTAACCTTCAAACATTATGCTCGAATCTCATAGACTCTTAGCTCAGGATCAATCTTTCACCATCAATCTTATCTGATTTTTAAATCATATACTTCCAAATATAAAAATTAAACTTCTATTACTTTGACTTCATCTCATGCCTTCTCAAAACGATGACTCAATTTATTCCATCGATCTCTGTGAATCAACCCGATCATTAACAATCAATGCTCACCATTTGATCAACTATACAAATGCCTATTCACCATTGGATCAAGTTATTATACCTTTTCTCATACATTAAAAATTATAAACTTGTCCTCATCTCACTACCTCCTAACTCCTTGGAACACTTGTGCACTTCCAATCTTTCTTGAGCTTTAACACTTCCAAAAATGACTATGGGGACCTTGTCAATATACACGAGTAACCATTTTTGTACCTGAATAACTTATTTTTTGTTTACCTTTAGGATCTAAATTTTTTACTAGATAATATCTTCACATAGAAAAATCCAACCATATGACATACTAATCCTGAAACTCTCACATGTGTGAGATAAATTTCCACTAAAGTGCCTTCTCATAAAATTCTATCACATAGCCAACCATTTACAAATCTACCTGAGAGGCCAACTCTGAGCATCCATAAAATTTACCATGATTCAATGCATGAACTGAAATATATCACAAATCATCTCTAATAAAAAATAAATAAACCCATATGATCAGATTATCTTTACACCTTCACATGTGCAAGATATAACAGCGTCAAAATGCTCACTCGACTCTTTCTACCACACTACAAAATTGGCTATGAGAAAACACAATCAATCTACCTGAGATCCCAAATTTTCAAAACCATATATTCTAACGTGCCATATCAGATGATATAGAGATTAGTGTTTGATAACTTGGGACTATAGTGATCATAACCATATTACCAACTCCCCTTGACTCCTTCCCATGCAGTAATGGTGACATCATCAAACTACCAACTCTTAAATTTTTTGCCACTAGACCCAAAGTGTCTATATGATAATTGTGATCAACTAGATGAATTCCTCTTGTGAAAACAAATTCTTAAATAATGGATCACATCCTATAGGATCCCTTGCACATGTTTAAACCTCCATACTCATCCCTGAACCTCTCAAGCTATGTCAATACTAAAGATCAACTAACCATACATAAAATATACAATAAAAAATACATTGCACACTTTGTCAAACAAGAACAAGCACATTGAACACTTTGTCAATATCATATACACTATCGAGGTTATTCATCTACATAATAGGAAACCTCCATGACACCACTATGACATCATCATGATAACTCTCCAACAATTTGTGAGGTATGGAAACATGAAGAGGTGTTTAAACCTGATAAGTACCTTCATAAATTTCAAATCTATTGAATAGGTTGAAGTGGTTTAAGCCCAATACACAATCAACCATTTCAAAGATACCTATAGGTACAATATTATGTACAATGAGCAAAGATAAGTAGTTTGAGGTGTTGGTAAGATGTATAAGAGATAGTTGAAAACTTTTTAGAACTTAAATTAAATTTAAGGACTATTGAAAGATTAATGAGTATGATGAGGTCCTAAAACACAAAAACATAGCCAAGGAGTAATCTATAATATGTTTGTTCTTTAAGGACACTTGCTTGGATTGAAGGAGGGTAAAGATTGTGGATATGTATGAAAGAGTGAGGTCCATTTGATAATGGTTTCCATGGTGAATCAACACTTTATTATCCACTCATACCTTTTTATAAATATGAAAAGGTCAGAACATAGCTTGGACCTATTGAATGCTAAAAAAACCCTGCAACCATATTTAACACCTACATCTAGTCATGGGGGAATTTGTTATTTAAAATCCTCTATAGGCATGATTAGGATTTTAAATTTTGTAAAAATAGTTATTATAATTGAATTAAGGTATTCATGCTATTCTAAAGGTTATAAAAATATTAGTACATCCATTATTTTATCTAAGACCTATTCCAGTCTATTAAGCAGTCAATGATGAGACTAGGTGAGTGATTTGATGGTTTGAAAACAAGACAGGTAGGTTAGACTTCATAAGGGTATTTTTGAGGTAATAAAATGTGGTGGTAAAGGTATTCATATACATTATAGGATAAATAACATTTATCTTTAAATTCAAATTCCCTTGATGGCTAGCTAAAGGAGATAGACCTTAAACCTAACCTTAAAAATATTACCATTTTGAGGCATATCTAGGTTATCATGGTGCATTGATTAGCATAATAGGGTGTGTAGATATGATATAAATACTAATATAAGTTTTGGGATCAAGGTAATGTAAAAAACTTATCATATTGGTTATAAAACCTTCCTTGGCTTACATAGTCTAAGCAATTAGTTTGAAGCACACATTCCAACATTCCTATCTTCAGACAATTTTTGCATGGGATCCTAATCTATTTAGGAAATTTTAAGGGGTAAATGGACTAAATATTCATAATAATAAGTTTTGGTTTGGATTTTTGTACTATATGAACCATCATTAGGATGGTGGACCCCCAAAACCTTAGTTAAACCCTAAAAGGTAATCAATGAAGGAAATATTCTTAAAAACTCATCCATATGAAGTGATTAAACCATGAAATAATATTTATTTTATTCATAGGTCTTATAAGAGTCATAAAAACCTATTGGTTAGCTTGTGTAGAGGTCATGTTGTATGGACCAAGCCTGAAAAAGCTAATTTGAGCTTGTAAGTAAGAAATTGAAGATTATTTGTATATATAATGAGATTAAAGAGAGAGATAATGGGTCTTAAAGTTCCTAAATAAACTTGTAATAGTCACCTATAGGAGCCTCCATGACTAATTATTCAAATTGATAGACCTGGGTGTTTAGATGAAAGACTGTATGTAGGTAAAATAAGGAAAATGGATTATTCAAGCCAACATTATTAATCCAATGAACCATAGAGATGATATTCATGTTAAAGATAGCATATAAGAGCCTTAAAAATCTAGGTTAAGTCCAAAAATCTAAAACCCTATAGTAGTACATGTTTATCTATTATCCTCATTGAAATAGTGTCATTTAGAAGATGGAGTAGAAGGAAAGATGAGATTAAAGAACACCTCAAATCTTCATGAATATAATTATTAGGTTGTTTAAGAGGTTTATTTTACTTTGACCTATAGCGGATATGCTATAGCTGGTCATTTTGACCTTAAGACACCTAAAAATTATTCAAAAAGCATGTTTCTTCCTAGAGAGGTAACTTCACATGCTCACTACTATATAATTTTTTTGCATGGGAGCCTAATCACTTTAGTAAAGGTATATGTCTTAGTATATAAGAGTTATATGGCATTAGTTCATAAGTTGAGGCCCTAACCTTTATGAATCATTGTTAAGAGTCCTAGGCACTCTTAAAATTCTCTAAAACCCTAATAAGGACATGAATGGAAGGATTTAAGGGAAAATTCATTCAAAAAGATGATAATCACTTGAAAAATATCTAAGTCATGTTATCTATTTGGATAAGTAAATGATCATGGTATGTAGTTGTATGGATGGTGTATGAACACCTTAAAAAATGTGTTTTTCAGGGTTTTTAAGTTAGAAGTGAAGTGCAGGAGTTGGTCAAAATTTTCTAATCATTGAAAGTATTTGTATGAGGCTTTTTTAACCTCCTAAAATCATTAGGTTTTTACATATATACTTGTAATTACCTCTACTAATATTCACTAATCAACTAGTCTATAAATGTAGTCAAGATGGCCTAATTATTTAAGAAGAGTAAGGCTAAATATGGAGTAATTATTGGGCATAGAGATATTATATGGGGTTAATTCACTATCAAGAAACATATATAATTTCACCTTGAATAAATCAAGTTCCTTATTCATAAGCATTTATGAAGGTGTTTTGGTGGTTTTATGGATATAGTCAACACATGAGAAGAGGTAGTTAGTTAATAATATATATAAGTTGGTTATTTGTGTCTATTCAATTCTTGTAATAGATAAAATAGAGGGAATTGATTAATTATTACATGTATATACCTTTCATGGGTAAAATTTTACCAAATTTAGACTTTCACCATCTTAAGGACACTCATTGAAGACACTTCAATGCATGGAAGAATATGGAAGATTGTTGTAACTATCATGTGGAATAAGTTATGATCTTATTTGAAAAATTTAAAGACTTATATGCCATTTACCCTCTTCTTCTCTCTATTTACTTCTATTTATTAAGTTTTTTAAAGGCCTAATTTGGTATCCCTCGACTAGGTATAGAAAAACTCTATTAAAATTATATCTTATACCTTGAATTAATAGAGAAAATATTGTTGCAAAAAATTTCATTAGCACTAGTGTGTGTTTTTATTGTTTATTTATATAAAATGATGAGATTCATCTTCTTTTTAGGTCCTCTCCTTTACCTAGTGATATGTTTTCATCCTATACAGGTCATATGAAGTGTTAATAGGTAGAAGTTATGTTGAAGAGTGAATTGATTTACAATGTCTTATACAGACCTTCAAATTGTATAACTTTTATCTAACCTCCATATGAAATACTCATGTTTAGGATTTTGTTAATAATCCTAATCAATAAACTATTTTCATTGGATTCACAAGTGTGCTTAAAGACAAGTTAAGAGAGGATCATTGAATTATTGGTGCATCACCATCCCTAGTATATATTTTCCTTTTAATTTGTCATTATATCTCTTTTCATCCCAATAAAATTAGGTTTTAAAAGAAGATTTCAAATTTGATATATCATGGGAGCTAGCACTAGAAGATAGACGTTTGGTCTAACTATATGTAACCCACAACCTTTAATCCAATCCCATATTAGTCCAAGTTTGAAGTAGAAGTGAATAATCTCATTTAGAGGGTATAAATTGGGTTGCTAAAAATTCTAGTATGCCTAGTGGGATCGACACATTCAAGTGACTTGGATCATACATTTAAAAATTTGATTAGTTTAGTAAGATTCAAAGGTTTCAGAGGAATATCTCAAGACAAATTTCATGCCAAAAGTGGTTACAATATCTTCCTCAAAAGCTAAGGAGATTGAATTTATTGAGTTCTCTTTTGATATAGTTAAGAAAAAGAAACATTCGAAGTATAATCCCAATCTTGAACCACTTAATTATCCTACTTTTGTCTAAATAACTACTTTGGTCCAAATAAAAATTGTTGTAAATTTTATACTTCAAATGGCTATTCCTAGGAGGCAAGATTTTATGCCTTTTAATGGTATAATCCCCTTAAACCTCAATAAATTTTATGACATACCTACTTATTCCCTAAAAATCCTTGCTTATTTTATAGTAGATAACTCAAATACACCTATAGAGCATATTACAAGCATAGGTAATTGATTTTTAGTACATAGTGTAACCTAAGAGAATGTGGATATCAGATTATTAGCATTTTACTTGAAGGGTAAGGCACTCTAGTGGTATAGGGGCATAACACATACATCCATTAACACATGGTATGAGTTTGGAGAACACAATGTAAACATTTTGAATATATGAGTGATCACATCTCTTTGGTGGAATAACTTACTACAATTAAAAGAGCCCCCTACGAGTTCATGGTAGATTTAACTATAGGTTTCAAAAAAATTGGTATATGATCCATAAATTTATCAATCCCACCACTAATTTTTCATTATTATATTATTTGAGAGCTTTAAATTCTGATGTGGAAGTTATGATACAATCAATGTGGGGAAGCACCTTGCTAGAAGCCTATGAAGTAGCCATAAGGGTAGAGAATTGCCTAATTCAAGTAGAAAAACTCACCCCTAGACCACTCATGCCTTTTTTCCTAGAAATTCAACCCCCTTGTGCCTATCATTTCTCCATTACCAACCTCAACTAATATTTATTAGGTAGATGGTGACCAAGTGGACGGACTAGGTAGGATAGAAGGGCTACTTAATGCCTAAAATAACAAGCTAGTGACTTTAAAAAGGCATCAAAATCCACCCCAAATGCCTTATCAAGTACCTTATCAAGCCCATAACCAATCCTATCATTATAATAAACCTCATTATCAACCCAATCAATAGGGACAATGGAAAATTACACAAGTAAGACCATATAACACCTATAACCCTAATGATGTTAGTAGTTCTAGAGCCTTGATTTCAACTCAGAACAAGTATGCTCAAGAAGGTCAATGTTCTAATAAATGGGGGCATTCAAATAATATGGAAATTTATTCAAGTGGTGAGGTGTGTCAAGCATCCTTCATGTAACAAGGTCCTACTCTTCCATCATATGATAATCTACCTCTTCCACAACACGAGGAAAATCCTATACTTCATTGGGACATTCCTTTTATGAATCAATATGATATACCAAGTCAAAAAGGATAAATTGGAAGTAAAACACCCTCTAAAACTACCTTTTTAAAACTATAATAAGGTGAACATTCCTTTGATCAAGTGGTAGCTAATCAGGGTTAGAATATAGCCAAGGTAGACAACTCAGTTGCAATTCACACAAGGGCCAAAAAAAGGGTACTTGGTGATGGTTTGGGATTTGAAAAGGTATCCACACCACCTTATCAACCACCTAAAATAATTAATAATCAATATTCCACTCATAATTCAACATAAACTTAGTAAATTCAATATGGAAAGGGAAGAATCAGAAATGTCTTTTCATACCTCAGTTTACACAAGCTTTATGAAACATTTCTACTCCTAAGTTACAATCTAAAGAAACTGATCATCCTCTTAGCATTTTATATTATATGAATAAGGTTCACTCTATTATCCCTATGTCGGATACCTTGATTATTCTAGGATAAAAGGATCTACTACAAGAAGAGCTCTCTAAACTTCATGTTTTAGACAAACAAGCAAAAAAGGAAAGTGCAATCCTTACTAATTATAGTGAACCACATGAGTCCTAAGTACCAAAGGTAGTTAAACCACCCCCTTTCTATATTTTAGTTATCATAGATGATTCCCTTGTACATAATTTCATGATTTATAGTGGGGATAGAACCTATGTCATGCCTGAGTCCATAGCTAGTAAATTAGGGATTAAATATGAGCCTAATGGAAAAGGGATTTTACATTTGGATGGGTATCCTACCAAGAACATAGGTGTCCTTAAAGACATTAAGATCATATTAATTTCTTATCCTAATTATACTATATCTCAATATGTGATGGTAGTTGACCTTTCCCCTACTTTGACTTATGTTTTCTAGGTATTTCACTACCAAAATAGGGGGTATCTCTCTTTTGATTGGTCATTTACGGCTTTTAGAACCAGGTATGGGACAAAAGTGACCATAAGGTTTTAACCTATCTCTAGGTTCCATTTAGAACCTTATATTCCCAGCTTATCAAATTCCAATTACACTATCTTGGATAAGGATGAACACTTCAATTACCAAGAACCTTTTGAACCACCTGAAGGTGTACCAAAATTGATCCTTAATGAGTGGGTAGTAAACAATAATGGTCATGATCCTTAGAAAAGCATTGAAGAAGTAGGTTTGGGTGCATATTGCATGCACGAATAAGGTGCCATAATACCAAGTCTCATTAACACAACATAAGATCATGAAGGAGTTTGGAATTTGTTTTTTGATGGGTCAAGATCAAATAATGAGAGTGGGGTAGGTGCTATGCTTGTATCTCATCTCAAGCAAATGTATTATTCTGATATAAAATTCTAATTCAGTTACACCTCTAATACTATATAATATGATGCCCTCATCCATGGGATATAATGGTTAAGGAAGAGAGGTATTAAGCTTTTTCAAGCTAAGGGAGATAGTTAATTAGTAGTAAAATAGGTAAGAATCATAATTGAAGCCAATAATCCACTCTTGAAGGCCTATAAACATAGGGTTTGGGACCTCTTGGAGGATTTTCAAGCTTTTGATATTCACTCCATTCCTAGAGGATCCAATCAACATGTAGATGAGTTAGCTGCTATTAAAACACAATATCATATAGTTGATGGGGTCAAGGACACCAAGGAGTAATCCTAAATTAAAGTGATATGGAAGATATCAGTCCCTGATAATGAGGTAAGTTGGTAATTATTTAAAAGTGATAATTTGATTGCCTATTTATTCTAACATGAAGCAAAATTTTTGCTCAAAGAACCAAGTTAGGCTGTAACATCAATATGAGGACCAGATTGTCCAATTAAAGACAAATAATTTTCCTAAGGAATTGGTAACATTGGAGAGTATATTTAATGAATATGACCAGCTAAGGAAAGATAAGGTAAGCTTCTCCACTAAGGAACAACATTATGAACAAATTATCATATTTGAAGATAAACTATTCAAATTAGGAAAGGTGAATATTAAAGAGGATAAGGAACCCTTCATAACATTATGTAAATAATTTGTAGATGTTTTTGCAAGGGAATATCATGACTTAAATGGGTTTTAACCTAGTTTGTCTCCACATATCAGAGAGTTGGAGCAAATTTTCAAACCTGTGAGGCAAAATCAAAGACCAAACAACCCTAAAATTGAAATCCTTATGAAGAAAGAATTAACAAAGATTATTGAGTCCAACATAATCTTTCCCATTAAACATTATTTATGGGTGGAAAATATTTTACCTATGAGGAAGAAGAATTGGGAGATAAGGTTGTGTGTGGATTTCATAGATCTCAACAGGGTGTCATTAAAAGTTCACTACCCTCTACCATCTATGGATTATATTTTATAGAGAGTTTTAGGTTCACAAAGGTTTTGTTTAATTAATGGATACTCAGGATACAACAAGATATTACTGAAGGATCAAGATAAACACAAGACTACCTTCACAACTAAATGGGACACTTATGCATATAATAAAATGCCTTTTGGGTTGTCTAATATATGGGCTACCTTCTAAAGAGCAATGGATGTGGATTTCCAAGGGCTTATAAGTGAGATGGTACTCATATATATTTATGATATTAATATGTTTTATAAATATCCCAATGATCATTTGACACATTTGAGAATGGTATTTGATAGGTGAAGATAGTTTGGGGTCTCTTTAAACTCTAAAAAATATATATTTATAATTCATGAAGCTTCTATGACATGTATAAAAGGGTGGCCTTTCTACTAATCTTGATAGAATAGAAGAAATCATTGCTTTGTATTTTACCAAGCATAAAAATGGATTATAAAATTTCTTGGGTAAAATCAACTTTATTAAAACATTCATACTCAAATTTACTAAATTGGTGAGACCATTAACTCACATGCTCAAGAAACATCAGGAGTTTTCATGGAGAAAAGAAGGTAAAAAAAATTTTTAGGCCATTATGCAAGCTCCAACCCTCCTCAACCCTAATTTTATAAAATATTTCTTCATGTATGCCTTCTCCATAAGTGATACTATTTCTACTATGCTCATGCAACAAAATAGTGAAGGACTAGAGTAGCCTATTACCTTTTTTAGTCAAGCATTGGAAGGGTATGAGGAGAGATATACATTTTTTGGAAAGTATTTACTTAATATTATAAGAGGCCTAAAGAAGTTTAGAAATATGGTGTATAATAATAAGATCTTTGTGATGGTTATTCATCCTAGTATAAAATATTTTATCCTTGATAGAAATATAAGTGAAAATAGGGATGGTTGGGTAACCAAATGCATTGAGTATGATATAGAGGTGAAGGTTACAAATTTGATCAGAGGTATAAGAATTTGTGAACACCTTGAACAAATGTTAAAGAAGAGAAATAAGTGGTTTTGATATTCCAAGACAGTCAACATATAGTTGCAACTATTTCTTCTTCCAACTAAACCCAAGACATAACAAAGTTATTCTAAATGGGAGAATGTCCTATAAGCTTATATGGGGTAAAAATGAGACACTTTAGGCTATAATATATCCCTTACATCTTTATTTATGGGGTAATATTCATAATATATTGGTGGTATGTTTTTAAGATGTGTAGAGACTAGTCAAGTGGACAAGTTGCTAGAGTAATTTCATGATGGGCTTGCAGGAGCATACGTTGCAACCAAGACCATAACATCCAAGATCATAAGATAAAGATATTTTTTCCCACTTTATTCAAGGACTCACATTATTTGTTTATAATATGTCCCAAATGTGTTATGTTTATCGGTAAGTAGAGACTATCTACCATGCCTCTAAAACCCATTCAATTTGAGTATCCCTTCATGCAATGGGGATTAGACTTAATAGGTATGATTTACCCCCTATATATTGATGGTAATAAGTGGATTTTAACATATATTGATTAATTTAAAATGTGGGTGGAATCATTTTTACTCAAGGAAGCAAATGAGAACTCAGTTTTAAAGTTCTATGATAACCTAGTGACTATGTTTGGGGTCCCCTCCACCATTATATCAGATAATGCTTTGGATTTCAATAATGTAAAGGTGGATAAGGGGGACCTTGATCATGGAATATATCTCAAGTCTTCATCCAACTAATATACATAGGGTAATTGATTATTATATTACACTAATAAGAACTTGATTAAGATCATAAAAAAGATAATGGAGGGCAACCAAAGGGAGGGCATACTAAGTTAAGGACTACCTTGTGGGTAGATATAATTAATAAAAATAAGGATATTTTTCACTTTCCTTATCTCCTAGTTTATGGTAGAGAATCAAAACTACCCATTTCACTAAAAATTCTAGCCTTGGAACTTACACATCAGCTTGAGGTTATGGAAAATGATGTAATGGAAGTAAGGATGAATGAGTTGAGAGAGTTGGAAGAAATAAGAGACAATGCTATGTGGTCCAACCAAGACCAAATAAAAATATATTTTGAAAAGAGAGCCTCATCCAATACATTTTATCAAGGTTATATTGTACTTAAGTGGGATGAATACCATGCCAAGTCAGGTAAACATTCAAAATTTGAGTCTTTGGGGTGGTCCATATGTCATTACTAATCAAAAGGAGAGTAATCTTTCCAATTATCCAAAATAAGTGACGAGGAAATCCATATTATTGTCAATGGGATGTTCCTCAATTATTATTATTAGAATAACCAAATTCTCTTATGCATAGTTGTTAGTTTCTTTCCTCTAAGTGCTATTGTACATGCTTGTTAGTTTTTGGTCTATTTTGGTTATTTGTTGTTATTTATTTATTTATGTCTTGTTTGTTTGTTTTGTCTTCAAGTCTATAAGGTATTAGACAAATTCAAGTTTTAGTCAATATTTTTAATCTAATTATGAATGAGAATTAAGATATAATGGATTCTTTTGATTGATAGGCTAGTCAAAATAGTTGAGTCACAAAAAATGTTGACGACTTTCTATACTTAGGGATAGAAAGGTGTCAACTTAAGTCTTGGGATCTTTAGTCCATCATAAAAACCCCATAGTTTTCATATCTCTTAAAAAATAAAGGAAACTCAAAGGAATGTTATTGACTATCATATGAAGGAAATAGGTCCAAATCACCTATGATTATCATGTCCCTATTTCAACTTGTGTTAAGTATCCTCATAGTGTCTGAGTATGTGTGGAGGTCTTTGACAAGAGTTTAATTGGAATTAATAGTCTAAAATTCCTTAATGGAGATGGGTTAAGGTTGTAATTTATGACTCACCTTGATCTTCTCTAGTGTATTCGATATATGTAAGGTATGGCTGACTATATGCTTTGAAAGTGTGATGAAGATACATAGAAGCCTAATTGAAAATTTTAAGAAGGATATAAGGTAATTTTTATGATATTTATTGGCAAATATAGTCTTAAAATGGAAAATTTTGACCTCAAAAAGGCCACTAAAGCATCTACCACACCCTTAATCACCCTCATGGTCATCATATTACTTTAATCAAATGGTTTTATGTTTTAAATTTGTACCCTCCATGAGTCCAAAACATTATTTTTCCATTAAGTGAGCCCACACATGTGAAAACATGATCCTTGTAATCTCCAAAAAGTATTACTTGTTTTGATATGCCTTTTGAATTACATTTTCCCTCTTATTTCCCAAAAAGGGTGCTTTATAAATTGAAACATGAGGAAATGAAGGAGAATTTATAGGATTTAATAGTCTTTTCAAGTGGTATGGAACCATATAGTATAAACTTACTCAAGAGGAGTCAAGGGTATGTAAGGAGGGTTTGTTATAGACATATGTTGAAGAAATTAGATTATTTTAGGGCTTGATAAGATAAGAAATAATGTACTTTCCCTACTGAGTTCATTAGATAAACATCAGGAGCACTTAAGATTTGTGCTCAGTTTGTATAGGGGAAAGAGAAAGAGGATTCAATATCTTGGCCAGAGGAAGTAGACTTTATGACCTTAAAATAATGGGTATTTATTTTTGGTTTAGTATTTCAAAATTTATGAACAAATTCTAAGAAATTAAGGGGTTTGGTCACCATTCACATCTATACAAGGTAAAAGAAGAATAATTTTGTTGAGTTTCTAATTTGTTTGATTAAAATAATGATTATTTCTAATTATTTAAGAATTGAAGAGACTTTTCATGAATTACTCATAATTTTGGCCACACGTATGAGTCTATAGGGCTGAGGAACAACTAAAATACCAATTTTTATTCTGAAGACAAGGTTGAATGGTAAAATGGAGTGTTCAATGCATTCACTTAAGGGTTAACAATGTTGAAGGATCAATAGGGTATTTTCTAGTTTGTTTATGCCTCTTTGATTCAAAGTTGATATTCATGTAGATTTATAACTCTCTTATGGTGTCTCCAAGAGAATACTACATACATAGCTGAGATTTACTATATATGAAGATAGTGTCTAGTTTCATGATAGATTCAAGGTTGTCAAAATATAGTAAGACATGGTATGAAATGTTTCATTCATGACCAAATGTCCTTCCTTTAGGTTTTTGAAGATTCATCAAAGCCTCATAGCCTATTAAACACTAATATACCCTAAAATATCCTCATAGTCTCATTTATAATATGTTAAGGTCACTTAGCAAATGTTAAGGTTATTTAGAAAATCCTAGGTTTCTCTTTTCACTGTGTATGCTTCTTTGAGAACCTCCAAAGTGTTGTATTTTGTTAGGAATACGCATAAAGATGTCTAGGATCCTTTTATAATATCTTGAGTGTGGATTCATGATTCATTATAATCCCTTAAGAACCTTTTATTTTTCATAAATTTTACACAATCATTTAACCATAGTTTTGAGTTTACCACTCCATTCTTAATTTCCATATAATGCCATAATCATCACATACATGCCACTACTCCTTATCCAAATTCACATCATGAATCCAATGTTTTGATACCCATTAGGGTTTTTAAGGGTCATAATTGTCATGAATATGATTTATATATCCTTGAACCTTACTAAAGGAGTAAATCATCACCTATAGGCTGAAAATCAACACCTACAACCAATAAGTCTAGTGGCATTCTTGAGCCCTATTTAAGTTCCAAGGATAGATGAAAAGACCAAGTGCATGGTTGGTTTGATTTTTATATCCTTAGTTAATATATAGATATTACTTAATGGAATACAAGGTAAATTATTTTTTTAGGGTAGGAAATATCTCAAAAGAAGTTACAGTCAACTTAGTGGACATATATAGCTAAGCGAAGCAAAACTTAGTCTTGTGCATTAGATTTAAAAGTAAACTTGTGAGGTATGGAAGCATGAAGAGGTTTTTGAACTTGATAAATATCTTAAACAAGTTAAAATCCATTTAATAAGTTGAGTTTGTTTAATCCCAAGATACATAGTTAACCATTTCAAAGATACCTACAGGTATACTAACGTGTACAATGAGCAAAGATAAGTAGTTTGAGGTGTTGGAAATATGTATAAGATATAATTGAAACCTTTTTGAAAATTTATTTAAATTCAAGAAATTTTTAAGACTTAGTGAGAATTATAATATCCTAAAACATAAAAACATAACCAAGGAGTCAACTACAATATGCTTGTTCTTTAAGGGCTCTTGCTTGGATTGAAGGAGGGTAAAGACTGTGGATATGTTTAAAAAAGTGAGGACAATTTTAGAATGGTTTCCATAGTGAATCAGAAAATTATTATCCAATCATAAATTTTTATTTAAATTAAATTTTCATAGCATAGCTTTGACCTATTGAATCCTAAGAAAATCCTATAGTCGTAGTCAACACCTACAACTAGTCATGAGGGAATTTATTGTTTTGAAGACTCTATATGTATTATTAGGATTTAAAATTAGGTAAAAATAGTTATTATGAGTGGATTAAGTTATTCATGTTATTATAAAGGTTATAAATTTTTTGGATACATCCAATATTTTATCTAGGACCTAGTCCAATGTTTTAAGCAATCAATGAGGAGACTAGGTGAGTGATTTGATGGTTTGAGAACAAGACAGGTAGGTTATAATTCATAAGGGGATTTTTTAGGAAATAAAAGGTGGTGCTAAAGGTATTCATATAATATATGGGATAGATAACATTAAAGTTTCAATTCAAATTCCCTTGAGGGTTAGCTAAAGGAGACGGACCTTAAACCTGGCCTTAAACCTTGCTACTATTTTGAGGCATATCTAGGTTCTCATGGCACATTGATGATCATAATAAGGTGTGGAGAGAAAATATAAATCTTGAGATTAATGTTGGGATTAGGGGAATGTAATAAACATATCATAATAGTTATAAAATCTTCCTTGGCTTACACAATTTAAGTAGTTAGTTTGAAGCACACATTCCAACATTCCTATCTTCACACACAATTTTCACGAGATCCTAAGCTATTTAGGAAATTTTAAGGGATAAATGGACTAAATATTCATAATAATAACTTTTGTTTTTTAGGTTTGTATTATATGAACCATAGTTAAGATGGTGGACCTCCAAAATGATTGTTAAAACCCTATAAGGTACCTGATGAAGGAAATATGATTTAAAATGAATCTAGATGAAGTGATTTAGACATGAAATAATCTTTATGGTATTATTAGGTATTATAAACATAGCAATGACCTATTGATTATCACATGCAAAGATCATGTTGTACATACTAGGCCTAAGACGTCTAATTTTAGCTTTTAAACAAGGAATTGAATATTATTTGTATATATCATGAGATTTAGGAGAGATAATGGGTCTTAAATTTTCCAAATAATCTTTTAATAGTCACCTATAGGAGCCTCCATGACTATTTATTAAAATAGATAGACTTGGATGTTTAGATGAAAGATTGTATGTATGAAAAATAAGGCAAAAGGCTTATTCAATCCAACATTATTACTCTAAGGATCCTCAAAGATGATATTCATGTTAAAGATAATGTATAAGGGCCTTAAAATTCCAAGTTAAATCTAAAACTTTAAAACCTTGCAATAGTACATGCTTGTCTAGTATCCTCATTGAAATAGTGTCATTTAGAAGACAAAATAAGATTAAAGATCACCTAAAATCTTCATGAATATAATTATCAAGTTTTTTAAGAGGTGTATGTTAATTTGACATACATGGGAGATGCTATAGCTAGTAATTATGACCTTAAGACACCTAAAAACTATTCAAAAAGCATGTTTCTTCCTTGAGAGGTAACCTTCACATTCTCACTATTATATGTAAATTTTTCATGGGAGGTTAATCACTTTAAGATAGGTGGAGGGATTATTATACAAGAGTTTTGTGTAATTATTTAAGAGGTTTAAGCCCTAACCTCTATGAATCATTATTAAGAGTCCTAGGCACTCTTAAACCTCTTTAAAACCCTAATAAGGACCTGACTGGAGGGATTTAAAGGAAAAGGCATCAACATAGATGGGAATCACTTGATAAATTCCTAAGTCACATTTTAAATTTATATAAGGCCATGATCATGATACTTAGTTATACAAATAGTGTACAGACACTTTTAAAAAAGGTGTTTTTAAGGTTTTTAAGCTAGAAGTGAAGTGCAGGAGTTGGTCACAGGTTTTTAATCATTATAACTATTTGTATGATGTTGTTTGACCTCCTAAAATCATGATGTGTTCACCAATATTATTGGAATTAACTCTACTAATATTCATTAATCATCCATTCTATAAATCTAGTCAAAATGGCCTAATTATTCAAGAAGAGTAAAGTTACAGATGGATGAACTCTTGGGTGTAGAGAGACTATATGAGGTTAATGCACTTTTAAGAAACATAAATAAACATCTATAATTTCCCCTTTAAGAAATCAAGTTCCATATTCATAAGCATTTATGAAGGTTTTTTGGTAGTTCTATGGATATAGTCAACACATGATAAGAGGTAGTTAGTTAATACTACATGTAAGTTGGTTATTTATGTTTATTCAATGCTTGTACTAAATAAAAGAGAGGGAATTGATTAAGGATGGTGTGAATAGACCTTTAATGGGTAAAATTTTACTAAAATTATACTTTGACCATCTTAAGGACACTGATTGAAGGTATTTTAATGCGTGGAAGAATATGGAATATGATTGTAACTATCATGTGGAATAAGCTATGATCTTTTTTTACTTTTTCAAAGACTTATACACCATTATCCCTCTTCTTATCTCCATGTAATTCTATTTATTAAGTTTTTTAAATGCCTAATTTGGTATCCCTCAGTTAGATATAGAAAAAATCTTCTAAATTATATCTTGTACCTTAAATTAATAGAGAAACATTTATTTCAGACTTCTTCATTGACATTAGTGAGTGTTCTAATTGTTGATTTGTAGAAAAGTATGAGATTCATCTTCTTTATAGGTATTGTCCTTCACCTAGTAATACATTGTCATCATATATAGGTCATAAGAAGTGTTAATAGGTATAATTTGTGTTAAATAATGAATTGATTTATAGTGTGTTGTATATACCTTCATTCTCTAACCTTCAAATTACAAACCTTTTATCTAACCTCTATATGAAATGCTCATGTTTAGAATTGTGTTAATAATCCTAGTTAATAAACTATTTAAATTGGATTAAAAATGTTTGGATATTTATGGTAATTGTGTTTTCATTGATGTCAAGTGGTATTGGTGATGACAAAGTGGTCTAACAGGTCAAAGTGATGGAATATGGTGGTTTAATGTACTTGGAGCAGTGTGATGCTTGCAGGGGTGTGCATGGGTATCCTAAGTGGATGATGTATGAATGAATGTAGCTTAGTATGAATATGTTTGACTTTTTCATAATGTTTTTTATGCTCAAGGGTTGACTTCAGGTGGCATTCATGAGGTATGCAAGTTAGTTTGTGCCTTGTAGGCTTGGTCATGCATGGTTGCCTATAGGTTTTTGAGTCTTATAGCTTATATTCCATGGTATGGAGCTCAGTGTGATTGGAATATGCATTTTTGACATTTATAATATTATAAGAGGTCAAATAGATGGTTTTTAAGAGGTGAATAATGGTTTTCAAGATAGTTTAGCCATTGACCTAGGTGGGCTTGTGAGTCCGTATGAAGGGTCAAAGTGGGTTTGTAGGATGGTGAAGCTTGTATTTTCATGGGAGATTATTAGAGAGGTGTTTTAAAGTTTATTGACCAAATAATAGGTTAGTATATGAGAGATAAAGTTATAAATGACTTCATGTTCTTTAAAGGGTGCTTGAATGGTATATTTTAAGCTTGAGAGGAAAATTCTCACATTCATCAACTCATGTAGAATTTGCATGGGGATATAATAATTTTTAATAAGTTTATTAGGTTTAATAAGAAGTTTTTAAAATAATTAGTTCATGGATTAATGGCTATTCTTTATGAATGATTGTTAAGAAGGTTAGCAAGTTTTTATGTGTAAAAACTCTAGTCTTAGATCCAATTTAAAAGATCTTGATTATAGATGCTCAAAAAGATGGTGTATGTCTAAGATGATTATTTTAGTTTATATAGGAATCCTCTTTTATTTTGAGGATGTATTTGGTCAATCTTGACTATTTTTGGGTCCCATAGAAAAATGATTCCTAATAGTGGTTTTAATATTATGAGAAATTTATGAAAGTAACCAAGTGAACAAATGAGTGTGAGATGAAGATTATGAATTTATTCAAAAATTAATGTAAATTTTTAGGAATATTCATCTCTCTATGTCAAATTTATATGTCCTCAAATTTGCCTAGTTGATATGAAGGAAAGGATACCATAAGTGAAAAAGACCAATCCTAGTGAAAAATGGAATTGGAAGGCCTAATCAATGAGTAGGGATGGGTCTAAGATCTTATAGTTTATGTAGGGTATGTATTACCTCTATCCATGAGATTATTATTGTTCCTAGTCACTTGAGATGATTGAATGGTTGACTCATAGTTGACTATGATGGTTTTTCTAGAAAAAATAACCTATTTTGGATGATTGAATTTGTTTGTAGGGTAATGGTTAGATCAAGTGTTTCTGATGGTTAGAGAGTGTTGAGGACTTATTTAATATATTTTTAGTGATTTTGAGGGTTTGAAAAATCTCTTATTAGTCAAACATAGTCTTACAAGTGGAGCTATGCTTCATTTGTGAGGTGTTTTTGGCATGAGCTCATGGTATGATATAGAAAGCACATCCAAAGGATCATGGACAAACTTGGGAGACATAATTGATTCCTTATAAAATGTTCTAAAGTGAAATATCTGACCATAATTAGTAATGTTATATATATATATATATATATATATATATATATATATATAATACGTTTTATGCCCTTTTTTGTGTGTTGATAAAGTTAGATAAGCAAGTATGTGTTGATGTTTAAAGACCTTGTGCGAAGGTTGTTGGGAGTCTTGGTGACCAATGTTTGTATGATTTTGAGCAAATAAAAATTTCATTATACTAAGAATAATTTTTTATTCTATTGATTATTTTTCTTATATTTATGAGCCCATATTTTTATATGAGTGAAAGATTTGTGAAGGGGTTATTGCTTGTGTTGAAGAGATAGCTTGGTGTTGGTGACTTGTGTGGAGTTGTAGACTTGGAGAAGAGTGTGCTTGTAGGGTTTATCTATCTAATTGAGAATCAATCAAAGTTCAAGAATTATTAATTTTATAGATGTTGTGTTGGTGCTCAACATCTTAGGCAAGTTGGTGCTTGTCATCTTTAGTGGTTGGTGCTCCTTGTAAAGTGGGTTCCTCACTAAAGCCTCATATTTGTAATCATATTTTAGGACTGTAGTCTATTGTTTTATAGAATTGAGAGTTGATTTTCTCCCTCATGAGGTTTTACCACATAAATATATGTGTAATGGTTACATTTATGTTTATTCTTTGATTCATCTATCTTGCATATTGATTTGATTGGTTAAGTAGCTTGAAGAGTGGGGAATTGGATTGCATTGTTATTAAACATTGATTCACCCCCCTCTTAGTGGTGTATACCTATATCAATTGGTATCATATTAGGTAATTTTAAGGCTTAATAACTTAAAAGGTGATTATAAGGTGTAATGGCAAGTTAAGGTATGCAAGGTGGTTTCTCTTCCAAATAAGTTCCATTGTTTAATGGTTCTAACTATGCCTTTTGGAGTTCAAGGATGTAGACTTTTATCATGGTTCTAGGATTTGATGTTTGATATATTATTGTTGATGGATATGTTGTTCTTACTAGTTCTCCTACTTGTGCTACTAATAAGAAACTATTTGAATGCAATTCAAAGGGCATGAATACTATTTCTAGTTGTCTATTAGGGACGAAGTTCTCAAAGGCCATTCATTGTCAAATAGCTAAGGAAATGTGGACCAAGTTGAAGATAATGTATGAAGGTGACTCAAAGGTCAAACCAGCTAAATTGTAAACTTTTAGAAGATATTTTGAGAGACTCAAAATGAAGGAGGAGGATTCTATGGCTTCTTTCTTAAATAGGGTAGATGATGTTATCAATATGATAAGTGGTCTTGGAGAATATCTCAAAGAGGATGTTATTGTTCAAAAGGTGTTAAGATCTCTATTTTACAAGTTTGACTCTAAGGTATCTACAATTGAGTAAATTCATGATCTTACATGGATGAATATGGATGATCTTACATGGATGAATATGGATGAGGATAAATGAAGATAAGCCTCCTAAGAAGGATGTTGCTTTCAAAGTAGAGAAAAAGCCTAAAGAAAAGAAGACACAAAGTAAGGAGTCTGAAGGAAAAGATGCTATGTTAGATAATATATCTAATGATGACTTAATTTATTTATTTACAAACTAGATGAAGATTTGATCAGGCAAGTATAAAGGTAAGATTCCTTTTAATTTATTCAACTATGGTGAAGTAGGTCATTTTGCAAGCAAATGTCCTCATAAGCATAAGAAAAATGAGGATAAAGTTCAAGTAGAAGGTAAGAAAGGTTTCAGGTCTGATAGAAATAAGAAATCATTCAATAATTTTGATAATAATAGGAAGTCCTATAAGGACAAAATGAGTCTATACACAAAGATGGATGATAGTGACTCAGAAGTAGGTTATGACAATCAATCTGATGATAGTCATAATGAAAGTGAAGCTAAAGATGATGAAGTTATTTTCATGGTAATCAAATCAGATGATGAAGGTGATTGTGCATATCAAAATTAAGGAAACTAGAGTGGATCAGATGAAAAATATGATTAAGACATTTATTAAATATGAGAGTGAACTAAAAATTACTCTTGAAGATTTAAAAATTGAAAGAAAGGTATGTAAAGGTTTGAAGGCTAATTTGAAAGACAATTAATTTCAATTCAATATTTTTGAGGCTAAGATAATTGAAGATAATAGGGAACATGAAGGATTAACCATGTTCTTAAATTTCAAATTGGAGTCTATATCCTCAAGCCTAAAAGGTAAGGAAGAAGAGTGTTCCAAGTTGATTACAGAAAATAATTTTTTGAATGATGAGTTGGAGAAATATTGCTAAGTCTTTTGCCATGTATGAGAAAAACACAAATGATCTTGATAGTTTGTTGATGAATCAAAAGTATTCAAATGATAGAATAGGTCTGGGTTTCATTGAGAAGCCATTAGTTTTATCTCAAGCAAAGGAGAAAAGCATTAAAGAGGAGAAAGACAAACCTTAAAAAATCAATACCCAATTTGAGGGTGTTGTCTCCAACAAGGTAAGACAACCTAATGCCATAAAACATTTGAACTTTAATGGATACTATCATATTTTTCATGAGTTTGGTCATAAGGCCAATGAGTACAAGATGAGACCTAAGAAAATCAATCTGCCTACTCATATGAATGAGATAAAATGCTTCAAGTGTTTGGGATGGGATATTTAGCTAATCAATATCCAAAGAAGATAAATCAAGGTGAATTTGTTCCTCAGAATATAACATGTTTCAATTGTCAAAGGACTAGTCACTTAACCAAATTTTGTTAGTATCAAAGAAGGATTACATGTTTTTATTTCAAGGGATTTGATCATATTGCTAAATTTTTTAAGAAAGTGGGGGATCTTAATCAAGTCAAGATCAATTAGGATCCAAGTTTTCAAGAAAGGAAAGACAAAGTCTTATAAAGGCCAAAGGAATAAAAGAAAGTAATAGTTGATATGTCTGCAGATTAGGATTATGTGTTTTCAAAGGTGGAGATTTCTTCTTTCATTGAATAATGTTCATTATCTACTCATGTTTTTAATGAAGAGATCAAAAATAATGAGAAGTTGAAGAAGGAAGACAAAGACAACCTTAAGATAAGTATGGATCATTATGCAGCTATAGATGATGATATTTCTTATACAGATCAATCATTTACAGACCTTGAAAAGGTTAATTTAGTTGATAATATATATCAAGATATGGTGGGATGCTCATTTGTTGCCTATTCAAGTCTGAGAGAGGAGGAGAAAATTTTAGGAATAGAATAAGTAGTCATGGGTAAGTCAAAGAAGAAAAAGAAGAAGAATAAGATTGTGTTAACCAAAGAGGAAGAAGAATATGAGAATATGTGGGTCACTCTAGGATTCACACTATTCTAAAGTAGTCTTGAGGGATTAGAGGTACAAGAGACTCATGTAGGTGAAGAAGAAGGATTGTTTGTTCAAGAGGTATGTTAAGGTCTTCTGGTCCTAAAATATCTTTTTGATAATTTTTTGATGCCTTGGTTTAATGATGATTGGAAAGAGAAGGAAGAAGTGGATTGTATGAGTCTTGAGGAATATTGTAATGATTCATTCCCAAGTGGTTTCAGGTCTTGATATGCTTAGATGTGTGTTTTATGGTCAAAAGTCTGAGTAGACCATTTTGGCAGTGATGACTACCTAGAAAGTGCCCAAGTTGCTCATATGGTGTTCTAAGGTGAAAAAAAGCTTTCTAATAGATTATTAATTTTATTTTTGGTATGTCAAAGGACGAAATATTGTTTGGCGATGCTTATGAGGTGCTCAGATGTGATTTTGAATATTTGGTCAAGGTGTCTGTTGTAGGTTTTGTTCTGTATGCACATAATGCTTGGTTTCAAGGGTCACTTGAAGGATGAAGATGTTTCATAAAAAAAATTATTAGGAAGGGATACACGTGTTTTAGACATGTTCTAGGTGGGTTCATAGGTTGTTGAATCTTTTTATGCTAGGTGGAGCATTTTGAGTGGTCACTAGCTTCTCTTCTAAAGAGCATGTATTTAGTGGCTTAAAGGAAGTCATGGTTCCCAAAGGTGTGGAGGCTTGAAATTTGGCATGATAGTGAGTTTTTTTGGTATATATCTCAGGTCTCTATGTTGGTCAGAGGTTAAACTATTAACCAAATGTTACTTTGAAGGCCTAGTTATTTGGGCATGTTTCGAAAAGTGGTCAAACTTTGGAGTTGGAGGCTAGAAGCTTCAAAATAAGTTGAATGGCCCAAATGGATATTTGAATAATGCTTTAAAATCTTATAAAGGTGATTATATTTCAAATTATTCAAGTTTTGGTGTTTTAGGAAGCCTAATTAGCCAATAGGCTTGTGAAGGAAGTATAGAGAAAAGGATAATTTGGAGGCTCAATTTTGGCATACCTAAGGGGGCATGGTAGTGGTCTTTAAATATGGATTTTTAGGGTTTAAAGTACTTAGGGTAGATATTTATGAGGTTTGCAGTGGTTAGATAGGGATAAAAAGGGTCTAAATAAGCCTAGTGAAGAAGATGAAGATTTTTGAGAAAGTTTTCAAAATAAGGTTAGCTTTTTTGATTCTAGTTGAATTTGTTGGCCTACTCTAAGTATGTTTTAGGTATGTTGGTGTGCTTGAAGTGCCTTTGGTGGTCTAAAAGGTGCCTTGAGTGAAATGGTATGTGAGCTTGCATAGTGTTGTGGTGATCATGTTGTTGTTTGAATTGATGGTCACTATTCATGGAGGTCCTATAGGTGTGCATGGGTTGTGTAGACTGAGGGGGAGCCTTTAAAGTGGATTAGGGTCCTAGGGGGAGCCTTTAAAGTGGAGTAGGGTCCTAGGGGGAGCTATGTTGCTTTGAAAATTAGTGATAGGTCCAAGGATCTTGATAGCTTGGGAGAAATTTTTGAGTGAGAGCATATTACAAGGGGGAGTTGTGCCTATTTAAGGACTAAATGGTACATTTTCATATGTATTCCTATAGGTGAGTATGTTTTCATGAGTTTCCTATAACTCATTTTCTTATTTTCTATGGGGCATAGTGTTGAAAAGAGTCCACTTTATCATTTCGATTAAAAGGGGAGAGAGAAAAGTTGTGTTCTCATCAATGAAAAAGGGGGATATTATTGGGATATTGATGGTAGATGTGTTGGCATTGATGTCAAGTGGCATTGGTGATGACAAAGTGGTCTAATATACTTGGAGCAGTATGATGCTTGTATGAGTGTGCATGGGTGTCTTAAGTGGATGATGTATGAATGAATGGAGCTTGGTATGAAGATTTTTTACTTTTTTTATGTGTTATATGCTCAAGGGTTAACTTCATGTGGCATTAATGAGGTATACAGGTCATTTTATGCATTCTAAGCTTGATCATGCATGGTTCCCTATAGGTTTTTGAGTCTTATGGCTTGTATGCCATGGTATGGAGCTTAGTGTGCTTGGAATATGAATGTTGGACATGTATATAATGTTGAGAGGTTAGATTTATGGTTTTAAAGAGGTGGATAATGTTCTGTAAGATAGTTTGGCCATTGGCCTAGTTGGCCTAGGTGGGCTTATGAGGCCTTGTGAAGGGTCAAAGGGGGTTTGTAGGTTGGTGAATCATTTTTTTGCATGGGAGATGATCATATAGGTGTGTTAAATGTTATTAATCAAGTCAGAGGTTAGCAGATGGGAGAGAAATTTAGAAATGAGTTCATGTGCTTCAGAGGGTGCTTGAATGGTGTATTTTGATCTTGAGAGAAAAATTCTCACATTCATCAGCTCATGTATACTTTGCATGGGGAGTTGAGACTTTTGGATAAGTTGAGGAGGGTTCCTAAGAATTTTTTAAAGTCATTATTTCATGGATTAAGGTCATATTCTTTATGAACATTTTTAAGAAGGTAAGTAGGTTTTTATGTGCAAAAACCCTAGTCTTAGACCTGATTGAAAAGATCTTGATTATAGTTGATAAAAATGATGATGGATGTCTAGGATGATGATTTATGTTTATAGGACTCTTCTAGGCTTATGAGGTTGTGTTTGGTCAATCTTGACTATTTGTGGCTCCTATAGAAAAGTGCTTCTTAACAGTGTTTTTGATATTGTGAGAAATTTCTAAAAGTAACCAAGTGAAAAAATGGGCGTGAGATAAATTTAATGACTTGATTAAAAAATTAATGGAAAATTTTACGAATATTCATCTTTCTGTGTCAAATTTTGATGTCCTCAAAGTTTCCTGGTTGATATGAAGGAAAGGATGCCATGAGTGAAAAAGACCAATCAGAGTGAAAAGTGGAATTAGAAGGCCTAATCAGTGAGTATGGATGGGTATGATCTCTTGGAGGTGATTTATGGGATGTATTCCCTCTATCCATGATATTATTATTATTCCTATTCACTTGTAGATGATTGAATGGTTGACTCATAGTTGACCATGATGTTTTGCTAGCAAAAGGAACTTGTTTTGGATGATTGAGTTTGTTTGTAGGGAAAATGGTTAGATCAAGTGTTTCTAATTTTTAGAGAGTTTTTAGGACTTATTTAATATATTTTTAGTGATTTTTAGGGTTTTACCAATCTCTTATTGGTCAAACATAGTATTACAAGTGGAGTTATGCTTCGTTTGTGAGGTGTTTTTGGCATGAGCTCATGGTATGGTATAAAAATCTTGTGCAAAGGATCATGGATGACCTCGGGAGACATAAGTGATTCCTCATAAAATTTTCTAAAGTGAAATTTACAATAATAATTAAGAATGGTATATATAAAATATGTTTTATGCCCTTTTTGTGTGTGTGGATAAAGCTAGACAAGCAAGTTGTGTTGATGTTTGAAGACCTTATGCAAAGGTTATTAGGGGTATTGGTGACCAATATTTATATGATATTGAGAAGATGAAAATTTCATTAGAATCAACATAATTTTTTTATTCTATTGATTATTTTTATTAGATTTATGAGTGCATATTTGTATATGAGCAAAAGATTTATGAAGGGGTTATTGCTTGTGTTGAAGAGACAGCTTGGTGTTGGTGACTTGTGTGGATTTTCAAACTTGGAGAAGAGTATTATTACATAATTTATCTATCTAATTGATAAGAAATCAAATTTCAAGAACTGTTCATTTGATAGGTGTTGTGTTGGTGCTCAACATCTTAGGCACGTTAGTGTTTGTCATCTTTAGGGGTTGGTGTTCCTTCTGAAGTGGATGCTTCACTATAGCCTCATGTTTGTAATCATCTTATAAGACTGTAGTCCATTTTTTTGTAGACTTGAGAGTGGTTTTTCTCCCCCATGAGGGTTTCCCACATAAATCTTTATGTAATGGTTACATTTATGTTTATTCTTTGATTCATCTATCTTGCATATTGATGTGATTGGTTAAGTAGATTGAAGAGTTCAGAAATGGATTGCATTACTATTAACCATTGATTCACCCCCAATCTTAGTGGTGTGTACCTATATCACACAAGTGTGCTTACAGATAAGAGAAGAGAGGATCATTGAAGAATTGTTGCATCACCATCTCTAGTATAGGTTTTCCTTTTAAGTTGGCATTCTATCTCTTTTCATCCCAATACAAATAGGTTTTAGAAGAAGGGTTCAAAGTTTATATATCAGGGGAGCTATCCCATAATCTATAGGTTTTTTATAACTATAGGTAACCCACAACCTTTAGGCCAATCCCATGTTAGTATAGGTCTAAATCAGAAGTGAATAATCTCCTTCATAAGGTGCAACTTGGGTTTCTAATAGTTCCAACTTGACTTTGTTCAGTTGAAAAATCAAAAAATTATAGCTAAAGATTTTGACTCAGTCAATTTATGGCATCATAGATGTGGTCATGTCAGTTTTGGATACCTAAAAATAATAAGGCATCATAAAATGGTCCATGGACTTCCTTAATTGAATAAAAATTTAGAACTTTTCTCTAGTTATATTACTGGAAAACAAAATTGAACATCTTTTGGTCAAAGTTCCTCAAGAGCATCCAAATCTAGATCTAGTGCATGTAGATCTATGTGGACCAATAAGACCTAGTCACTAATGGTTTCAGTATTTCATTCTCTTTATTGATGACTACTCCCAAAAAATGTGGGTATATTATCTAAATAATAAAAACCAAGACTTTAGTACTTTCAAATAATTCAAATTAGTGGTTGAAATATAAACTGATTAGTAAATTAAGGCTCTCCATAATGATCGAGGGAGAGTATACACTAGTAATGCATTTTTAAATTATTTGAAAGAACATGGAATTCATCAACACATGAATCCACCATACACTTTTTATTATTATTGGTAAATGGTTTTGAAAGGGGCCATACCCAATAAAAAATAAGGCTCAAAATCTAGATAAAACAAGGAAACCCATTACTAAAAAAGGCTCAAAATATAGATAATACATGAGTATAGTAGTGGTTTTTTGATGAGTGGGGTCTACACCCCAACTATAAAAAGGTCTAAAACTAGAAAAAATAAGTGAGGAAAATAGCAGGGAGTATCCTACTAGATAAAAAAACCAAAATAACATATTAATAAAAACTTCATAGCATCAAAGCAACACTAAATCATCAACAAGTCAACAAAATAAAGAACTAGAAAGTAAGAAAAGGAATATTCACTTGAGGAGCTTTTTGAAGCTGTTATTGAGTCCCTCTAATGCATTAAATAGATTGATAAGAGTATTTTGAGATGGGTCTATCATGTCAATGGTGGTTAGAGCATAAGTCTTCTCAGTGCCACCCTTCCACAAGCTTGGATGTAAGTTGCTAAGGGTTCAAAATTGCCTAACTTGAAACTCAAGGAACTCTAGAATGACTCAGTGTATGGTTATATAATCAATATGCCTACTCCTAATATGATCCACAATGCCCTCCAAATATTTCATTCTTTTGAAAATATCTTTCATCTTAGTCTCATAATGGGAGGATTTATCCACCTTCTTCTTTCCCTTATCAATAATATCATTGAGATGTGTGACCTCCTTCTTGAGCTCACTAATCCTTTCTTCAATATACATAACTTGAGATTTGAGCTTAGGTTCCTTGAGAATGTGTTGGGAGGGACCAAAATCCACAACAACCTATCCCTTATCAAGGAGACTCTCTATAACGGTAATTTCCTTACCCATGTGAAAGCTAAGAATCAGACCCTTGCCTTTATCACTACTTCTAAACACCCTCTTGGGAGGAGAAGGAGAGGAATTAAAACTAGGATTCTTAGTCCTAATCCTTCTCTGAGAAGGAGGTTTAGATGGGGGAGGGGGATGAATATTTTGAACTAGAATTTTAACAAAGATTATGTTTTAGTGTTGATACAAAAGAAAAATAACCCTTTCATGAAGAGGTAGGGAACATTTATGTGTCAAAAATTATTAAATAGAAGCTTCCATGGATTGTAACATATAGTATGGGAGACTATCTCTTGGGCCCATATGGAAATGGTTCATAAGGATGAGATGATGAAGGGAAAAAGTGTTATACCTACCCTAAAAATTCACATACCTAACCAACATACAAGCCACCTCATCAAAAGGAATAGGGATAGAAGAACACATAATACCAACTTTGACAAATTTCAAGGTGTTAACCAAAGAACCCTCTAAAATACTTTTCTCCTCCATAGCCTTTTCAATTTTATTTCTAAATAATTTCAAACCATCCCTACTAAGACCAATGATAGAGGCAATGAGTTCTTCAGTGATAGAGAAATTATTACCTCTATAAATGACAACCTTGTTCTTCCAATTATTAGAAAAGTGACAAAAATGTGGTTGTCATGTCTCTTGATCTTTTGCATGAAACTTATGAAGCCTCTTACATTTAAATTCCTCCATATTTCTCCATTTACCTTCTAATTTGGTTCACACATTGGCTCAACATGGAATGAAAAGCCACACATGGAATTTACAACCAGTTCTTGACAAAAGGGCACATAAAATATAGCTAAAAATTTGTTCCCACACCACCTTTGCATAGCCTAATACCTAAGAAAATGACAATGCAAAGAATACTTGTGTAGGATACCAATGTAATAATCCCAAAAAAGTCATGTGAAATCCAAATAGTGATTATCCTTCACATGAGTGATCAAATCACCCATACCACAACTAAGCATAACCAATTGTCCCTTTATTAATAATGATGTCTTTAGTAATTTTTGGGATTTGGTCATGAGAAAACCAAAATTGAATTTGTTTATTAGTCACACCCATATTAGAAAAAGATTCCACCACATGGTTACCTTCTCTATAGGTGTGACATATCTTGTAATTTGAAAAGGCCCCACATATGCTAACAACCTCTAGGATGAAGCTTATGATAGTCCAACTAGCTGGATGAATACCATTGAGGTGATTAATGATATTCAAATAATCACCTTCAATGATAATATTTGTGATATGTCAATCTCTTGCTAACCTAATCCCCTAGAAAATAATAAGCTCCTTAGTATAATGGTTAGATTGTATGCCCATATGTCCATTATAGGTAGCAATAAGATTGCCTACATGATTCCTAATGATCCCACCTCCTCCTGTAGCTCCTATATTTCCTTTAGAGGTGACATCAAAGTTTAGCTTGTACTAGTTTGTTGGAGGAGGGATCCATTGTATAATAGATCTATCAATAGTAGGAGTTATGATATGAAAATCACCAATACTAATATTCTAATTAGAAAGTAATTTATCCTCATCTTTAGGGAAAATTTGATTTTTTGGAGGCTTAAACTTAAGCACATTTTCTTTTGCATCAATAGATATGTCTTTGATTATTTTTTTTATGAATTCTTGCAATCTCTAAAAATGACCTTATTCTTATCCTTCCAAATCCTCTAGAGGGTGTGTTGAAAGATAAGTTTCCAAAATCATCTGAGCATGTTGTGTCTAAATGGAGTCTACCATTGCTCTTAGGCCTACAAAATATCTTCTAGAAAGGTCCAAGAAACCTCAAATCTAGAAAAGATAAGACCCCACAATTTTTTAACATAAGAACAATGTAAGAAAAGGTGATTAATGTCTTCAACTTCTTCCTTGTATAAGTAACACATGTTAGGCATAATAAAACCTCTTTTGATAAGGTTATCATTGGTGAGAATACTTTTATTGAGCACCATCCATAAAAAGTGATTAATCTTGGGAGTCAGCTCCTTGAACCATATCCTGCTCTAGTCAAAATCAATGGGTATCTCCTAAAAAAGTAGCTGATAACCAACCTTAATAGTATAATAAACAAAAAAATATTTGACCCAAATAAAATCATCCCTCAAACTCAGCTAGTTGATTTGAATATTACTAAGAAGTTCTTGGAGTGAGGTCACCATATCTTTTAAATCAAGCCTATTATAGGAGATAATATGAGTGAGATCCTTCCATTAAAACATACAATTTTTGTAGTAAATGTAATCACTAAATCTATCACCATTATAGGAAGAAAGATAAATCTCTAGCTGAGTCCAAGAGTTGTTCTGCTACAAATTTTGAAAATTATCCCATCTATTTTCTTAGAACAAAATATCCTGACCATCATCAAATTTCCATTTAGAACCCTTCTCAATGAAACTCCTAATTTTGATGAGGTTTTTTCAAAAACTAGAGCCATTCAAAAGGTAATCCTTTATAAAAAAAAATTGAGAGCATTGCTGATGTAAATACTTGGCTATGCTAATATTAGTCTAGGGATAATCATCCTTTAATAATTTATAACCCATTTTGAAGATAAGATCTGTATTCATTATCCTAATGTTTTTAATAACTAGGCCTCCCATTTTATTTTGAGAACATGCCTTATCTCATGCCATAAGATGGAATCTATTCTTAGTCTTAGTACCAGTCCATAAAAAGTGTTTTTGAATCCTTTCAATTTTATCATACATAGCTGAAGAAATAAAAACATGGACATGATATAAATAGGAATATTTTGCAAAGTAGTCTTAATAAGTAAACACTTACCTTCATTAGAGAGAACAAATCCTTTCCAACCAACAAGTTTATTTTGGAATCTATCAATAAGAGTATTCCAAAATATCATAAAAACTTTCTCCATACCTAAAGGAAGCCCCAAATAAGTAGTATGGAGACATTTAAGCATACAACCTAGAATTTGAGAAATATTCCTTTATTGTTTAGGAGGTGTGTTGAAGAAAAATAAATAACTCTTTTCATAATTGATCTATTTTCTTAAAGCTTCTTCATATAATTTAAGAATAAGCCTCATTATTTTAGCTTCCAAAATGGTAGCTAGAAGAAGTAGAATTGTATCATTAGCAAATTGTTGATGGGAAATAGTAAGATCCATAGAAGTGGGTCTAAAACCATTAAGAATCCCCATATAAATGTCTCTATTAATGGATCAACTAAGGCTATCCACCATAATAATAAAAAAAGGGGAGAGATGGGGTCCCCTTGCCTGATACCTCTACTACTTAAGAAGAATCACACTAGAGAACCATTAACAATGATAGAAAATTTAGGAGTATAAATGCATGAATTAATGATCTTTCTAAAATGAAAAGAAAATAAACATTTCTCTATAACTCTATCAAGGAACAACTAAGACACTCCGTCAAAAGCTTTATTCATATCCAATTTCATGACCATACCTACATTTTTACTCTTTTCCATATAATGGATAGTCTCATGAACCACTACCACCCCATCTTGAATGAGTCTCTCTTTGACAAAACCTCCCTATTTTTTGGAAATCAGATCTGGCAAGAGGGGAAGCAATCTCAAAGCAAAAGTCTTAGTAAAAATTTTAGACAAAATAGTGGTGAGACAAATGGGCCTAAAGTCCTTAAAATATTTAGCTCCATTTTTATTGGGTATTAACATTATGAAAGTGTTGTTTATGTCCATAAGAATGTTAATCATTTTAAGAAATTCATTAGTGGCTTTCAGCAAATCAGCAGAAAAAATATCCCAAAAGTGTTGAAAGAAGAAGGCTGAGAATCCATATGGACCTGGTTCTTTGTCTCCTTCCATAGAGAAAATAGCCTTATGTAATCCATCAAGAGTATTAGGCTTAGTAATGCTAAGGAAGTCCTCTTTTGGTATGATATTATTAGGAATTGAGTCCAACAAAGAAACAACAACCTCCTAAAAAAAAAGGGGGTATTATCATTCAACAAATTCATATAAAAAGACAAGGCCTCCTCTTTAATATTACCAAGATCCATGGTAACAATTCCATCTCTTAAAGAGACCTCAGAGATTCAATTATGGGCTCTATGTTTAAGGGTGGTCATATGAAAAAAATAGTATTTTGGTCACCTTTATTAAGCCACAAGGACCTAGATTTTTATCTCTAGAAGGATTCTTCATGAGCACAAATATTATGGAAATTAGAGAGAACAACTTTTCCTAAATGGAAATATTTAACATTTATACCTTTGGCATCTAATTTTTGTTCCATGGAGGCTAATTCCTCTTTTATCAGCTTCTTCTTTTTGAATGTCTGCAAAAATATTCATATTCCAAATTTTGACCTTTTTTGACATTTTTTAGTTTTTGGATGAAACATAACTAGGTTGTTCCCTCAACCTCCATATTCCACTAATCTTGTATCTTATCCTTTAACTCTAGATGATCAAGCCACATTTTTTGAAACTTAAAAGAGGTATGCCTAGATTTATCAGGAATAGAAATGGAGAGCACAACAGGGTTATGATCTAACCCAATTTTGGGTTGAGAAGAAAGATGGAAATTTTGACTCAATATCCAATCCATAGAATAAGATCTTTGTCAAGTCTAACCTAAATAAGGTCTTCTCCCAATATTTTATTGGACCATGTGAATGGATTACCATGAAGATCTAAGTCAATGAGATTAGAGAAGGAAATAAACATTAAAAACTCATCCATGCCTATATCATAATCAATGAAACCCCCCTTTTTATTAGAGAGAGTGAGAGGGGTATTAATGTCTCCCACAATCATCCAATGAAACTCAGTGTAAAGGCTTATAAAACTTTGTAGATCTACCCAAAGTTGGCTTATACCATGAAGAGTGTTGGGTGCCTAAATGTTTGAAAGCACCCGAAACAAGCTATTATCAATGGTGTGAAAAACAAGAGCAAGATGATTATGAGAGGCAAAAATAAATTTAAAATTAACAATTGTAAGATCCTAAAAAACAACAATACCTTCAAATGCACCTTTTGAATCCACACTTGTGATGTCAACATTTTTCCAAAAATACCTCTTGCTATTGTTCAATAACTTAGAGCTCATATTAGTTTCTTAGAACAATAAGATAGAGGGTCTACTAGTCTTCCTTAATTATTGAAGGGTTCTCTATTTAGCACCTCTATTGAGGCCTCTGATATTCCATGAAACTATCTTCATCTAAAAAATTTTGAGGGCTTGCTTGTCAGATGGTCTAAAGTCTTTTGTGTCCCATATGTAATATTTCTTTGGGCTTCTGTTATCCTTTGATCAATGTTAGTTGGTTCACCTTTTGAAGTACTATCCCCTATATTTTTAATCCTTTTAGTTGACCTAGTGACTTTAGAACAAGAGGTCTCCTAGTTATCAAGTTTCTTTTCTTTGTCCAAGAATAAGGCATTTGAGACCCTTTCAAATCCTTTGCTTATCTTCTTCTTAGATTTGAATTTTATAAAAGAAGGAGATAAGACATTATTAATATTAGTAAAGGTACAGTTTTGAGTAGGAGTTAACTCCCCTTCCTCCCTATCTAAGCATGCTAGGGTTATTCCTTACTTAGCTACCACATCAACTAGATCTACCTATGTAGAAATTATAATCAAGTTGCTAAATAACTATTCTCTAACTATTTCAGGATGTCCATGAAGAACATTGTCAAGAGGCTTGTCTAGAGATGTAAACTTAGGTGTCTTGAGCAAGTTATTTTTTTCATGTTCTATTTCTTTAACTATGGTCTCAAGAACACCCTGATCAGATTGATAAGTTTTTTGAAGGTCTTACATGAGGAGGTATATTTGTGCATAGGCTATGTTTAAGCTATCTATCTAATATTATCTAATAGTGATGGATTTACCCTCATATGTCACTAGAATCATCTTCTCTTACACCAAATCAATGTCATGATGGCTATCAGAATGACTCTTCAGAACTTCTTCAAGAAAATCTTTGTCCAAGCTTTATGTGAGATGAACCTTGACCCTATTATTTCTATCATCAACTTGAAAATTTGGCTTCATAGGTCTATCTTTCCCATAATTCTCAACTCTCTATGTTTCAAAAGAGTTTTTCAATCCCTCTTTCTGCTATGGTATCTTAGGTCTCCATAATGTTCTATAAATAGAAGGATTTTTACTAGGGGTTTTGAATGACCCCCCTTTATTTTGCTTATAATTTAGAGTCAGAGGTACATTATCACAAGCATTAATGTAAAAATGTCCCTTATTTTTATGGATTTGGGTAGCTAGATTTACCTTCTTAGATTATTTATCACCTTTGGATACTTCAAGGTTTTTAACCATATTTTTCTCATTATAAAATTCCTTAACTCCAAGACATTTTCTAGTGAAATGCCCATGTTTGTGACACTTAGAACATATCATCTAAAATGTCTCATATTCTATCATCTAATTTTAAGGCCCCAGTTTGGATTGGATCATAATATGATCAGGTAGTTTTTGATCCATGTTTGAGGAGACATAAAACTAAGCATAGGCCAACCTAGATCTAGCCTTAGTAGGATTACCAACTCTAACTAAAATTCAATAGATCTAGTAATATTTAGAAGGATCTCCTCATCCTAGTATTATAGAGGTAGGCTTGGTAGTATACACCAAATAGGGATGGTGTTTATATTCTCAAAAATAGGATTGAAACTAAGGTACTGTATTTTGATGAAGATACCCATATTGCCCATGCATCATGACCCACCCAATAAAACATAATCAAGATATTCTTAAAGGTTAAACTTAGTCAAGAAGAAGCCTCTAGCCATGGCTGACATGGCCATGTCACCTTTATATTTCCATCTCCTAAAATCCCATTTCTTGATATTATCAATATTAGTCCTAGAGCCTAAAAACTTTCCCACTAGGGCCCTATTGGTATTCTATATGGCACGATGCATACTCACTTTAGGGATTTGAATATTAATTAATCCCTTATTATCTTAAAGGATTGATAAAACTAAAAAAGTATGCCCATGAGTGGTCTCAGGGATAGTTGGCTTGTCTAGCATTTTTTGGAAAAGTCTAGCTCACATGCTTGATCTTGTCTCATGATCTCTACCAAAAAATTCCTATGCAGTGTTGGTAGATCAAATATCATATCTATCCTTGAAAAAATTCAAATTCTCATCCATTAATACCTCAAAAACCATGCTTTCTATATCGTGACCAAATTCATGAAAACTTTATGATTGGAAAAAATTGAAGGATCAATCCACCATACATTATTCAACATAATGGTGTTTCATAATAATGAAACCATACTATCATGGAAATGGTATAATACATGATTAAAGATTTAGGTTTGGCATAGACATATTAGGTAGAAATAATAAAAGTAATAGTCTATTTTTTGAACATGTCACCCATTAAAACTCTTGATAATATGACTTCACATGAAGCCTAGATAGGACATAAACCTTCCATTACTCATCTTCAAATTTTTTGGATGCAAGTCTTATATGCATGATCGTAAAAAGAATATAAAGAAACTGGATAATAAATCCATGAATTATATATTCTTGGGATTAGTGAAGATTTATTAGCTTACATACTTATGGACCTTAAAAAAATGAAAATATCCATAAGTAGGGATTTATAGTTTGATGAGAAAGGTAAAATTAGTTTTCCTTCCATACACTCACCTAATTCACTAAGCATACCTATAGACAATTTTTTAGTTCATGACAACACTAATGGTGATAATGATGATGGGGATGATCAGTCAAATAATATAGAACCACCCATAAGAATAGTGCAACTTATGCCTAAATGGTATATGAGTACATTAATATACACTAAACTAGATATAATTCTAGACACATTAACTACTAGAACAAGGAATCATATCATGAATCAAAATGAGGTCAACCTGGCCCTAATGAGTATAGTTTTAGAAATAGTATATCCCTATATAATTTAGGAATCCCTAGAGTCTAAACCTTGTAAGGATGCCATGAATGTAGAGTTTTAATCACTGATGAAACATAAAACATGGTAGCTTGAAGATATTCCACTAGGGAATAAGCCAATTGACTATAAATGGGTCTTCAAAACTAAATACAAAGCATATGGTAGTATTGACAAGCACAATGCATGAATCATATCAAAAGTTTATGCACGAAAAGAAGGCATAGATTATGAGGAGACAATTACTCCTATAGCCAAGATCAAGACCATTATAATGGTATTTATTCTAGCTACATAGTTTGGATGGTAGATTCACCAAATGGATGTAAAGAGTACCATTCTCAATGGAGATCTACAAGAGGAATTTTACATTGTATAAATATAAGGTTTTGTCTCACTTAACAATGAAGTAAAAGTATGTAAACTCATCAAATATTTGTACAGTCTCAAATAGGCTCCCTAAGCTTGGTTCATAAAAATTGATAAGCATCTCATTCAACATGGATTCTAGAGGAATCTCTATGATCCAATTCTTTAACTCAAACAACAGTGGGGAGATTATGATTATTGTAGTGTATGTCAATAATATAGTCATCACTAGTAGTTTAGTGAAGATGATTGATGAAACCAAGGAAGATATTAATCAATCATTTGACATGATATATCTCAATTTTTTACACTATTGTCTTGTATTAGAAGTATCACAAAAGGAACACCACATATTTATATCCTAGAAAAAATATGCCAAGACTATGCTCAAGAAATTTTGGATGATGGACAATAATCCAATTGTTACACCTATTGAGATAAGGCTTCAGTTGTCTTATAAAGATCCACCACCACAAGTGAATACAACTCTCTATCAATATTTTATTTGGAGTCTTATTTAATTAACATATACTAGGTTAGACATCAGTTGTCTCTCATGATTCATGTAGGAGCTGAAGATGTCTCATTTTAAAGTAACAAAGTAGATATTGAGATATTTAAAGGGTATAATGGAATTCATCCTAAAATACAAAGATAATGATAATTTACTATTGATAGGATATTTAGACTTGGATCATGCAAGAAATATTAATGATTGAAAATCCACTTCTAGCTATGTGTTCTTTTTAAGATATGGTCCTATATCCTAGGGGATCAAGAAACATAATTTTATTTCTCGATCTTCCACTAAAGTATAATATCATTTTTCAGAAGGAGCTATCTACAAATTGATATGTTTATGTCACATATTGGAAGGATTGGGAGTATCATAGAATAAATCTATCATCTTGTATGATGACAATGAGGGTGTTCTCAAACTTCTTCATAATCTAGTATTTTATGAGTTCACAAATCAAATTGAGGTGAAAGTTTATTTCATATGTGAACAGGTACAACAATACAACATCCAACTCCAATATTTCTTAATAGAATAAAAATGTGCATATGTCTTCACTAAGTAACTTGTACATGACAAATTTGAGGCATTTAGAGAATTTATCTCATGTTCACTTCAAGATATGTTGAATTAATGGGGGAAGGTTAGGTTAAAATAAATGGTGATTAACTCTCACAAATGATTATTTTTATTTTCTTACACTTATGACTTATATTCTAGGTTTATTATTTGTACACCATCTTATCTTCTAGGATATAGTTGTATTATTGTTATGGCTATATATTATACCATGTAATTTGAATATGTTATCTAAATATATTTTAGTATTCATTTTATTTAAGTTTTCTTATGTTCCTTTATAGTTCCTCCCCTAGAAGGAGAGAATGAAAGAAGAATTTTCTTGGGATTCCTAGGTAACTCATCTACTACACCAACTATGGTAATGGTGGAACCAACTAACCATGCCATAGTAAAACATTGAGTTTTTTCCCTTGCGTTGGTGAATTTGGATAGGTGAAGGCACTCCTAGGGAAAATTATATCTAATCAGGTCCTTTGATGAACCTACAAAGGTGATAGTAATAAAAAACTAGAATCAAAATTAAACCTTTTCAATCTTACTGGTAGATCTAGTATACATAACTTGAATGAATTTTAAAACTATTTAGAGAATTAGGCCCTCATTATAAATCTAGATAATTCTTATTGATGTGGGTTTCATGCACACCAAATATTATTATGTGAAGGTACCTAAAGTTTTACAATTGATAAAAATTCACTCAAAGGCATGAGTTATGATTCTCAATTCTATTAATAACCATGTGGTGTAAAAATGGCAAGTGAAGTGGTTATTTACCTTGGATGGTTCAGATATGATAGATTTATAAATCTAAATCTAAATTATAATTTAGGTCAATGTGTGAATCTAAACTATGGTGGAAAATTAGAAATAAAATAAAAAGGAAAGGTAAGGTATAAAATAAGGGATGATATGATCCAACTAGAGATTAAACCCTTCCAAAATAGATTTTTATATTAGGCCAAGTATATGTCATAAACCAATGTTTGATGTGGGGTAGCTAAAGGGACAAATTATAACAAACATAATGACGAGTCTAAGTAAATAATTTCAGAAAGATTCAATTATTATAATCAGAGATATTGTTAGTACCAAATTACTATACATATCCAATGTCACTAACAAGTAGTAATTAATATATATAACCAAAGGACTGATAATACTAATATAATATCCAATATTATCCCTATAAAAAACACATACTTAGCATATTATAGTGTTATCAACATCATGGAAATTATCCAACATAACATATAAAGTTTGGAAGAGACAACACATTTACATAAACTCATAAAATAGTCACAGAAAATTTCTTTATCCACATTAATTTCAAAAATTCTCCTCCATTTACAATAAATAAAAGGCATGCATATATATCTTTGGATGGGATCGCCTAATTCACCAAGCTTGTCCAATATTAAAAATTATAAAATAAGATTATCTCTTAATTAAATCATGTAGACTCTACATGTTTTAAAATGTCTACAAATAAGAGTCTTAAATTTATATAAATAATTTAATAAAAAATAGATTATAGTGGTCACTTAACTAGGTATGAGTGGCACTACTAGTTAAAATTTTGGTAGAACTAGACTCTACTATAGTTGAAATTAGTAGACCAAAAATACTAGGAATAGGGGATAGTAATGTGGAACCTATCATAGAAAACCCTTGTATGGTTTTATCAACTAAAGTCATTGGAGGTATTAATACAATCTTAACTACAATTAGTCATGGTTGATCTTGTGATGGAGTTGTAATACAAGGTAATGACATAAATATAGGTTGTATCAGAGTGTAGACTATACTATACCTAGGAGATTGAGACATAGTTGTTGAAATTATAGCCCATGAAGATGAAGCTCCCACCTGATCATATGACCATTCATGTTCTTTTATATTTTCATATTTAGTCATATATGTTATGAATTCTAATTCAATGGATTCAAAAATGATTATAGGAAGATTAAACATGATTGGAATCTTATTCATTAATTTATTATGTAATTACATTAAATATTTAAAATAGGTACTCAAATAATCTAGTTGTGCCACTTTTCCCCTATAAAATTTATTGAATGAATCACTTTGCCACTTTTTCTAAAAACTATGCTATCAACCTATGCTCTGAAACTATTGGCATCAATCTAAAGAAAGTTATCAAAAATGGTCTAGTTATAATTTTAAATGGAATTTATATACCATTAATGTGCATTTTTCCCAAAATTTACATGGATTTATTTTTTTATCTTTTTAATTTTTCAGTCAAATCTTGTATATGCCTATGCCACTCCATCAAATGACTTCTTTTACTAGTTACATAACTGTAAGAAAAAGCAATATTTGGAAGTTGTAATAAATTGAGATGTTGATAAAATGTTTTTTTTACTACCTTTTTTATATAAGTTAGTTTGGAATGTAATACCTTCGCATACTCATAAAATTTTACCACATTTCTCCATTGTGATATTTATTCTTCTCTTGACTTTCAGAAAAAGCATAATATGTTATAAAGGGATCTAGCTGAGTCACACATTGTCCAATATATCCCTTGGAGGTTCTATTATGCCTTGATAATCCATCATTTTTTTATCACATGAAACATCTTCTTTAATACTCCTCCATTGGCATCTACCATAGAAATATGGTCTTCAAGAATCTCATCCTCTTCTCTAGGCCTAGTTTTCCTTTTATTTTTCAATGAGAAGAGTATTTCTCTTACAAACTCATTAGGATTTCCTCTAATTATTACTATTATTCACCTCACCCTTTTTATTTTTTTATAAGTATCATAAAATTCTATGGTCAATTTAGGCTCCTTAGTGATCACCAAATCTTGTCTAGCTGATTTTTCTACTTGCATTTAATGTATCCATGTGGGAGTCACTAAAAAGTCTTGAGGAGAGGCATGATAGGTAAGGGGTGAATTAATTTATGGTGGAGGCACAATAATGGAAGGATATGGAGTAATATGTGCATGATAAATGATCATGGAGGGAGATGGAGAAGTGAAACAGGGAGGTGTGGATAGTGAATTAAAAGGTGGGATGAGTAACCTCTATTTGGAGATCTTAGTCCAGGGATGGGTCTTGAGGACATTTTTGGTGAATTTAGGATAATCTTAGACTAATATAATTATTAAATATATTTGGATTCCCTATTTAATGTACACACTAATTGGGTAAAGATATGGCCTTGTAAGGGATGTGTGGAAAAAAATACTTTGGATATTAGATCCTCAATATGTGGGCTAGTGATGTAGTGTCTAATTCAATCATGGAAATAATTGATCAATTGATGTATGTGAAATAATCATAGAGTAAGTGTTTGGAAAAATTTTGGTTGGATATTTTAAATTTTTAGTGTTTACCATACCATTTAAATATAGAAAAGTTGTGACAATTGTGATGAGTGATATTGGTCTTGGTAAAATAGTTAAAATAGGGGAAATGGAAATCTGTGCCAAGCCCTATGGAGAATCCACTAAAGTGAAAATGGGAGGTATAAATGATGGAGTTTATGAGATCATAGTACTTATAGTTATCATGTTTCCTTCGTCTATCCCTTTTTCCATATAAGGATCTTAACCCTTTTCCTCAACTTGTTCTTATTTTTACCCTGGGTATGAGGACAATTCAGACTTGAAGTCTCAAAATGTTACCTATAGATGTACCTTATAAAAAATATCTAAATCCAATTCTTACTCTAGGCCTTTTTCATAACTTCCTTATAAATCCACTTCTTCTACTGAATAATGAAAAGATTCCTTTATCCATTCTTTTTTGTGACAACACGAGTTTGTATGGATACAAGAAGAGACATTATTACATAGGTTACTACATAAGGGATTACTATAATATATAATGGAAGAGGATAAGGGGAATGACTTACTATCAGACCCTAAGGTGGTGATACTATTCTAACTACAAGAGAGAATTCAACTGTGACCTTTGGTATTGGAGGTTCCCCTATGTCCATATTTTATTTTTTTATCTCCCTAGCTTTGGAACATTTTTTATAATATTTTCCCTCAACTGCTCATTAGTTTATTATTCTATTTCCTCATCTACTTGAGGTTGGAAAATTTCTTAGAGTTTATTTTCCATCTATTTTATCCTAATTATATATTCTCTTGTTATATATGAATAATTTTATATCATTAGAGTGATATCCATAGACATTTGAGCCTTTATCATCCTTACATAAGCATCATAATCATCCTCAGGATTGATAAAGATCAACTCATTCTCATATTCTCAATGACCATAATCCTACTTGAATTTATTATGGAACTTGTTTATTTGTTTCTTTATCACCTTCATGGGATCCCAAAATCTATATTCAACCAACCCAAACTTGAATGCACATATATGTTTTTTAAGTCCTTACCAAGTGATACTATATTTGGAATTATTTCCTCCAAATTTTAAGGGGTGTCTTTTGATATTATCCAATATATACTTCCTTAGATTGTCATCCACATTGTTAAATAGCTAATAGGTTATCTCCTGCTCAGCCAACTTAATAGGTACCTTACTGATATAGGAGCACATGATTATAAGACTCATTTTATTTCATTTATTTTGTTTTTTAATTTTTATTAGGTTTATTAAATAATATTTAGTCATTAGGGAGGATTTAAAAATCACTAAATTTCCAAAATTTATCCATTTTGTCTTGTTTTCAAGTTTCCCACTAAAACTAGAAATTTTAAATGTTTTAATTGGTTTTAGGTGTTTTTAGAAGATTTTCTCATCTCCCAATTATTTTTTTATGATGATTTATGGAATAATTAAATTAATATTTTAGGACTTATATTGAATAATAATAATTCCTCAACACATGATTGACCATGTAAAAATCACTTAAAGTTCAGGCTTAAGATGGGTTACTAAGTTGGTTAGATAGTTTGAGAAAGTTAAGGAGATTTGGAATGATGAATAAGAATAAAGAAGAAGAATAAGGAAGAGAGAGAGAGAGAGAGAGAGAGAGAGAGAGAGAGAGAGAGAGAGAGAGAGAGAGAGAGAGAGAGAGAGAGAGAGAGAGAGAGAGAGAGAGAGAGAGGTGAAGGTGGATAATACAATATTAAATATTTAAAAATAATAAAATAGATAAGTAACTACAAGATGATGGAGAAAACAAGAATAAGAAGTTTTAAAATAAGGTACAATGTTGTCGTAGCACAGATTTGCATTCAAAAAATGATAGAATGATTATTTGAGTTTCATTTTTAAATGAAAATATAATTTATGTATAATTGAACATATTTTATATTTTTAAATCATATTTATTATTTTGACATATCATTAACAATGTTATAGGCTTAAAATCACAATCTAAAAGTTCTCGACAATTAAGAAAAGGGTATGATAGTTACGTAAGACTATTGATATCACTTTATAATATTTTAAAGAGATAAAATTAATGTGGAAAGTCATGATATAAGTGTTATATAGGTTTGAAATTGACTTAACTTCAAAATTGATATTAAATATTGAATGTTCATTGAATTTTAGTCCATTGCTTGTGTGCAGTCTAGAAAATTATAGTTACAGTCAAGAAAAGCTTATTTTTATTCATGTTTTGAGGTTTACCAAGGTGATAAAGTGAATGAAATATTAGGATAATTGTGTGTAAGACATTTTATATTTTAAAATATTCAAAAATATTTCTTAAAACTTAAGTTTCAATCATTTTTATGCTCTCAACCTTTGTGCAGTTAGGAAACCTTGAATTAAGGTTTTGAAGGACAAAATTCATTATATCTTGAAAACTAACCATTAAAAATTATTGAAATTTTTTGGAAAGGTGTAACATGGTGCATGTCAAGTGTTTAAAGTGGAATTTATATATATATTTATCATGTATAGATGAAGATATGAATGTTTCTCAGTCTACAGGCCTAATTTAAATCGCTATAAACCATGTTTCTTGTTTCTCTTGCATTTCTAGGTTTGAATAAAGGTATAAATGAATATTTTTAGTTAAGATAACATTTAATAAATGTGGAAAAGGATTTTTTAGTATAAATACTCCTTATATTTTTTCTATTTTCAGTTAATAAGGCTTTAAGCCTAATCATATCCCTCTTAATCAAGTTACAGGTATTGATCTTCCTTTTCCCTTTCCATCATTTTTGGTATCAGAGAAAGGATTGGTTATACTTTAAGGTGATAAAGGACAAATATATTTCATTTAAAAGAGTGAAGAGCATGTTTTTAAAACTAAACTTATAAGAAGGTGAAAGAATGAAACTTAGAGGAGCAACTAGAGGTGGTGTTAGAAGAGGTCCAATAAGACACCCAAGGGATGTGTTGTTAGAAGAGATGAGAAAATTTTAGGAAAATTTAGAGGCAATATAAATTGATCAAATAAGAGGTGCTATGATAGGTGATGTGATTGAAGGAGAAGAATAACCACAAGAATAATTTTTAGAAAAAAAGAGATAATGGAAGAAAGACTCTTAAAATTAGTCATGGAAATAGGTTCTAATCCCAAATTAGAATTTATAGTATATGAAGGTAGTGTAAATATTTAATAACTTGTGGATTATATATCTACAATGGAAAAGTATTTTAAATTTGAAAGAATAGTTGAAGACAAGAAGTTTAATTTTTATTGCACAAGATTAAATGGACATGCATCTCTTTGGTGGATTAATGTCTAAGATGAAAGAAAGAAAATAAATAAAGAGAAAATAAGTCACGGGATGGAATGGTAGAAAAAAATCAATTCAAAATTAATGCATATAGACTAATAGATAAACTTGTTCAATAAACTCCAAAACTTGAAGTAGAAAGACATGAGTGTAAAGGACTACATTGAAGAATTCTACAAGCTTAAAATTAGAGTTGGTGATGTATAAGACGTTGAGAAAATATAAAGGTACATAAATGGATTGAGGTTCAATATTCAAGATGAAATAAGTTTTTTTATCTCCAAGATCAGTGGAAGAGGCCTATTAGTTTACTCTCAAGGCAAAAGATAATTTGCCTAGAAGATAAACTATAAAATCTAGAGGATGAGGTTGTTTTATTATTTTTAGGAAAACTAGTGTTTAGTTACTAAATAATAAGGGGTCTGGAGTAAGGGAAAAATCTAATTTAATATGGAAAAATATAGATTTTTATAAAGTAAATTACATGAGGTGAAGGAATAAAATTATCTAAAAATGGACTAAATAGATGATTCAGGGGTTAGAAATTGAGATGCAAGACTGGGACACTATTTGGAATTTAGATCTAAACTTCATTTTATAATTAGATAGGAGCACCAGAACTAGACAGGAGTGGCACCAATGCTATAGTATACCTCTGATATTGTTGTCCTCAAGATCTAAGATTTATAGGTTTTGTTTGCCAGGCCATTTTGAGCTTGCATACCAAATTTTGTAGGTTGAAAATCAATAGAGATCACTGTAAGTATATTTTAATCTCCAAAACCCTGTATTAATCTATACGCATGCAAACAATAAATGCATCAAAATAAAAAGGGAAAAACTAGGCTAGGGGAAGAATGATCACATGATACAGGAACCTTATTATCTTGATTACTACCTACATTAACCCTCAAGCTAGGGTCTTAGATCAAATGTATTTTTCCCTTAGGAAACATGCATAATCAATGTGCATGATAGATGTAAGAATGAATTTCACCTAGACCCTTCTTTGATCAAGCATGAAAGTCTATGTTTGATGCAAAATGTTGAGGTCTACTATTCACTGATTTTTATTAAGTCTAATGTACCAAAGTAGTAAGTAGTAGATATAAAATTCCTTGTGAATTCCTTTATATAAGAGACTCTTTATTTCAAAATTGGGAGCTTTATTTGCATTTGGCCAACATGATAAAAATTAAGGATGAAGCGAAGAAAATGGGTAAGACTCAACTAAAAAAAATAACTGACCATTGAAACTCAAAATGGCCTTGGATAAGAGCACTATAAATGGACACTAGTGGCACCGACATTGTTATCCAACCCCAGTGCTCCTATCCTACAATCTCAGGACCTAGGGGATGGAAAGAGGATGGAGAACCTAACCTGGATAAGGTAGAATGACTATTTTAAAGGATTGAGATGACCAAGAGTAAGTAAAAAGGTGACTCAAGCATATAACCTAACCTTAATGGAATAAAATGAAAGACATGGTCAAATGTGAATAAAGATCATATTATCCAATTAGAGTCTCCTATGAATGGACTATAAAAATACATGATATGTGTGGTTGATTGACCAATTTAGGGTGTATACTTTTTCCCCCCTTTTAATTTAGTGATGTAATGAAATGAAGTACTAGAGTAAAATAAAGAAAAGAAAATGTGTACCTAAACCTACCTGCATGGAGATAAGTGTGTTGAAAAGTGGTCCAACTCACTTCTTGGCCAAGGAAGTGGATGGAGAGCCAAATAATGCCTAAATAAAAAAGGAATCCGTAAAATAGATGCCCCTTTACTAAATCTAAATATGGAATCCATGTAACATGGAGAAGGAGAGCAATGCTTACCCATATGCTAAATCTGACTTGAATGAGAAATGCTCAAAGGTTTAAAACCAATGTCTACCCTCTGTCCACATAAACTTATGTAATCTAGAATGTGTGTATGTAATATGTATGTTGTAAAGATCAAAATCTATCATGCCCCCACTTTGAATAATCTGAACCAGAACTAAGAAGTATTGTAAGGTCTAAAACCAATGTTTGCCCTCTATCCCATAAAAACTCATGTAGTTTGGGTCTGGGTAATGTTATGGACCAACCATTGTAAATGATCATATGGTCCAACTTGGTGATAACCTGGGTATAGCTGGGTGTAATTTTAAACTTTAGTAAATGTGCAAGAAGAGAATGCCATGTCTTGCCATTCTAATCTGTATAATCTTGGATGGTGAAGAACATGAACATCTATGCCATGACCCCAAATTTGGTATGTGAGTGATGCACATGTATAGTTTGTTAATATATATAACCACATGTAATATGAGCTATCATGCTATGTTCCATGTGAAAAAACTAGAGATAAAAATAATGTGCTATGCACTATGCCTATAATCTGCTATCTAGTCCTGTAACTAGATCATGCTATATAAAGTTATATCTATGAGATGTTTAGTAATGTGCATGACCCTAAATGTAGTATCTAGTCTCAATCTATATCAAAGTCACTATAAATCCATATAGTCTTAATCATTATATATCTGACTAATCTATGTATCTATAAACTAAAGGTATGTCCCTCTAAATGTCTTGAGTAATGCTGAGTGACCCATGTAGACTGAAATACTATATATCTTGATTGATTTGAGTTGAATCTAATAATCTGATTGTCTAATATGTAAGAGTCATAGTGTATCTATAAATTGAATTTTTATCCCTCTTAATGTCCTGAGTAACCCATGTAGTCTGAATCACTATATATTTTGATTGATCTGAGTTGAATCTAATAATATAAATATTGGAGGTGTAATAACCATGGTGTATCCATCTATGAGAGTGGATAGGCATGTTGAATAAGTGTAGGAATAGGAATAATAGGAATGATGCCCCATTTTTAGGGAGAGGGATGAGATCTGTGATAGAGGACGTTGAGTAAAAAGTGATTATTAGTGGTGTAATGATAGAACCAAGGTTGGTATAGTTTGAATTGATTGAGAATTTACTTGATTGATTAGATTGAGTTGTTAAAATTAGAACAATTTTTGATTGATGATGATCAAGGCATGTGCCTAGGTGTAAAATAGGTATATTAATGTGTGTTCCAAAATAGGAAAATGATGTATAAGAGAGTGAGGCTCATGTGATGTTGAAGGTATCATTGTTATGAGTATATGGAATAAAATGGTTTTTAAAATGGAGCTATGAGATTAAAGTTATAGGAAAATGGTATTTTACTTTGAATGAGAAAGTTATTTGATATAGATGAATTGGATTGATTCTTGATTTGTTTGTGCATTGACTAGGTTGATATTTGGAGCTCTGAAGTAGGAGATATGTTGAGGAGATGAGCACCTACCATGACCCAATTTGAGTAGTTGGCAGCCTAAGTGGAGGTTGGTGGTGAGGTTATCCTAGTAAGTAGTTGAAATGTGTGATTTTTGCCTATTTAAAAGCCTATTTTAGATGTTTTTGAGATATTTTAATAATCTTATTAAATTTTTAACTAGTTTCAATGTTCTTATCCCTCCTCCAACACTTTTATCTAGGCTCCAACACTATTGTCCAGGTTACAGTGCTCTTGTCTAGCATTGTTGTCCTAGAGGGTGGATTTTTTGAGCTATTTCTTAGTTTAATTATTGTGTTTTTGCTTGGTTATTGATTTGGCATGGTTAATTGATATATATGATATTTTATAGTGCCTTTATTAAATGATGAGAGGATTGTGATAGATAGAGAAAGGTTGGGTCATGTGTGTGACCTAGGTCTTATACAGTGGGATAGGTATCTAATTACCATCTTATGTGAGAGGTGGAATGTAGATATGTGTACTTTTTGGCTTCATACTAGGGAGATTATGATTATTTTATAAGATATGTACCATATTCTACACTTATTAATTAGTGGGCATCGAGTGACATTGTAGGATGACATGGGTTCAGATGTTATTGATCATGTATACCTATATTTTTCTAGTGTGCCCTTAGGCATACATAGGAAAGGTAGTAATAGTAATGTATTGATATCATTTATTATGTAGTCAAGTGTTCCATTCCTATGAAAGTGGTTGGTTGTGTTGTTGTAGATGGGAGTGGGGTGTCAATTGCATATAGGATGCATAGGATCATGTGAAGTATAGAGGTGTATGGCACTATATTCTCATGGGGTATTACTATGTTTGCCTACTTATATAGGGATCTTTATCAGTTTAATTAGGAGGCATTTAGTGGTGACATCAGTGTAACTACTTTATTACATTGTTGGGCTTATGAGCATATAGCATTTGTGTGGTCGATAGGATTTTTGAGAGAGGTGGGCACCTCCACAACCATATGGGGAGCAGTGTAAAAGTATATTGGATATCTAGTCTCTTAGGATATATCACTATAGATGAATTTTATATAGATTCATGACTCAAACTATCATATGGAGGCCCTACAGAGGATTCCCTAGGTGGTCTAAGGATGGAGTACAATTATGGTATATGAGGGTCAGTTGTTGGCTACATGACCACTGGGTTAGAGTATACAAGCAATTTAAGTATGAGTGTATGAATAGATAGTTTGGGGTACCACAAGATGTGTCCCTAGTAGCATGGGTTTGGGTGAGGGTGAGGAGTATTTAGGCACCAATAAGGGTAGGATATTGTGGGAGACCTATCGAGGCTGATTTAGCACCATTACCTTTAGATGTACGAGATGTGACTATAAATATTCTTGATGTAGATGATGTTGGATACATAGAGGCATATACCATATGGTGGATGAGGCATCAATGGGCTCTATTATATCCTATTGATGGAGGGGATGCCCTTGAGTATGAAGACCTTACTCTGACCTAGATGATGGGAGGTAAGCATTGATTATATTTGAATTGTTATTCAATTTTTATGCATGTTTTATCTTGTTTTAAAAATGCATGTCTAATGTAGTGTTGTAATTTTGAGTGTA